>JAFNEN010000485.1:0-334195 GCA_019343175.1 Oedothorax gibbosus
TTCTCTCCAGAGGTACACATGAAAAGACCTTCGTAGTACAGCGCGCCCCAAAAGTTTATAGACAGCTGTTTTTTTCAAGTTAAAGAGAAGAATAAGCGAGTGTGAATGACGAAATAATTTATGCAAATATCTAAGAGAGTATTTCAAATAATAAAACGCTCAAACAACTGTGAGAGATCATAAATTTATTTTTTAAAAATAAAAACGAAAAATGCTGTCCCAAAAGTTTATGGACAAAAGGTGTTAAGAGCTGTTTTTATTAATGAAAATATAAATTTGCATATTCTATTATTTGTACACGTGACGTAATAGGTTCCTGAGATAAAAAACTAGTTGGTTGTTCCTTTTTTGATTAATTGCAAAGATGCCTGCCAACGTGCAATTTACAAAAAATGAAATTTTACAAATTCATCGTTTAAAAGCTCGTGGGATGAGAGTTGTAGATATTGCTAGAAGAGTTAAGCGTAGCAAAGCTGGAATTTATCAAATCCTAGCGAAAGGTGACATTTTCGAACCAAAATCTCGTCCTGGAAGGCCAAAAAAGACAACAAAGAGGCAAGACAGAGAAATTGTGAGACTTGTTTCGACCGAAAATTTGTCTGTACGTTTCTACAGCCAAAGAAATTACAGCTTCAGTATCAAAATCTACAGTCCAGCGAAGGCTAAAAGCAAGTAAGTTTTTAAAATATCATAAAATGCGACGCACGCCAAAGCTTACAAAACGCTATAAGGATGCTCGAGTTAAGTGGGCAAGAAATTACATGCATTACAAAGACGAATGGCTAAGTGTGGTTTTCAGTGACGAAAAAAAAGTTTAATTTAGATGGCCCCGATGGATGGAAGTACTATTGGCACGATCTTCGGAAGGAACCAAGGTCCTTTTTAAGCAGGCAACAAGGAGGGGGTTCAGTAATGGTGTGGGGAGCCTTCTCCTTCAACGGAACAACTGATATTGCTTTTTTGAAAGGTCGGCAATATTCTGATGATTATCAAGGAACTCTTGAAGCTCACTTACTTCCATTTGGGGAGTTACTAGGGGGAAATAAATGGGAATATCAACAAGACAACTGCTCCATTCATGTGTCTAACTCCACTATGCAGTGGTTTAGACGTCACAATGTTAAAGTTATGGAGTGGCCAGCTTTAAGTCCTGACCTGAAACCCTATGGAGAACCTCTGGGGAATACTTTTGAGGACGTTTATGCAAATGGGCGCCAATTTGCAACAGTTCAAGATCTAACGATGCAAATTGAACAAAGTTGGTTTAATTTGAAGCCCGAAATTCTCCAAACTCTTGTTTTAAGTATGCCTGATCGAGTTTCAAGTGATAATGAAGAAGGGTTTTTAAAAATTTGAACAATAGTGCAAAATTAAATGGAAAAATGGACTTGTCTATAAACTTTTGGGACAACCAAATTTAAATTTTTTTCATTTTTCACTAAATCTGTGATGTTGTTATGTTATTTGTGTACAGTACTAATATTGTATTGATATTTTTGATAATTAAAAATAAAAAAAAATTCTTGCGAAACGTTTTCCTATTATAAAATTCAAAAAACACAGCAGTCCATAAACTTTGGGACGCGCTGTATTCACTTCACAAGCACATTTGACAATTTTTCTTAAGTACTAACATTTCAGTAATAAACTAGAATGCTCAAACTTTTTTTAAAATAGATAATCTCGTAAACAAAAATTAATTATCAGTTTTTCCGATTGGATTGGAGAAACTGTTATTATTTCAAGTCACGGTATAAAAAATGAATTTAAAATTTCAAAAGGTTAATCTATGATAGTAAAGTTTGATATTGCATTGAAGTTTTGGTAATAAATTCCCTCTAACGGGAATTTTTTTTACTGGGTTCTCTTTCACATGTCGTCAAGCCTCCATATGAATAATTTTTCGGCCTATTAGTTGGCACTACGAAAAGCCCTTAGTACCTCGAGTTTAATTGTGTCCACACTGTATGTTACTGAGGAGAAGTAGTTAATTTGGGTTTGGAAATTCCTGGTTTTGAATAAATATCTTCAAACACTAAGGGGGTGTAACACTTCACGACTTTCTATTATCACTCCATAAATCAATTTATTTAAAGGTAATTAAGCCCTTAAAGGTAGGGTAGGGGGTAGGGGTAGGTACATATATATTCCGGCTTGTGTGCTTGATCAGAGACCCGCTTATGAAGCCTTCGTCAAGTAAGACAGACACAGAAAGAATTTTTTATTGTCACAAAGAAAGAAAGTACATCCAGAGCGAAGGTGGGAATCGAACCCGCTTTCCTTATTATGGTAACCGACAGATACTGGAGACTCGTGTTCCACGTTTGTAGTCCATAGCTCTTTAGTTCGAACTGTAGAGTGTTTTAAGGCAGACCAATGTTTGGACACCACTTTTTTTAGACTCAGTACTAGGGGAGACCGGGTCTAGTTGATACAGGGTCAAGTTGATACAGTCAAAATAATAATGCGCAGACGCAAACAAGTTGGTACTCGCTTGACTGGACGGCCGGTCCGTCCTCAGCAACCACGCGTGAGCACTGAGAGGAGGTTGCTTTGTTCTATGAGTTGTGAATTAAATATTGGTTTTGAGCTTTAAAAGTAAATTTTTACCCCTGGTTTTGAAGTGTTATTGAAAGTTTACTTGTTAGTGGATTGTGTTATCTATAACATTACATTGTTACATGCTATAAAGGTAAGAATGTAACCTAGTAGACTTTGTTCTAGCTGTTATTGGTTTCCCGTATTTTGTGGTTTAGTGTAATGGCGACGGTTGGGTCAAGTTGATACGCTTCTTTGGGGTCTAGTTGATACGGTGTATCAACTTAACCCAGACGAATTTTCATATGTTGCATTTATTTACAGATGCCAAGAAACTACAAGAAAAAAACTACAAGAGGCGAAATACCTATTGATATTTTTGGAAGAGCTTATGAAGAGATTAGAAATGGCAGAATGTCTATTAGGGAAGCGGCCAAAACCTTTAATATAGACAAAAAGACTCTTTACAGGTTCAAGACAAAAAAGGAAAAAAACCTTGAAACGCCAGAGGCTACTGACGAGGTTAAAAAAATGGGTTATGCTAAACATCGATAAATATTGACTAACGAACTTGAGGAGGAGCTTAGCATATATATTTTAACAAGTTCTAAAATTTACTACGGATTGACTCCAAAAAATGTTCGAGAGCTGGCCTATGAACTGGCACTAGCTAACCAAATAAAGATGCCAGACACCTGGATAAATGCTAAAATTGCAACTGCGGATTGGTTTTCTAAATTTTTGAAAAGGAAACCCATTCTTTCTCTGATGGAACCAGAGACGACTAGTCTTAGTCGAGCGACAAGCTTCAACAGGCACAACGTTTCAACGTTTATCGAAAATCTTAAAAAAGTGTTAGTAAAATACGAAATTCAAAGTAAGGATTCTGGAATGTAGACGAATCTGGCATGCAGACCGTCCAAAGACCCAGCAAAAATGTAGCTCAAAAAGGAATTCGTCAAGTTGCAAAAGCTACTTCAGCCGAGCGAGGACAAACAGTTACAATTGCAACTGCTGTTAGTGCCATTGGCAACATATTGCAACATTTAAAAAACATTTTTTTTGTCAGTGCAAATTCAATTCGATAAAGATTATAAAAAATCTCAGCCGTTAGCCAAACAGTTATAGTTACTAACTACACTTAGTTTGTTTCAAAATATTGACAGAAAAAATTACAAAAATCAGAAAGTAAGAAGTGTATCAACTAGACCCGGTCTCCCCTATATATTTCGGATTTTCAACCACATCGTAATACTTTAATTACCTTAAATTACACATTATGTAATTGAAAATAATAATATGGTGAAAATTTGCAAGATATTTAAGTATTTAATTGATAAGATCGCTTACGTCTTCGATGTCTTGATAAGCTGCGAAAAATTCTAGAGCAGGAGGTGTTTCCACTGAAGATAACTTGTCTTCTTTAATTTTTCTGAAGAATGTATAGAATAATAAATGTTACAATTTCTGAAAAAATAATTTATATTCATAGTAAAAATCAAGGGTGCAGATGCGAGATCCTGTGCGAATATAATTATGGCCTACTCAATTTTAAAGCCACAGAAGCTCTTCGTAATGTCACGCTATCCGTCTGATTCGGATTGTCGGCTTTTCCGAATAAAAAGTACGAACCTATTCGCGGCCGGAAGACTATACTTTTCAGGTTCCAAACAGGTTTTGTTCCTCACTTTCGGAACAGCTGCCATCCCCTGACGGGTAGTGCGACGTCACAGAGAGCTTCTCTGGCCTTATTAGTTGAGTCGGACATGAGATAACCCACCCTTAAATTCGGTTTCACTTGTGCTCAATTCTCCCGTCTATTGTTGTTCAATCAAATTTTGAAGTAAAAAAATCCTGATTTTAAATTTAGAAATTGTTTATCCGTATTTTTTAAAAACATTTTTGAGTCAGTACGAGGCTCATCTCAAAGCGCTGTTTGGTTTGTAGAATGTAATGAGACACCCATTATACCATATTTTAAGTTACTGTTTTCACATTTAGTTTTCCTTTAGATGAAGTTTAAACTTTTGTTATTTTTATAAGTATTTGATGCTTTAACAATATATATATTTTTTTAAAATAACTATCCTTATAGCCATTTCAAGCAAAAAGCTTTCTCTATAAACATAAAGTATTAATTAGTAAGTAATAAATAAAAGAGTATACCAACACACTAGTCTTTTTTTTAGGGTTTGTTGAGACACAAATTAAAAATATGTTTTAAGCAACATATATTGTTTAAAATTAAAATTAAGTAATGCATAACATGCTGCTTCTATAACCAAACAAAAAAAATGTATATGTATGTATATGTATATGTATGTATGTATGTATATGTATGTATATATGTATGTATGTATGTATATGTATATGTATGTATGTGTATGTATATATATATGTATATATATATATGTATATATATATGAAATTGCAACATATTTATTACATTTCTTACTCTCCAATATTGTCGATGAGAACAGAAAACGGCATTTTCACTGTATTTAAATAACGAATAAGCCCTTGTTTTACTGGCGGGGCTATCATAACATCAGCTGGATGGTTGACAGACGTAGTTAACAGCCAGAAGTCATATTCCTGAAACATTTGTATTAAAATATTATCGCCAAAATTTATTAATATAAATATCTCGGTAAATGTATCGATAAAAATGACGTTTGCAAAACTCATTAATATAAACATACGAAAATTCCCTAATATAATTGGAATTAGCAAAAATCATTAATTTTTTGATGACATTTTCGTTAAAAATTCTTTAATAAAAATAGATCGGAAAGTTCATTCATCAAAATGACATTTGTAAAATTCATTGATATAAATATCAGAAATTTCATTAATATAAAAGCAATTTGCAAAATTCATTAATTTTTTACGACATTTTCGTTCAAAAATTCATTTATATAAATATTCGAAAAATTCATCAATAAAAATTAATTTGCAAAATTCATTAATATATTGGAAAATTCACTAATATAAAAGTAATTAGCTAAATTCATTAATTTGTTACGACATGTTCGTTCAAAATTTATTAATATAAATAAGTTCATTTTGATAAAACTAACATTTGCAAAATTCATTGATATTAATATAGGAAAACTCAATAATATAAATGCAATTGGCAAAATTCTTTAATTTTTTTTATAAGATTTTCGTTATAATTTGGGAATTGCAGTACTATGAAACTGCTGAATTTCATAGTCGAGAATTACTTACGCCACTGGTCGTTTTACTCAGATTTGAAAGATAGTCTAAGTGAGATTGGTTCTTAGGCGTAATACGAAACAAGGAATACCTAAAACAAAAAAAAAAATTATGCTAAAATTTGAAGTACAAGTGCAAGTAAAGTTTAAAATTACTGAATACCAAAGGGGATATCCCAATAGGATAATATAATTTTAATTGATACCGAAATAGTGGTAGCCTCAAAATATAAGATAACTGCCCAGTTTATTGCAAACTCGTGCGTTAAAAGATGTAAGGATTCTGTAAGGGTACAAAATTAAAAAGAAATTTTTAAACCCTCCCCTTTACCCTGTCTATGAATGAATAACTTATAATGAAATTTCATTCAAGCAACATGAATCCATAATCCGTATACAATTTGTTACTTTTGCATAATTTCTTTTTGGGATAAATAAGGTCCCTAATGTGGACTTTTATGAATAAAATTAAAAACAGAACCAATTCAAATATTAAAACTTATGTAAAATAGTTTAAGATTTTATTTATATTTTAAATAACAGTGTTATTTTTTGGTACTTTTTTATAAGGGCATATATATTAAAAATTTTGTAATTGGATAAACTATCAAAACTAAAGAGAAACTAATAGCTAACAATACATTACATTCCTTACTTCTATTTTATATATTTTAGTTTTTCTTTCTACATTCAATATCTTAACTTTTAAAAAAAATAATTTCCTTCGGTAAGAGAACAATATAAAGCTCGTTTGAGTCCTCAAAAGGAGTACTTACTCATCATAGGATTTCTCCTGTTCACTTAAAAAATAAGTTTAAGTATAAAAATAAGTATAAAGTAGTTTTACTTTCAGTTTTTAATATCTTAACTCAAGCTCGTCTGAGCCCTCAAAACGAGTATACTTACTCATTTTAGAATTTTTCCAGTTCACTTAAAATAATCAAACATATAAGTAAGTATCAGTATAAAATAAAACAAAAAAAGTATAAAGCAATGTTACTTTTAATATTAAATTCCTTAACTTAAAAAGACCCTTAATTTCCTTCGGTAAAAGAAATATAATATGTAAAGCTCGTACAAGCCTTCAAAATGAGTACACTTACTCATCATAGGATTTCCCTTGTTCACTTAAGAAAACATAATCAAGATGCACTAAAACACAGATTATCGAAATTCCAAAACCGGCATACATCGCAATTGTACGAAACGCAGCAGTCTAATAATAAACCATTTCAGCTAACTATTCGATAACTCTGTCAGCATTCCCTTCACTTGATTAAAGATCAAATTCCGCTTGGCCGAATATGCAAAGCGAGATATGTCGGATATGTTAAAAGTGCTCTTTTTTGTATAGGGGATTGGATAAGGTTAAATGATTTGGAAATACATAATAACACGAAGCATTTTTAGCTTCCACACTACGTTTATAACGTAAAAAGTGGAAGGTATTATAATCGTTCAGTCCGTCTGTCACTCACTTTCATAACCCAAACTACAAATGATACAGACAAGTGTGATACGTCAAAACATTCAGCGCATCGAAGTTAGAAGACATTGCAAATCTCAGAAAAAAATTCGAATTCGAAGTACTTTATTATTAAAAAAAAAAGTGCACAATTTAATGCTCATTTAAAAAGTATAAGAAGCCATTTTTATTAGAATTAAAACACCATTGCCATTCGCAACAATCACTCGAGAAACTTTAATTCTTTTAAATAATAAATTAAAAGAAATTATTTTTTGCGACATCAATCAGTTTGTAATGACGTTAAATATATTTCACTAAGAAATTCTTTGTTTGTATGTTGATATGAAATGTTTTGGTTCTATTTAAAAGATAGGAATATTCATATTTGTTCTTTGAAATATAAATTAATTTTTGCAAACGATAATAATAATTATTGAAGAAACAATTATTGAATTTTCGAAATAAAATAAATGAAACTAGCCAAATTTAGCGTGTAAATGTTTATAATAGAATTAATATTGTGTTTGGCGACTTTTTTCCTGTTGAACACAAATGTTGTGTGGAGGCAGGCTGAGTGACAGATTCTGTTACAAACCTACTTGTTTTATTGTTGATCCTTATGCTTTTGTAAGCCACAAATGCTGTTATCCATTGATTATTATGTAGTTTATCTATCCATTTACGAATTAAGTGCCTTTTTTTAAGTTTCCCCGTGATAAAATCTCCTTATCTGGTTGCGGTGGGTGCCTACTCAGGTGTCGGCTCGTCACTTGACTGTGAATTTAAAATACGACGTCCGTCGCCAATAGCCCTCGTGTAAATCTAGTGTGACGATAATTCAAACTAAACTAAACCTTATCTGGTTGCACACTAGTCTGCCGTGGGCGGATAAACTAAACTGCAGTAACTACAACAATGAATTGGACCACTTTAGCTTTGAAATAATTAGTCTTCTTTAGTAAATTTTCTTATGGGCTTAGAGTAATTGAGTGCTTGCAACAATGGTCCAAGTCATTGGACTAGTTTTTGCATTTTACCTGCCACGAGCCACGGCAGTAGTGCAACCGTCAAGTTCAGCCCTTCCCAACCTTTTCTGGAAAGAATTCAGTGTATATTTGAACTAATCCGTTCTCCGGTTCTATGTATCACAGATATGACTCGGAAATTTCTTATTGGTCTTTCGTTGCTCAGTACCAAAACAAATCAGCGTTCTGTCTCTTTTTATCTCCGAGAAAATTGAACTAGAAAATAGCCATATTTGCAACTGATGCATAGATCATCCGAATGGTCTATGACTTCCACTTGTTCTAGAATCGTGAAATTTAGAAAAATGGTAGGTTTTGTTACACAACCAGCATAAAAATATCACTCGTGAGAAAATCACTCGCGAGAATTTTGCACTCGGGGGTTGGTCAAACTTGTGAGTTATTTATTATTCAGACTATAGGAATTTGCATAAGGCGACAGACATTTTCACCAAAACAGTTCAAGTTGCTTATGCCGAGTCTTTTATTTTATGGTTCTAGCATTTGATTTTAAAGGATTTGATACACTCATTTATAATAGGTTTATCATATTTAAGTTTGTTCTAATTTACGAAAATTAAAAAATGTCATTCTATGCGTACATTTGAAATTGGAAAATAAACTTTTGTTATATTTAAGGGTGATAGTGGCCACTATGCATATTTAGTAGGTTTTCAAATGCTAAATAACAGTTATTAAAAAATTTAGCATGTAGGAAATTTCGTAAATTCCGATTGTATAATGTGAGTAGAATTTCCAATTTCGTAATTAACATTTGTAAATTTTTAAGGATTTTTTGCTCAATTTTGATTCATTAAAATGAATACCAGAAATCCAATGGACATTAACTTTTAAATATTATATAAGGTACCCGGACGAGTAGGATACAAATATTTCATATCTGCGGGAAAATAACGCCTTCCAAGGGTAGTCTTTTATTTCAATTTTAAGTCAGTAGATGGCAGCAGGACAATTTAATGGACTTCGTCATATTTCTCATAGATGGCAGCACCAAATATTTGTTAATATGCTACTATAATAAATAACTTACGTATAAAAATAAGATATTTATAATTTAATAATAGGTATATGTGTAAATTATAATATTGACACATTTTCCGATTCAAAACTCTAAAATATGGTGTGCAGCTATTAAAAAAAAGTTTTAATAGACCTTTCTCAGAAATAAAAATATTTATGCTTCTGTCTCTGCTTAATTTCTTCTACTGCATACAAAAAAAGAAACATATAATTTTTTTTAACAAACGGGTTAGTACAATAGAACTCCAAATATCCGAAGCAATTGGGACCTAACCACATTCGTATAATTGAAGTTAATCGGGGAAAAGGTATATTTTAATCAATTACTCAAAGTATTGTTGGGCTGTGAGATAATGTAGTTTCAATTGTGGTGTTATCAATTCAACTAAATCCAAATCGTAAGGTGTCGTTTGGCAGTTTTAGTTATACTTTTTTGTAATAGTTTTTTGTATTCAACTAATGTTAGAATCTTAGTTTTACAAAAGTTTATATGCAATATATAAACTTTTATGTTGTATATAAAATATTTACTTTTAACCTATTTGTTACTGTTTCTCTCTGTGGCATGTCATGCCTAGTGTTTTTTTTTTTTGGTCGGTACACAACAATTACTAGGCATGGCATCCAATAAAAGCGAATAGTAACAGATAGGCCGAATGGAATTTTTCTGACATTCGCGATAATCAGCACGTCTTCGGATAATTGGAGTTCTACGGCAAGTGAAAAATAAAAATACCAGCAATTAAGTTACTTAACAGGGACATGAGGGTGCCTTGTGGAGCTACGACACAGTTTAGTAAACTATACTGCAATAAGCATAAGAATAATTTCTAAAAAGTTTATTAGTATAATTTTATATCTCCTGAAATAATTTTCAGGTTATGTCCTTGTTTATTAGCAACTCAAAAATGTGCTATTATGTGCCGTTAAATAAGAATTAATGCATCTGTTTTACTCTAACTTTAAAAAAACCCAAATTTTTATAATTTAAATTTTTTAACGATCAATACTAGAAATCAGTAAATACAATTTGTAAGTAATACTTGTGTCAAATAAACAAGGCCATCAAATGATTATTGTGTATGCTTGATATAGTATAGTAAAATATATGAGTAAAAACATTTTAGTTTCTTTTAAATCGATATGCCTGCACTAATAAGTGAAATTCAGTCAATTTTTATTGAATATGATATATTTATAAATTATCAACACTTATTACTACATACAATAAAGCAAAACACAAGAAAAACATACTTTAAATAAAACATAATTAACATATTAAACAGAAGCACACACATTTTGTTCACTTAAAAATACTGATATCAGCTAGACTTACATACAAAATACAAAAAGTCACCTAAAACTAAGCAAACATATTTTTAAAAATGCCACTGAAGGATATAAAATTGTACATCAGTTTATTTTTCTAGCAATCTCTAATAATTTTTAATTTAAATTTTACATTAAAATTGAAATTATATAAATATTTCTTTTTCAAAGCTTTGAGAAATCTTAAAATTATTAGCACCAGAAAATAACATACTGATTCATACTTCTTTAAATTATTTACCATTTATTATAACTCAATTTTAGCTTAAAATTGGGTGCATCAAATGCGTCAATTAAGAAGACATCATTTTATAATCGAATAAGAAAATCGATAATTTTGTTATTCCTACGTTAGTTAAATCATAAAATTGTTTCTACTTAATTATTTTACAAAAATTGCACATTAATGACTATCATGCTTAATGCTTAAGGGGAATGAGCCAGCTGGACCGCGGGTCTCCAAACCAAATTGCCTCAATGTTAATCCAAAGGCGAAAAAAAAAAATCTCAGCCATATTTCTCCGGCTGTATTAAATACCTTAACAAAAGGTTTTTTATGTGATAAATGTAGCTGACTTACAGGTCCAACAATCCCACTTTTTGAAATTGGTTCGAATATTTTTAAAAAAATTTCAATAAATAATTTTACATAAAATATTTGAAGCAATTCCAAAAAGTGGGATTTATAGAGACCGGTAAGTTATCTACATTTATCATTTGAAAAAATACGTTCATCAAAATATTAAATACAGCCAGAGAAATGTGGCTTAGAATTTTTTTTTCATAGGATTAACACAGAGGTACTTCGGTTTGGAGACCCGCGGTCGATCGGGCTCATCTGCGTAGCTATAGATACACTTCTGCACCTCTGTAGGAAATGTTAACTTTTACTTTGGATATTTTTTACAGCACTGATTACCGAATATAGAATGGCAGTGTGGAACCCAGGTCTCTAACCCAAGGTAGTCCAAGGTGGCATTGGTCTGAAGGCTGTCGCCTTATTCACTGAGCTTTTCAGCTCTAATGGAAAATAGCTTTTGTCTTGTGTTAAAACATAGAGCAATGACATTTATTCTACAAATTATCGTGTATCGAAGGTTTTATAGCAATCGATTAAATTATAATGTGCTAGATGTTAAACAAAATATTCATTATTAATAAATGGTTTTAAACTGCTTAAAAACTTATCTCAACTCAAAAACTCAAATTATTTGACACTATTATATATATTCAAGTGAATGGAATCAAAGGTTAAAATACCATTCATTAAATGTTTAAATTAGTCGTTTGCCTAGCTTAGAATATTTCTGATTCATTCATGTTAATAAAATGAAACAAACATTTAAACAGTGTTGAAGTCAAGTTATTTGAAAGACTTAAAAGTTGAAAAGTTATTGTTATTGATTATCTACCACATTTGACGAAAAGAACATTTAAAATAAACTACTGGCAAATATCCAATTTCATTTGGCAGTCATTCTTTTAAGTTTTACAAATACATAAAAATATCATAGCAAATACATAGCATACATATATACTAGCTGTTTGACAATATACACAATGCAACATAAGTAAAGTTATTGCTATTTTTTTACAATTTTTTACAAATTATAAAATACTATTGCAGTCTCATTAAAACTAAAGATCCGTCTGTATTATATTGCATGCCATTTTTAAGGTAATATTCCCTCTTGATATAAGCAGACAGAATGTCTGTTAGTAGAAAAACCTGAAAAATAAAACACATATTAGAGCTATTTATTTCTTTTTCAGATACTATTTACAATAAAAACAAATAAAAAAATTTCAATAAAGTAACTGATTATTAATGTCATAATTTTTTTAATTAAAAGTATAAGCCTAAACGGTACCTTTTCTAAATACTGACTAGAACACAATAGTTGCGGAAGATATTTTAAGTTTGGTTAGTTTGAATTATTATCGCACTAGAGCTACACAAGATTGGCGCCGGGCATTGTAATTTAGAACCACAGTCAAGTGACAAGCCGACACCTGACACAACCGCTAAGGGCGACATTCTACTTTGGAGCATATTTAACATGCACTCACTCTACGGTGTATCATTTGTCGGATATTTTTGGCTGCACGGGCGGTTTATAGGTCTGCAGTTATTTTGGTGATGCCCGGACCTGAACATGGGACCTTCCGCATGCAATATTAATGCCTTAATCGATTGGGCTGCCCTGCCCCCGGAAAATAATTTAGAAAAAAAATTAGCAACCAATGCAAAGACAAGTTTTGCTCGTTTCAATGCCCCTTAATAGGTTATGCATGCAGTCCAGCCTGCTTACCTGAATTTGTATAGAAAAGAAAAATAATATATAGCAGAAAATAATATTTTAAGAAAAATAATTTAAAAATCAACTAGAACAAAAAACCTAAAAAAAATGTATGTTTTTATAATATAGTTTTGAGATAAAACTTTCTTGGCTGTATTGTTTTATGATCAAATGATTCAAGACATCATTTTCAATTACCTAATATGATATATAAGTTAAAATATTGTGATGGGGTCAAAGATACAAAAATTGAGATTTTATGTTTTCTATTCGTGTTAAGGGTGCCTATTCTAAAAAAGTGGTTTTTGTAGGTTTTTCTGTCTGAAACCACTCTACAACTCCAACTAAAAGAGCTACATACTTCAAATTGGTACCCAAGTTCCTAGTACCTATCGGATATCATAATAAGGTTTATGATAAAATCCTGCTTGTGCAAAAGGTAACTGCCATATACATTTTTAGGTATTCAAATTATTAAATTACCTTATAGGGTAGATAATTTGATTGAAATGTAATGATTTATTAAGTGATAATTGAAAGTCTTGTAGCGTTACACACCCCTATAACTTTTACATTTTTTTTATTGAATACTTTTAGTGGATTATAGTGAAAGCATATACAAATAAGTATCAGCTCCTGATACACAAATCATTCACAATAGCTTACCTGTCCAGTGTTGAAAGCTAGTGTGATGGAGAAGTAAAAATTGGCATTAGCACTCCCAGAGTAAATCCACAAATGCCAGAGAGTTGGTGCCAAAAGGGTGCAGCTGGCTAAGACACAGCACACAATGAACCGCTGTCGCATGACTGGTGATAACAAAAATAGAATATTTGATATAAAATATATTAGTACTTAGAAACAAGTAGGTTTGTTACAGAATCTGTCACTTAAACCGCTTCCACACAACAATTGTGCTTAGCAGGAAACAAACTATTTTTACACCTCAGAAAGAAATTTGACAAACAGAGCTTTTAGCTAGTTTAATTCACATTTTTAAACGCCAAAATTAACGATTTTCATAAATCTTCTTTCTCAGATTTAACAATTAGTCTTTATTGTTTGTTAATTTTGTTTGAAGTTCGAAGATAAATGATGTAATTTGTTTAATAAATATCTTTGAGTCTCCACAATTTCCCATTTACATTAACTTTCTTCCGAAAATTCAGTTATTATTTATCGTTTGTTAAATTAATTTACAGTTCGAAAAATAAATAATTAGTAAAATGATGCTGTAAAAATAAAAAAATTGGCTAGTTTCATTTATTTTATTTCGAAAATTCAATAATTATTACTTATCGTTTGCAAAAATTAATTTATATTTCAAAGAATAAATATGTAATATTCCCTCGCTTTTAAATAGAATGAAAACATTTCCTATCAACATACAAAGAATCTTGTAGTGAAATATATTTGACATCATTTCAAACTGATCTATGTCGCAGAAATAAATTTATTTTAATTTATTGTCTAAAAGAATGAAAGTTTCCCGAGTGATTGTTGCAATGCAATGGTGATTTAATTCTAATAAAAATGGCTTCCTATGCTTTTTAAATGAGCATTCAATTTTGCAGTTTTATAAATAATTGAAGTACTTTGAATTTAAATTCTTTACTGAAATTTTCAATGTATTCTAATTTCGATGCGCTGAATTTTTTGACGTATCACACTTGTCCATAGCATTTGTAGTTCGGCCTATGAAAGTGGGTGACGGACGGACAGACAGACGGACTGAACGATTATAATACCTTATACTTTTTACGTTATAAACGTAGTGTGGAAGCTAAAACAAAGGTCAAAGTCAAATTGAATACAAGCTTTTTTTTTGTGTACAGAATTACTGTTCTTTTTGACTTGAATTAATTCTAAGTTTTCAGAACTAATTTAAATTTATGCTTATAAAAACAGAGTTAATGCGTGTTATGATACGGAATAATTAAAAACATTATTTTTTAAAACTTTTTTTGGCCTTATTTAGTAAATAACTCACACAAGATTTAAGTATTGATTTAAATAGACACTTTGAATATAACAAATGAGTAAATAATGATTTTTAATATTATGCAACAATTATAACTTTTCTAAAATAAACTGCAAGAATACCATTTTTTATTAATTTGCTTAACTTATGCAAGTATTTTAAAAAGCATATATATTTCAAATAGATACAATGTTAGTCTGTATATATAATGGTTAGCATTGGGAAATATATTTTTAAAAATTATAATTTTTAATAAAGGTCAAACCCAAAAACATGTTCAGTTTTTTTTTAAACCTTACATTAAAAAAACCATTTTAAGTTAATATATTAATAAAATATACCATAACTACAACTTCTTGTTACACTGTATATGTAAAGGTTGTGATTTAAAGTACAATTTGAAGATAAATGTTATTTTGTTCTCAATTTTTTTTAACACTAACTTCAAAATACATTGAGAAAAAACATTCTTAAACAAAATAAATATGTCACATATAATTTTATGAATTGAAATTATTTTATTATATTTTAGATAAAAAATTATAATTTTATATAAATTACTTATTCATTTTATTTATTACAATTTAGATAAAAGCAGTACTTACAGTGAAATAAGTGACTCCATAATGGTAAAAGTGCAAAATAAAATGCGACATCACCAATACATGGGTACGATTTGAAAATGGTAATAATTATAATGTTGACAAATAGCAAAAAGATAGGTTCTTTCCTAGAGAGTAAATAAATTGCAATCAAAATTAAATTATGTATTTGTGAGTAGCAATAAATTGTATCATGCTATTAACCCTCTGAGGGATACACATGTATAAACCAGTCACCCGACTGTCAGGTTTTCCAGCAACATATAAATTTGTAAAAATATATAAATTTTAAACTATGAAGTCATTAATAATAATCTTGTATAGAAATATAATTTCAAAACTTTAAAGAAATTAAAGTTTTTAGATGAAATTTAAAATTTTAATGTAATGCAGAAAACAAATTTTACACTTTAGACAATTTGCATATCCCTCAGAGGGTAAAAGATCTTTTTCCAAGACAGTAATAATTTATATGTTGTATAAGAAAAAATCATATTATATCTAGAAGAAAAGGACATAACTTACATTAAGATGCATGTGTAAAATTCATAGAACGGAATTTTTTTTATTATGCAGTATAACCTAGTTATAGTGTCATTCAAGAGACCCTGCTGTTTATGATGGTATAAACCAGTAACGTTATAAACAATGTTAAATAAGTATTCAATAAACTACCTACTGAACTTCAAAGTATCCCTTCTTTTTTCAGGTTTAGAAATTCTTTATTTAAATTTATTTTGTCAATAGACGATATTGATGTATATTTTAATTTATAGAAACGAACTGTTTTTTTATATATATATTCCAGCTGACCAGAATTTGGGGCATTTTGTTTTTATTATATAGCATTAGCATTGCCACATTTTTTCTTTTTGTGTATATTTATGTATTTAAATTTATTATTTTTTGTGGTTTTTTAAAACTTATAATGAGTCTTATTATTGTGTCTTATTAATTATAATTATTTAGTCACATACTCGGGTTTTTTTTAACCTCCTTGTGATGAATAAAAATTATTCTGTAATGTTTGTTTTTGTGTTAATAAAGTGTTGTTTGTTTGTAAATATGATGTGCAGTAAATTATGCAAAATATGCATTATGTACTCATATTATTAATTTAAGTGAAGAAATTAAATCTATTGAATAAATTTCTACCCTATGTGCCATATGCAGTAGCTGAATTTTTCCTTTTCCGGTTAATAATTTTTTTAAAAACAGGAGATAAATTTCAAATGTGGCAGTTCACATTTTTGAAATCGTATAAACATATATTTTGAGCGTTAAAACTAAAGAGATAACTAAAATTGTCATTATAAGCAAGATATTATAACATTAAGGTACTTGAATAAGTTAAGGGACCAAAACATTTTGCGTTATAAACACGTTGTCGTTGTAACCAAGTTCGGCTGTATTATAAAGAAGTTGTTGCTATCGTGCAATCTATTACAACCAGTTTTATGGGAATTTTTTTATAACCATAATTAAGTTGAAAAATATTAAACGTTAGTTACCTTAGACGCACAGCAAGGGGTGTTGTATACACAAATACATTTAACTGGAATGTACACAAGAAAAAGACTCTGAAATGCTCAAACATTTCTGTGAAGAAATACCAAAACAATCCAATGTTAGGCGTTAGATCAGGAACTGACAATCTAAAGGAATTATTATAAAGTTAATGGTGTACAAGTAGAATATTTAAAATCATTTATAAAATAGAATTATAAAATACAACTATTGATAAAATATTTCCATTTTTAAAGATTTAAAAAAAAAGGGTTTAGAATAAGAATTTTTTTTTTAAATTGAAAGTATGAAACTTCTCCCATTTTTTTTATTACCCATATTAAGGGAATAGTGAAAAGTTTACCATGTCTTTGATTTAAAGAAAAATTACTATGATTCAACCTAATAATTTGTCACAACTGTATTTTAATCCATGTATAAAAATATTTCCAAGATTCTACAGGTTTGTTTAAAAAATCTGTAAACGTTTTTATTTTTGGTAGAATATATATTGTGTAAATTTAAAGGTTTTAGAAACGTTACAAGAACATTTAGGTCTCACCCTAACCCTTCAAGAGAAAAATATTTTGATTTATTTTAAGGCAAATCATTACAGAAAAGAAACATAACACAATATAAAGCCAACTCAAGAAAAGTAAAAAAGTCACAGCAATGACAGCAAATTTGTTTTTTAAAAAAAAGTTTGTACAAAGCTATAAAATACCACTTTGTATTACTGATTAAAACAAATATTGTAAATTTAAGATTGTTATTCAAGGAAAAAAAGACCAACAATATTGTATAAAATTAAGCATGACATTTGCATAATTTGATGATGCAAAAAAAAACTATACACACTAATACACATTTATTTTAATGACATCTCCTAAGGGAGGATGGGGAGCAAGTCTCCAAAACTAAGTCTCTCTGTATTAAAGCAATGGAGAAAAAGAATTCTAAGCCATATCACTCTGGCTGTATTGACGATTTTTACAAATCTTATTTTTATATAATACAGGCTTACAGGTATCTGAAATCCCATTTTTTTAAAAAAAAATTTGTTTGAATATTTTTTAGTTTTCAATAAATAATTTTTCAACAACATATTCAAAAATATTTCACACATTTCATTATAGAGCATTGTAAGTCAGTTACATTTATCACATAAAAAAACTTTTCTAAAAAATATTCAATGCAGCTGGAGTAATTAGGCCAAGAAAATTATTTTTTCCATTAGATTAACGAGGAGAGACTTTGGTTTGGAGACCCGCGTCCATTACCCCTTAATAATATTACAACATATCTTACATGCAACCATAAGTGCTCCATAGAAAATGCCAGGAACCAGTTAGTCTATGAAAATAGGAGAGAAGCATAGCTGTTGTAGCCATAAAAATAGTAACTGTAGCTATGAGCCTCAAAACACCAATGACATTGATCTTGCCTTCATTAGTTTTCTAAAAAAATATCAAATCATTAATTGTAATTAAAGAAAAACATGAACGTCCTCTTCACTCCACAGAAAATTATTTTTTTAAAAAAAATTTTTTGAACAATTATCTGTTTGGAAGTATTTGCAAGTAATTAAAAAAAAAAGAACTATTAATACTTGCTGAGGGGAACCTCAATTTAGTGTAATTTGATGTTTTAACCTCTAACAATATGCATTTTTTGTGACATGAATGCTAAAAGATTTTTCGCAGTTTTTTGGTAATTAATAGTTCATTCTACCATTTTTAAAAATACAAAATGTCTTTAAAATTTACTGATGGAAACAACTTTTTTTCAAAACCTCCAAATCGTGCTTGATCCTTGTTCTCAGTCACTTTTTATACATGTAAACGACCAATTTCTGCGATCAAATACTGAAAAGTGAAAGCTTGAACATTATGTTTATAATATGGAAAATAGTATCAAGAAAAACTGTAAACTAAAGTTAAGTACATTCTACAAAGGTCCAAATGTAGGTGGACCTCTGGAGGGAAGAAGTTATTAAAACTTATCTATTGGAGTTTAGCAGATATTACCTGATGAATATACATAACAAGAGGAATTAGTAGAACACTATGATAGAAGGAATGGCATGAAAGAATGGCAAGTATGATTGGAGCTGAGAACCATTTACCTATTTGGGAAAAGAAATATATTTTTAAAATGTTATAACTACTCATAAATAATACAATTAATTCGGGTAAAGTTAAATGTTATAGTAACCATAATTAGTCATTGGTACACCAGAATAACAACCAGGATAGTAGTTGATAACGTCCGTGTAGTATAATTAAAGTATACTTACCAGCAACAGTAAAAAGTATAAACAAAGCCAGAAACATATTTTGGAATGTTACAGTGGATTTCCCACCACAAGATGCAATTGCATATGGGCAAAGTAAATATCTAAAAAGAGAAACAAAAAAATGTATTGCTATACTCAAACAAACATGGTAATTCAAATAACATAGTAATTCATTATTCAGTGTATGCTTACTTATAATATAAAAAAATCTACATTTTTACTTAAGGTCTTAAAAATTATAACATGCAAAACATAACAAACAAAAAAACATAACAAACGTATACTAACATAAATAACAAAATATTGATATCTAATAAGAAAATGCAAAGGAGCATCAAATATTTCAAATCTGATTTCTTAGAGTGAGTTCACCTCACTCTAAATAAATAGGATCAGTAATAATTTGTACAAAAATTATTCATAATTTTAAAATTTCAGTAATTTTTTTTAAATAAGAATAAGTGGCTCAGGACAGCTATAACCTCTACTGGTAACCTGCGGCTGTACATTTCAACAACTTTTTTTGTTTAATATGTTTTTATTTTAAAACATTAAAGAATTAACTTTTATGAGCATAAATAATATAAATTTTGAGAATTCAATTTTCACTTAATGGGCATTTCCCCCCCCCCCCCCCCTTTTATGAAAAAAGATTGTTGTGGCCCACGAAGTCACTAAAATTTCTCAAAAACTAACGTTTTGGCATTTTTTAACGTAAAAGGTTGCTCACCATTGAGCTATAAAATGTTTATTACCTATTAGTATTAATTTGGGCATTGGTGAACCATAATACAACTAAGTACCTTCTTGTTTTAAAATGTTCATGTAAGATCTTATTGTAAATAATTCTTTATTATTTATTTTGGTTATTAAAGGTTATCTAAAAAAATACAGCTCATTCATCTGAATTATTATATATCTGTATGATAATGTGAAATGAATAATTTTGCATGCAAACTAATTTTTAAATTAAATAGCACTTATATTATTTTCTACTTACACAGTGGATACATAAAAAGGCACCCAAGCAACGTCTTTCATTTTTAGTAGTAAAGGAACAGCTTTTTCTGGGCATTTTAAAGTTGATTCTTTATAAGTCTAATGCAAAAAGAATCAATGATTAACTCATAGTAATAGAAATAAAAGATAATGGATCTTATAATAATGTTAAAAAAATTGCTGCAAGCACATAATGTTAAAACCTACAGGAAAGCTATGTATTTAATGTTCTAGATATTGCATTGAATAACGAAAACATGGTTAAGAATAAATTTAATATAACATATTGTAAAGAATAGTGTGTAATACCAGAATCTTGATGCATTCCTTTTAAATTTTATAAAGCACTCTTATTAAACGTTTTTTAAACTTGTGAAAAAATTTAAAAGGTTTGAGAAGGACAGGATTGATTACATTTATAAGTGATGTAAAAATCATGTTCTAACAAATTTATAGAGCAAGTCAACAGACAATATGAGTTTTCTGTCTTCCTTATTGATTACAGATTTTAACTAGAAATTGTTTCACTAGTTTATTAACACTAATAATAGCACTGTAAATAAATGTGTTTTTACAGTTGATAGATTCGAATTCGGCCAAGTCTATAAGTTTAGCTCTTTACTCCCAATGATTCTATTTGAAATCATCAGCTTGCGATTTTTTTTCTCACAAAGTTAAACTCGCACTGTGTGTGTGATTTCAAATAAACTTTACTAAATTCTCCATAAATTTTTCTATAAAGTTATATTTTCTTTTTGTATCAATAGATGGAAGAATCATGTCTTTTGAAGAATTAAATAATGTTTGTTTTAATTAAATGAAAATATGGAAACCATGGTAAAACAAAATTATTAAAACTTATTCAGAAACAATTTTATTAAATATATTGGAACTAAAATCTTCATGCTTGCATTTTTAAATAATTAAAAATTTAATTTTAACTATTTTTAACAAATAAAGGTTCAAAAAAAATTATTGTTATAATTTATTCAAAAAAAGTTACGATTCCAAATTTTTTTCCTTAAATTTTAGTTAAAAAATTAAGATTTCTTCCCCTGCTTCTTTCCATTTCATTCTGAATGCATAATGAGCTTATTTCCCAAATTTTAAATTTTTAGAATAAAAAATATAAAGTTGGAACTGAAAGGGTTAGACAAATTTGAAACAAAATAAAAGTTAGGTATATGATGCATTTTTGCCGACCGGGTCCATAAAACTCAGGGCACAAAACTATCTACCGTATATACTTGTGTATAACCCAACTCCGTGTATAAGTCGACCCCCCCCCCCATTTTTAAACTAAATATCCTCCCAAAATCCGTAACCCGTGCATTGGTAAAGGTAGAAAATAAGGCCAAAGCCTTCTGAATAAAATAAGACACCGGTTAATGACGGACCATAATTTTTTTATTTCAACTCCAATAAAAATAATCCAATACTCCGAAAATAAAAATTTCAACTCCAATAAAAATGAAACAGGTTTCGGCTCTGAGTATCCTTGACATTGCTGATCCTGAATGGAGAAGTTAAGTAGATTCTATGTTCAATGTAGCGTGAAGACCATTAGACAGCACCGTGTCAAGATCATGAACAGACATTGTTTTCTTTACACACGTGAAGACTGAACTGCCCTGTACCCCACAGCTATACTGTGCAAAATACGCATCACGCCGAGAACTAACATTTAAGCATCATTATGGTAGACTAGCAAATTTATACCCGTTCTTCGCACGGAATAAAAATGGATGGGTGGAAATGTTATGGGATCATAAACTTATTATTGTTTCCGCTCATTATAAATTATAAAATCCCGTTTCATTGCCTTAAAATTCCCAAATGAAAAATAAGCTATAAAATGCACTCATAAATGAAGAGCTTAGTGGAAGAACATGCTAAGTGACATTTCTGAAAAAATTGAGATTTTTGTGTCAATGAACATATTACTAACTTCTTTAACGATAGCAAGTTTCCTCTTTTTCACAAACTTTAAGTTTAGTATATTTTTTACGCTTTACAAGTACCGTTTTCAACATATCTCAGTGCAAGCAAAAAACTTTAAAGCCCATTCTCTCGTTTTCACCTTTTTGTCACTTAGCACGTTCTTCCACTAAGCTCTTCAAATGTCATCACAATTCCCTCATAAATACATAAAACCTTTTAGCTCATTTGGCGCGTTTTGGGAAATAATTTCGCGAGAAAATAGATATAGCTACCCACACCCATTATACAGCTCTAACACAATGACCTTCGAACAACCGACCAGCTTATAAATTATTTATAAAAGAAATTGCCTATTTGGCGAATTTTAATTAATAATTTGGCGAGTTTGGCAACGTATTTGGCGAAAAAATAAAGACATAAAACACTAATAGCTCTAGTGTGATGGCCTTTATTAACCATCATAGTTCAGTAATAGCTTAACTATACATTTATTGCTTAAATATGCATACATGCAGTCAACAGAAAAATCAATGAAAAAATCATCAAATAAACCCACAATAAAATCCGGGAATGAAGACTGGCGGAATTACGTCACTTGAAACATGTCAATTATTTTTCAAATAATGAATTTAGTTTCTGAAGGTAATGGCAAAAGAATAAAATAAACATTTTGAATTTTAAATGTTTTCGTTAAAAGTTTTATTTAATTTTTTCAGCCGATGGCATCAGGAAAGAGAAAAAATGATCGGATTTGAGCGAAAGTGGTGTATTTTTTTCAGAAAATTCGAATTTTCTCTAAAAATGGAACAAATATGAAAAAACTAAGTCTCAGGTGCACACGTTGGTATTAAAGGGAATCTATCTTAAAAATTTCGAATTTCTGAGGGCAGTATAAGTAGGTCTTTTACGATCCGAAGACAAACACACGGACTCTTTCTTTTATTATTATAGATACCGTGAATAAATACCAATCTTTTTTAATCTTCAGAATTTAACTGCTTTTGTGTCTTTATTCTTAATAGATAGTATCTAAACTTTACGTTTGATTGAAATTAAGTTCTAATTTAAGGATAGGGGATTTTTTTTTTTTTTAAATTATGCTGGAAACTTGATGTTTCATGTATAAGTCTACCCCCATTTTTACAGCACTAAATTTGTCCAAAATTTCTCGGCTTATACATGAGTACTATATAAGGTAGATTGCAAAATTTAATTTTTACATCATACATTTTGAGAAAATACACAATTGTTCAAGATCAGAAATTCTCTTAAGGGAAAATGGAATTTGCATGTATATACTGTATTTTATGAAGTAACTTACATAATCAGTCAGATAAACTTTAGCCACTAAATATAGTAAAGCAGCAGTAATTACATCACAGAGCTGGAAATTAAGAAAACAAAATTGCATAAGTGGTGTCTAAATAAAAGTTCATGTGCATATCTTTAATGTGAAAATAAACTATTTTTTTAAATAACTAAAAATGTTTTATTCAAGAACAATAAGGGGATTTCAAAATAACCAAATAATATGCACCTATAATCAACTATATAATCCATATCGCCAACAATTTTTATGAATAAAATAAAAAATAAACATTAATATTTAGGATGAAAGAGATTATTTTAATTAAAGATGTATTTTAAAAGAACCGGCTGTGTAGTGGGAAATAGAGTTATTTTCTTACATTACATTTTTAAATCGATAAACATCTTTTAAATTTTATGATTAAGTAATTTCCTTTAAAAAAAAGTGATTGAAATTGCAAAACAATACAATCAAGTTAAAAGAAGATAATTTTGAAAGGAAATTCAAATTTATTACAGCCAATACTTACTGCAAATATTACTGCAAGCCATTCTTGAGAATGAGTTAGGAGGTAGTCATAAGTAATTAACCCCAAAGGACTCTGAAAGTAAAAATTCAAACATAAACAGGACAATACATCAAAGTTAAATAAAATATCTTACATTTAAAAAGGAAGAATATAATGCATTTATGATTTGTGTTATCAAAATTCATTAGTACACAGATGATTTTAATAAATAAGAAGACTCACTGTCATATCCATCTTAGATTACTATATTTTTAAAAATGTGTCTTACATATTTTCTCTTCACTTGTATCAGATTTGAACCATCCCCAGATTGTTCTATATTGTACTTGCTGTTTTGTTTTTGTTAATAAAGAATACTTTTTTAAAAAAAATCTTAAGCTTAGGATTTTCTTTAGCAGCTTAGGTTTTCTTTCTAAAGCTTAAGCTTAGAATTTTCTTCAGCTTAAGCTTAGGTTTTACTTTCTAAATCTTAAGCATAGATCTTTATCTATAAGAAGTAAACACAAGATATGGAAGTCTACATATTGCAATATCTGAATATTTTTCCTATTTAACAATAAATTGTAACTTCTCACTATGCCAAATAGTGTATTCTAGAGATGTAACACACAAACTATTTAGTTCCCTTGCCAATAATTTTTTTAAACAGGGCTTTGCTTTTTTGGCAAGTCTTTTGCAGACTCTGCATATTTTTCAGAACTGAGAGCCATTTTTTGTGGCACCATCTAGGCGGCCTCTACCTTATTAATTTTGACGCTCGGATTACAATGAACCTTAGCTATCTGTGGATGTTGAAATAACGCGAGATTTAATTTTGCCTAGAGAACCTGAGCCAAATGGGTACTCAAGGGATCTTTTACATGGCACATAATCATGACATGAGCGACAAGGATTTTCTCATCCAGTGATCTGACAACTTGAACCTGCGATCTTTTGCCTATGACGCGGCCACATTTGTTTTGTATATAAAATCAGTTTTACACAATAATGTTTTCATATAAAATATCTTAAATATGAGTATCATGTAACACTGAAATAATAAATTACCTCATGAAAAATATCACTGTCGTATGGGTTGGTCCCTTGTTTCCATAAATTTACTCCTTCAACAGCTAAATAGAAAACATGAGAAAATATGAAAAATTTTATGCTTAAGTTAAAGTTAGAATAACAGCAGAAAGTTCTTAACCCTCTAAAGAATACAGACATATAAACCCATCACCTGGCGGTCAGGTTTTAAAGCAACACACCTAATTTATTATTAATTTAGAAAATTTAATAATTTTCTTAAATTTTAAAATTTAAAGCATGGAGGAGCCATTCATAACCATTTACTACAGAAATATAATTTTTTAAAAATTTAAGAAATTAAATTTCCAGTTAAAATTTTTTATTTAAATCTCATGCAGTGAAAACAAGTTTACACTTGAGCCACAATTTTCTTATCCCTCAGAAGGTTAATATATAATCACAATTTGCATAACACCATATATATTGGTTGGGTGGAAAAACCCTCCAATTGATTCCCACATTATGAAAAGCGGCTTGGATATGTATGATTATTGATTATAGTCACGTTTTAATGCACAAATACCAGGTGATGGCAATTAGCCTTGTTAATTTTAGAGCGCTTCTAACCAGGCTTTGTGGTTGCAGGCTGGGGTAATTTCCAAAGGGGAAGCAAATTTTTCAATTTATTTAAAAATTATAAAATTCAATTTATAATGTTAACTACTAAAATTTTAGTTTTGACTAAACTAAATGAACTTTAACTTTATAATAAAAAAGATGAAAACACAATTTAGAACCACAATCAAGGGACAAGCTCACATCTGACCCTGAGTAGGTACCCAATGGGGGCTCGTCATTTGTATGTGTTTTAAGGGCGACACTGAACATATTTAATGTGCTCTCCCTCTACATGGGGTATTATTCATCAGACCTTTTGACTGCATAGACCGGTAATAGATCGGCAGATATTTTGGCAATGCCCGGACAAGAACCTGGGACCTTTAGGATGTTTCTGGCCCTGAGTGCTGGTCAAGCAAGGAAAGAGAAAAAAAGCCTTTGGCCAACATTAAAAAAGTTTCTTCCTCACTAACGTTTACACAATATTCAACCAACATTGCTTTTAGTAGGAATTGCGATGATTGGCGACCAATCGAAATGTTGAAGGAAAATGTCTAGGAAAACATAGAGGTCATTATTATTAAGTTACCAAAGATCATAATTACATTAATGGAATGAATTACCTTTCTTCCAGGATGCTATTGGAGTGGAAATTTCAACTCGATTGCCAAGCGCATTGGACAAAGGGGATTTTAGAATTACTAAACGAACCAAAAATCCAAGAGTCCAAACACCCAATGTTCTCAATAATGAAGGACTAGACATAATTATTTAGGAATTACTTTAAACTGTCACACTTTAGAAATGCGACAGTTGTATTAAGCATTAATGGTATGAAATTAACTTTCAATTAAATTTACATTTTAGTATAAAAAAACCGAAGATGAAAGTATAATAAATTTTAAATTAGAAGAAATCATTAGTTAAAAGAAAATTTCTGTTTCCGCCGGTTTTTGTTGCTGGTTCTTTTTCACTTGCTAACAACAAACAAAAAATAAACAAATCAACCCGTAGGGATCACTGCCATTCTTGAATATAAAACAAAGTATGGGCACAATAGTGTTTCTCGTCTTGAGTGGCAACAGTTCATAGGAGTGAAAACAATGTCTTTATTAATCATGAAAGCAGAAATAAAAACGTAAAAAAGCGAAATTATTAATATCCTGTTTAAAAGACGTCTTTATTATTTTATTAATAAAATATTTATGCTTTATCATGATCCTACACATGTGCGGAAATGGACTTGCTAATTCAATACCAGCAGTCTCCGAAAACTTCCCCAAGATGAATGTCGCCAAATCCTTAATTTGAGGAGAAGGGTTGCTATACATAGAAACTTATCGCTACCGTTTCGTTAAAACGTGTTAAAACTATGCCAATTGTTGCCATGCCTGAAAAAAATAGAATAAACTGGCAAACCATCAAGGTGAATCATATCTTTCAGCAAGTCACGTGGGTTTACAATTTTGCATTTATTTGGCGAATTTTAGGTTTTTTTAGACGATTTGTACGATAATTCTTTGCTTTTTTTTATTTGTAATCAATCAGAAATATTTGCTTTCATTATCGTTGTTTAATTTTTGCAAGGTTCTAAATTTTGCGTAGTTGATAAATATAAAGAGATTTTTTTTAAAAATCAGTGACATATCACATAGGTAAGATTGTTTAGATCGTCATATTTACAGTAATTTTATTCATTATACAACATATAGGGTGACACAGGGTAATTATTGGACACATAACGGGACAATTATATTGGACATGTGTCAAATAATCTAAAAAATATAATTCAATGATTGCAGTACCGGATCCAGGTTTTTGGCCTGGGGGGGGGGGGGGGCCCCCCCCCACACAACAATCGTGCTGAGGCGCAACTAGAAATAATTTCTGGGGTGCGTGTCAATTTTTTAATATTTTTAATATTTTTTTTATTAGAATTGTTTCTAATTAAAAATATTCTATAAGAAATTATATTTAATTAGAATTGTTTTTAATTAGAATTATTTTTATTTGAAATTTTTTTATGAAAAGTAACTTTAATTAAAATTATTTTTATTTTTAAATTTAGTTCTCCATAGTAAATACATATTTTTACTATTAGTTTTTTTTTTACTACTAAATTTTTATAAACTTACATTAGTTTTTATTTTACACAACAATGTACACGTGTTGTTAAATCGATAATTAATGCTTAATTTTTTTAAATAAAAATTAAGTACAATGAATAGGAAAAAATCAATGAATTGGAATGTTTCACATGATGTACCGTGACTTCCGGATAAACTAATACACATTCTGGATTAGACGTCATCGTCATTCAGAATGTGAAATGTACATTTTCCCACCAAAAATTATGAAAGAGTTAGACTTTATCAATTATTTGATTAACAAATTCAATAATATCCAGTGTAACTTTTTATTTTCTGGGAGGGGGGCACGTGCCCCCCCCCCCCCCCCCCCCCTGGACTGGATCCGCCAATGAATGATTGCGCTAAAGCTGCATTGTAGGATAAATAGTAACAATATGACATACATGTTTAGTTATGTGGTAAATTGTACATGCTACGGCGAGTAAGGAGATAATGCTTTAATTTCCTTTTTATAGTTTGCTTGAAAAAAAAACACCATCTTGCAATGTTTGAACTTGGACAAAGAAGAAATTATCAAAAAGCTGTGTGAAAAATTAAATGTTTGGTAATTTTTACTAGATTTACCTTATAAATATTTTACCAAAGCCATCACATGGTGTTTTATTTACCCCTTGTAGAATTAGAGTCTAAATACTGAGTAGAACTGATTGAAACAGTCGTCCAAAATACCAATTGCGAGGTAGAATTTGGACACATGTTATTTTTCATTGAACAGTCGTGAAATATAAATTCACAAATGAGGAAAGAATCATAGATGAAAATTTACCTTTAATCTACATAAATTGGGCTTGAGGGATTAATTTTTGGCCTTAAATCACGTTATGAAAAACTCAACTTTATTATTAGGTTTTTTTTCAAGAAAGGGCAAATTCAAGCCTTCAAACAGGATGCAAACTATAAATGTCAACAGTTGGTAAAAATTCGCAAGCGCTACACCTATTTGAAATGCAGTTACATCTTCAAATTCCCCAATTCGTTTTTTACATTTTATTTTTTTTTCTTCAAAGAGAAAAGAATTTCACGTGGTATAGACACAGATCTAAAACATACGAAAAATTACTGTAGATACATAATTGGGAGCTATGCTAAAAGTTTGATTTTTGTCCTATATATAATCACCCCCCGTTATAGAAGAAAACATTCAACAACCTCTTTTATTATTCAGGGATTATTTTCGTGTTTAAGAAAGCTCGGTCAAATTTCTAATTAGTCCTCTGGTCAACATACATTGATCAAACCTACGATAAAGTAACTGTTGTAAAAATTCGCAAAAGCAGCAACCTAATTTCGCCCAAAATAGCGATTCATCTTTATTCTTTCCCAACTTCTTTTTTTACACTTATTGGATGTCGGCTTTGTTGTTGCTCATCTATATACATAAAAGGCAACTTCCGTTTGTTTGTTTGTATAAGACACGAGATCTAAAGAACCACGCAACAGATCGTTACGAAATTTGGCACAAAAATTCATCTCATCTCCGGAACAAACATAGGCTAAGAATTTTTCGAATCAGACCATTCCTTCTATCGTTTTCGAACGTTTTTATTCGAATTTTCTGAAAAAACTACACCACTTTGGCTCAAATCCGATCTTTTTTTACTTTCCTGATGTCATCGGCTGAAAAAATTAAATAAAACTTTTAACGAAAACATTTAAAATTGAAAATGTGGGCCGTAGTGAGCCTAGTGGTCAGCGTCTCGGTCTCGGGATCGGAAGGTCCTGCGATCGAGTCCCGGTACCACTGAAGACCTACCGAGTATATGCGGAGTACGTGCTCGTTAAATCTGTTGGGTCCGAAAGTCCTCCAAGTTCCCATACCAAATCAATACCTCTGGGGGTGACAAGCCAATTCTGGGGATCCTCTAGTTGGCCTCTGTCTCTAAAAATTAGATGGATCCACTTATGTGTGTGTGTTGTCTGTTGTGTCTGTCTTACTTGACGAAGGTTTATAAGCGGGTCGCTGACCAAGCACACAAACCTGAATATATATGTCTACCAACCATGACCAACCATGAAAATGTTTATTTTATTCTGTTGCCATTCCCTTCAGAAACTAATTTCATTATTTGAAAAATAATTGACATGTTTCAAGTGACGTAATTCCGCTAGTCTCCATTCCCGGATTTTATTGTGGGTTTATTTGATGTGATTTTTTCATTGATTTTTTTGTTGACTGCATGTATGCATATTTAAGCAATAAATGTATAGTTAAGCTATTACTGAACTATGATGGTTAATAAAGGCCATCGCACTAGAGCTGCATGTTAGTGTTTTATGTATTTATTTTTTTGCCAAATACGTTGTCAAACTCGCCAAATTATTAACTAAAACTCGCCAAATGGGCAATTTCTTTTATAAATAATTTATAATCTGGTCGGTTGTTCGAAGGTCATTGTGTTAGAGCTGTATAATGGGTGTGTTTGTAGCTATATATATTTTCTTGCCAAATTATTTCCCAAAACGCGCCAAATGAGCTAAAAGGTTTTATTTATTTATGAGGGAATTGTGATGACATTTATGAGTGCATTTTATAGCATATTTTTCATTTTGGAATTTTAAGGCAATGAAACGGGATTTTATACTTTATAACGAACGGGAACAATAACATAAGTTTATGATCCTATTACAGGTTATATGGTACACATATTTGGAACGATTTGATAATTTTTAATCCGTGCGAAGAACGGGTATAAATTTGCTAGCGTTATTATTGTATTTATTTTCATTCAATTATTATTGTATTTATTTTCATTCAATTATTATTGTATTTATTTTCATTTAATTATTGTATTTATTTTCATTTAATTATTGTATTTATTTTCATTTAATTATTGTATTTATTTTCATTTAATTATTGTACATATCTGCATTGATTTAGTACTGTATATATATGCATTGAATTCTTAATTTTTCAGCATTTGTATTGAATTATGGTAGAAATTTGTACTGCTTATATTGTATTAGCTTCCACACTACGTTTATAACGTAAAAAGTGGAAGGTTTTATAATCGTTCAGTCCGTCTGTCCGTCCGTCTGTCTGTCACCCACTTTCACAGAAAGAACCACAAGTCCCACAGACAAGTGGGATACGTCATTTTAAAGCAAAAAATCAGATTAGGCTACATTCCAAAAATTTTATTAAAAATTTTAATTAGAAGTTTATTTAAAATTTAAATAACTAAATTTTTTTTATCTACATTGAAATAACATGCAAATTCTATTTTTATTCATATTTTCACTGTTGTCATCCACAAGTCCCACAGACAAGTGGGATACGTCATTTGAAGCAAAAAATCAGATTAGGCTACATGCCAAATTTCATTAAAAAATTTTAAACTAGAAGCTTATTTAAAATTGAAATAACTAAAAATTTAATCTACATTGAAATAACATGCAAATTCCATTTTTATTCAATATTTTCACTGTTGCCATTTCGTCAAACGTACGAGAAACTTTTGTTAAAATAAAAATACACTTTTGAAAAAATATTTATTTATGTGATATAATTCGGTTTGGATTGTTGTATTATCACAATAGAGTTCTTTTAATGGTTCTATATATATGTATGTAGAAAGATGCATAGAGAATTCTAACTTAACATAAAAAAAAATATGCTAAGTTTCGCTTTTATTTTTAAAGCATCAATTGTACAAATTATAAATTTTTTGAACTGTAAATTAATTTAACAAATTATAAATAAGTGAATTTTCGAAAGAAATGTAAATGGGAAATTGTGGCGACAAAAATATTTATTAAAAAAGATTACATCATTATTCTTCGAACTTCAAACAAATTTAGCAAACGATAAAGTCTAATTATTAAATCTGAGAAAGATGATTAATCAAAATAGTAAATTTGGGCGTTTAAAAGTTTGAATTACAAATAGCTAAAGGCCCTGTTTTTATTAGAATTAAATCACATTTGCCATTCGCAACAATCGCTCTAGAAACTTTAATTCTTTTAGACAATAAATTAAAATAAATTTATTTTTGCAACATCGATCAGTTTGAAATGACGTCAAATATATTTCACTACGGAATCCTTGTATGGTGATATGAAATGTTTTCATTCTATTTAAAAGCGAGGAATATGACATATTTATTCTTTAAAATATAAATTAATTTTTGCAAACGATAAGTAATAATTATTGAATTTTCGAAATAAAATAAATGAAACTAGCCAAATTTAGCTTGTAAATGTTAAATATAGAATTAATGTTGTGTTTGGCGCGTTTTTTCCTGTTCAACACACATATGTGGAAGCGAGTTAAGTGACAGATTCTGTTACAAACCTACTTGTTTATATCTACAAAGTGTCCAAAAAAAGTTACTTAATTTATTATAGAACTCCCTTGAATTGCGTTAAAATAAATGTTTGAGTCCCTTTTAAGATTTAGCTGTTTTTCCATTTTTAATTCTTACTGATTATTTTTTACTTAAATATGTATTCTTTTTAATTTGAGCTTCTTATCAAAGGTATTTTTGAAATTAATATTAATCATTACTATATCCAAGTTGGGTTATTAAATGGAAAATTACTGGGTTATCTTCATATCTTATGTAACTAAAATGAAAGAAAAAAAAAATAGTTAAATTGACTGTTAAATTATTTTTCCACCTCTACCCGTGCAACGTCGGGTATAACAGCTAGTCGGCTTTATATGTTTTGATTATTTCAGATTAATAATGGTCTAATCTAACTCATCGTTGTAGTAGTTTTTGCAGTTTACGGCAGTCTAGTTATTCAACCCCATCTGTTATGATTTTTTAAAAAATCGTATTATATAATTATTTTAAACTATTCCGTGTGTAAAAATCAATATAATTAATATCAAGAATGACAATTATGGTTATAGTAATACAAAAGTAAAAAAAATACGTGATATCTTATGATTTATGAATGTCATTACTTTCAATGACCTAATATGAAATATAAGGTAATGGAAGTATTGGGATGGGGTCGAAAATCCGAAATGGAGATTTTTGTGTTTTTCTACTTGTTTTGGAGGGTACTGATTCCGATGAAGTGGTTTTTGAAAATTAGTCCGTCTCTTTTAAACCACTCTACAGCTTGAACTAAAAGAACTATGTACTTCATATTTGATATACGCTATCCTGATAGTTCTCGAACGTCATAATAGGGTTTGTGAGAAAATTGCACATGCGCAATCGGTAGTTGCAATAGAACTTCTTTGATATTAAAGGTATTACAAAAAAAAGAGAAAAAAAGCTGCATGCTTCAGATCAAATAATAATTCAAATATCTGGGAAATCCACTCTTTCTTTCGTGTTGCTTTGTATGGTAAGCTTTTACAAAAATAAAAAATACTTAAAATTATTTTTCAAAAAATATTCACAATTTTCTGCTTAAACTAAATAAAACTTACATTTGTCATATATTATTCTATTATTAAAATGAAAAATGAACCCATCGTAATCGTAACATACCGAGTTTAAACAAAAAGTTAAACTAAGGAAATTAAATGCGAAATTTATAAGTGTTTTAATGGAGTAATATAAATAACCTGTTATTTACTTTCTGGTAATACTCGATCCGTTTATAATTTGATACACTATATCTTGTAAGAAATATCCAGCAAATGCGAGACACAGGATTTATTGAGAAGTTTATGGTAATCTTGCCTAATTAAATGTGAAAATTTGGCTTTAAAAATACCTTCATAATGTACAAGATTGAAATACTATTATGTAAAAAAAGTCAATATAGATTAAATTTTTAAACAGATTTTTATGTTCTGTCTTCGACTGCTCTAGAAATAGCAAATCAACGATACAAAAAAAAAAGCCTTTTTTATTCTTTGTTTCTTCCCCGCTCGTATTCAGTAGCGATCAGCGCCGGTCGTTTAACGTCTAGTCTCAATGGCAGATTTCGGAAAGAGCCAGGCCCTGTCTACTATTTATTCCCTTTCTCTTCTTCTAGGAGGCCCTGGTCAAACCCACGTGGCTTGGGACTAAGTCACTTGACTATTCCGGGGACTATTTTAGGTTTGCAAAACCATAGTCTATTTCATTTAATGTCTGTGATTCCGTTTATAAAAAAATTCCGTCGGTCACTTTCCAAACAAAGCATTAATAGCACCACAATCATAAACAACATAAGTAAAGCTACCAACAAATAATATATGACGTTTTCAAAAGTTATCCAATCGTAGGCGAAAATAAATTACAAATAGGTGGAATTTAAATGAATCGTCCAATAACCGTCGACACAGATGGCGCAACGCACTGTCAAACTAATGACATCATTAGTTTCTGGTCGCTCACGCTCTCATTTCTCAAGCTTATTTTTTCTCGTATTGGAAAGGGAAACTATAGAAACTAGAAAACCACAGATAGAAAACTACGGTCGTTGATGTCTACAACCTCTTCTTCGTAAAAATGTGTTTTGCTCATTGTTTCTTATGACGAATTTTATTTTATGCCATGGCGATGTCGAAGGGTTTTTAACCTACATTTAATCGCGTAATAGAATTATGTGAATAATTTATTTGATATAATTAATACTGTTGTTCTCTTTAATGCCCAACACAATGCACACTTTGGATGCTAATTCATCAAACGTTCCTGCTTTCCTTATAAAGCTATGGAAACTAGTTGAGGATCCTTCATGCGATGACTTGATTGCTTGGAGTGATGTAAGTGACATAAAATATTTCAGTTTTCATAAAGTTCCAAATAAAGACGCAAAATCAATAAATTTTACTTTTCTTTGTGCTTCGTTTTTATTTGGAAGACTGATCTGTAACGCAGAGTTTTAAATTGTATCTGTATATTTAGCTACCAAGTACCGAAAAGCATGGGTACGAAGAAAAATACTATCACAAAAAGACATTTGAAAGCGAATTATTTCGACAGCAAATAATAATAGTTGTGCATTTGAACATGTCTATTTACAGAATACTAATCATTCCGGTTGTTTGATTCCTTCCGGTACGGATTTATATCGGTGCTATTACTAGGATTTTCATCTAATTCTTTTAAAAGGCTCTAGTGTTACATTTCTTAATGTACTTCCAAATTATTAACTTAATGTCACATAACTGTATACCATTGCTTACAAAAAAGTATGTAAACAACCTTGAGATTTTTGGTTGCTGCAAATTGCAGCAATAACATAGAATGCAAAATAAAACGTGTATGTGGACATGTTACTTAAGAAATTCAAAGTTGATGTCATTCCCCCTGTTTGGGGCCAGTTAGTGTAATTATTCCTTCATGGCAACTTTTTTTTATATAAATAATGTTTGTCAAGTTTTTATACAGTTTATTAAATTTGAAATTTTCTAAAATTCTTTTTTATTTCTTCTATTTAAAGTAGCTACTCCTACAGTTCTTGTCATTCTTTCAAATACTGCAATTATTCTTAAAATCCATTTTAAAGCAATATTTTAAAATTGAATAACAAACAAATTAATTAGTTCAAGTTTTCTTTTTATTAATGACACTGAACTATCGGAGCTAGTCTAATGTGTTAAATGAATCTGGACTATAATGAAAAGGTTTTACCAACACATTCATTACGATACATTGTAGCACATTTGCTTTACAAGACAAGAACTGAGATAAGAACAAGAACTGAGAGTAGAGCCACAAACCCCATTTGAACCTCTCCGTGAAAGTAGTACGGAAAAAAAAACATGTGACGGAGAACAAAAAGTGTCATGCAGATGATTTTACTGAAAATCAAATACCATACTTATGTTGGTTCCAATAGTCCACATGAACTGAATTAGAATAAATATTCTTTTAATTAATTTCATTAGTTTCTATTTAAGAGCTTTAGTGTTTAACCTTATTACTATGGTTCTAGACTATGACCTAGGTACAATCTTAAGGGCGAATGAGACCGTATGAACTGTGGGTTTCCAAACCAAAGTGCCTTCGTATTAATCGAATGGAAGAAAAAATATTTTCTAAGCCACATTGCTCCAGCTAAATTGAATATTTTCGCAATTCTTTTTTGTAATGATAAATGTAGCTGATTTACAGGGCACTATAATCCTATTTTTTAAAATTGGTTCTAATAATTTTTTTTACTTTTTAATAACTAAATTTATAACAAAATATTCGAACCAATTTCAAAATGTGGATTATCGGAGTCGGCTACATTTATCATATTAAAACAAAATGTTTGTAAAAATATTCAATACGGCTGGAAAATGTGCAGGGCCGGATTTAAAGATTTGCCGCCTGTAGGCTAGGATCGATTTGCCACCAGATATAGTTTTCTTGACTATTTTTTTCTCTCTACATATTAGAATTTATGTACCTTTAAACTATAAATCGAAAGCGAAATAATAGACAAATTTTTTAAACTGTTGTACTATTTTTCTTTCATCTTCCAAATCCGGGGAAGAGGGTGAAATTGCCCTCACAGATACTATGTTTACTACTAAATATTAGTTTGAGAACTATATATACGTTTGTGATTTACGCATTAATGTAAATTATTTGTTTTCTTTCTTAAAAATTTTAGTATATCCTTATAATAATTTTTTATGCCGAATGCCGCTTTAATTGGTCGCCCCCAAAAATTTGCCGCTCTAGGCTACAGCCTATTTAGAAATCCGGCCCTGAAAATGTGGCATAAAAACCATTTTCTTCCATTGGATTAACAAAGAGGCACTTTCGTTTTGAGACCTGCAGTCATTCGGTCTCATTTGCGTTAATGTTAAAACTTAGAAAATCCATTGTAAAATGTATGTGTTTAATTTGTCTTTTTTTCCCTTTGCAGGCTGGGTATAGCTTTTTAATTAAAGACCAAACAAAATTTGCAAAGGATTTGCTGCCCCAATACTTCAAGCATAACAACATGGCAAGTTTTGTTCGGCAATTGAATATGTGTAAGTTGTATAAGTATATTATTTTAACAAATTTGTAAATTTAAAGATGTAGGCTGTTGGCTTATGTTTTTATATTCAAATTAAAACCTGTTAAATAGTATTTTGTGTAATTAAAAAAATCTTAAAATTTATATATTTGTTGTTTTAAAAGATAGAAATGCTCAAACCTTCAACCATAATTTATATTCTAAAAAAACTAGCATATTTTGAAGTATAGTACTTTAATTTATTGTTTTACTTATGTCACAACATACCCTTACTTATTTAGTTGAATGCCTTGTACAAGAATATTATTTTGCCAGCTTTTTCATTCCCCAACTTATTTCTAATCTAAGGGTAGAATGTACTACAAACATGTTCCACAGGTGCCGATGCAGCTACTGCATCAAAAAGTTGATGGATAGGATAGTGAGAATTTAGTTATCTGTGCACATATCGAAACAAAATGGGTTATCCCACCATTCCAAAGGTGACATTTTAGAAAACACATAAAAATATTAGTTAAAATCTTTAAAACAACTTATAAAGTGATTTTTTTTTCAACGACAAAAAAATCAAGCAGATTTAAATCATTCAACTGGGGCCGCCGCGAAGAAGAGAGAGGGGAAAAACAGAGGCAGGGCCTGGTTATTTTTGAAATCCGCCATTGACAAGTGACGTTAAGCGACCGAGCCACTGAATTCGTGCGGGAAAGAAGCAAAGGGATTTTTTTTAAAAAAAAGGCTTTTTTGTATCGTTGCTTTTGCTATTTTGAGAGCAGTCGAAGATAAAATAAGAACTTATTAAAAACTAAATCAATATTAACTTTTTTTAGATAAAAATATTTAAATCTTGTGCATTATGAAAGAATATCTGAAGCCAAATTTTCGCTTTTAATTAGGTAAGATTAACATAAACTTCTCAATAAATCTTGTCTCTTATTTTCCTTATATTTCTTACAAGCTGTAGATTAAAGCCTGTATCAAATCATAAACGGATCGATTATTAACAGAAAGTAAATAACAGGTTATTTATTTTACTCCACTAAAACACTTATAAACTTGCATTTAATTTCCTTAGTTTCGGTTTAAAATTTTTGTTACTTGAATGGTATTTACGATTTTAGATTTGTTCATTTTTCATTTTAATAATCTATAATAATAAAAGAAAGAGTCTGTCTGTGGATCATAAAAGACCTACTTATACGGCCCTCAGAAATTCAAAATTTTTAAGGTAGATTCCCTTTAATACCAATGTGTGCACCTGAGGCTTAGTTTTTTCATATTTGTTCCATTTTTAGAGAAAATTCTAATTTTCTGAAAAAAATACTCCACTTTCGCTCAAATCTGATCATTTTGCCCCTTTCGTGTTGCCATTCGACAGAAGAAATTAAAATGAACACAAAAATTAATTAAAATTGAAATTGCTTTTATTTTCTTGCCATTATCTTCAGAAACTAAATTAATGATTTGAAAAATAATTGAACGTGCCAATGAGCTAAATGTTTTTTTTAAAAACCCCAGAATGAAGGTTTTGACGTGAAATAACATTGTTATACAATTATGGTTAATTTTGAATTTATCAGGAAAATTGCGATGACAGTAAGTTCCTATTGAGGAAGATTTTTGTGATATGATGATGTGCATTTCATAGTGATGTATTTTTATTTTGGAATTTTAAAGCAATATAAGTAACAGGATTTTATTCTTTATAATGAACGGGAACAAAGGCAAAGCTTATTATCCTATAGCAAATTAAATGACACATATACTTGGATCGATTTGATATTCTTTTAGTTTGTGCGAAGAACGGGTATTTATTTGCTAGTAGAATAATATAGGACAAATTTTAATTTATTTAGTTTAAGCAGAAACTTGTGAATATTTTTTGAAAAATAATTTTAAGTATTTTTTATTTTTGTAAAAGCTTATCATACAAAGCAACACGAAAGATAGCGTGTATTTCACAGATACACAAAAATATGTACATTTTAAAATGTTAATCTATACCTTATAAATCCAGTAACAAAATAAACAAAAAACTGTGAGTGCGTAACATTATACGACTTTCAATTACCACTCCGTAAATCCGTACATATATTTAAAGGTAATTATATTGTACCTAATAATATGTAATTTTTATAACTTTTAAGTCTAAAAAGTTTTATGCGCTTATGCAATTTTCTCGAAACTCTTATTTTGATGTCCAACTGGTAATGGAAACTCGTGCACCAAATTTGAAGCATGTCGCTTTTTTCGTTTTTCGGTAATACCTTTAAAACCAAAGAAGTTCTAAGGCAACTACCGATTGCGAATGCACATTTTTCACAAAAACCTTATTATGACGTTCGACAGGTATTAGAAACTTGTGTATCAAATATGAAGCACATAGCTCTTTTAGTTCGAGCTGTAGAGAGAGATGGCTTCAAAGAGACGAACGCATTTCAAAAACCACTTCATCGGAATCAGTACCCTCCAAAACAAGTAGAAAAACACAAAAATCTCCATTTCGGATTTTCGACCCCATCCCAATACTTCCATTACCTTATATTTCATATTAGGTCATTGAAAGTAATAACATTCATAAATCATAAGATATCACGTATTTTTTTTACTTTTGTATTACTATAACCATAATTGTCATTCTTGATATTAATTATATTGATTTTTACACACGGAATAGTTTAAAATAATTATATAATACAATTTTGTGAGAAAAAAATTCATAATAGATGGGTTGAATAACTAGTCTGCCGTAAGCAGGTAAACTGCAAAAACTACAACAATTAGTTAGATCATTATTATGCTGAAATAATCAGTCATCTAGTATATTTCCTCGTAGGTTAAAGTTATTGAGTTTTTTACAACAATGGTCCAAGTTATTAGTCTAGCTACGGCATTTTAAATCATCTAAAAAAAAACATGCAATTTATTGCCAAAGCAACTAAAATATTTATATGAACACTTGGTACACAACATACTAATATCGGGTTTGTTGCATTTTATGATAATTTAAAGCAAATAAAGATTTTGTTTTTTGAGCTTGAAAATATGGAAATTTTAACTCAAATGCATTGCTAAAGCCATTTCAGCGGTCGTTCGTGACGGCCTGATTCAACCCTGTTCTAATTGCTTTTAGTGGCATTTGTGCTTATAGATTAGGACAAAATCTTTGCCACCAAATTAAGGCAAATTATGAAGGTATATTTTTGAATGTCATTTATTGCTTGAATTTAATTATAATTTGATATTTTTCTCTAACAGATGGGTTTAAGAAAGTGATGAATATAGAAAAATCTGGATTGAAAACTGATAATAACGAGATGGAATTTCAGCATGGCTGTTTTGTCAAAGAAAGAGCTGACCTCTTAGAATTAATAAAAAGAAAAGTAAGTTTGTCTTAAATATTTATAGGCATCTCTGATTTTCCTTTAATGTTCATACCGTGTTGCCCTGGCTATATAAGTTTATGACGTTATAAACAAACATTATAAACAAGGTTGAATATTGAAGTGTAGCAAATCGCATAAAATCATATTATGTGCTCATATTATTAAGCAAAGTTATAAACTGGCATATATTGAATAGATTTGAACCTTATGTGCTATCAATAGTAGTTTAATCAAAATAATTTGTAACTAGTTATACTAGATAAATATCAACATCACTTACAAAGTATTCGTTTCTACCATTTTTACAGCGATGCCGGGATGCCAAGTTCCGCATATACGCACATATTATAGGCAGACAAATTTTGGACGAAAAAAGCACCTTAAAAAATGTCGGCTTTTACACAAGACCTTATATTTGCCACAAGATTAATGGCATCGAAAAAATTGTTTCTTCCATTGTGCGTCTATATCAATAAAAACTAAACTTAGGTTGAATAAACAACAAGTTAAAAAAAATAGATTTTCATAATAACGATAAATTTTTAAAAAAATTAGTAAATTTGAAGGTGAATTATGATTTTATTACATTAAGAGGCCTTCAAATATCGGCTAACAGCCAGTGCAATCCCCCATTAGAAGAGGATCATCTTCACCTGATCAAAAATACGTAGTCCAATAATGCTTCCTGATGGACTAATTTTGCTGCCTATTAATTTTCTAGAAAAGTCATTGAATAGTGCTTGAATTTTTTTCCCTAACAATTGTATGAACCATGCTCAATTAGAATGAAATGGTCATTCAGCTTTGCATCCCTACCTTGTATTTTAAATTGCTGTGAAAATAATTTGTAACTAGTTATACTAGATAAATATCAACATCACTTACAAAATATTCGTTTCTACCATTTTTACAGTGATGCCGGGATGCTAAGTTCCGCATATACGCACATATTATAGGCAGATAAATTTTGGACGAAAAAAGCACCTTAAAAACAACCTCTGAGGTATTAAAATCTTATTTTTCTACTTTAGATTTCGAACCCCAAGATTGTGGAAGCTCCTGTAGCGAAATCGAATGCAAAGGACATTTTGATTGACTTATCTTCAATTCGGGAGAAGCAAGAAAACATGGACAGTATGCTTCTCAAAATGAAATCTGAAAATGAGCTACTGTGGAGGGAGCTAACAGGCTTGAGGCAGAAGCATAAAGCACAGGAGCAAATTATTCAGAAGGTACGATACTCATGTCATATGCATTGATTTTATTATCTTTATAGTGTAAATATACAAGAGGTTAAGTCATATTTTCATAGGAGTTTACTTGAAAAAGAATCTATTGAAATAGATTTTGTACTGGATTAATAGTTATGTATGTGTCTTTATTATGTAACTTGAAAAGAATATATAATAACTTTATTAATATCAAGCAAGAAAAACATAAATAAATACAAAAAAATCATATTAACTGCTTAGGGGAACAGTCCAATTCAAGCAGCCTAAAAATTGAAATTAAATAAAAGTTCATAACAAAGTACAAATATTATCAAAAAGCTAATAATAATTGGGAAGTTATTAATGGTGTAGTGCCAAAAAATATATTGGCTTTTTTCCGCAATCCAAGTAGAAAAATTTATATTAATATTATGTATAAAGAAATTTTTTAAAAATTTGATCAAACATTGATTTTTAACAATAAATTTTTCTTAAATAATTCTCTGATGTTTGATAACTTATTTATTTCTGCAATGTATCAAAGGAAAATATTAGTCGTTTATCTAACAAATGTGGCAAAATCTAAAGAAAATATTCACATTTAAGTTTCTGTTCATAAATGGCCTTTAATTACAAGCAATATGCAAGTTTAAACAATTAGTTTTATACAATTGTTTCCTAATAATATAAAGCACTTCTTCATTATAATACATGATTTTAATTAATTATAATATATTATAAATATATTATCCTACTTATACACCATTTACTTTCCTGCTGTGCATATTTTTTCAGATACTACAAGATCAAACCATTGGCGTTGGGTATTGCTTTTGGATCAAATTGGCCAGTTTTACTGTTTATCAAAATTAGTAGAAAGTTTTGTCAGTGGTGATCATTATTGGGACATGATTTTTTAATATACCTTTTCAAAATGCTAAATTTTTCTATTGAATATTAAATTTACCATTTGAATTATTTTCCATTTGTATAAGGTCTCTTTTTTTTAAATTTAAATTTTAGTTAAAAATAACAGAAAAGAGCTTTTGTATCTATATTATAGTTTGGGTGCATTTTCAAATATATTGTGTTATGTGTACAATGATTACACACATTGCAGCTTTTCTACTACATTCTACAAATATAAGAACTTTCATAGGTTCATAAACAATTGGATTTTTTAATGAAATTTTTATTTAGTGGTTTTAATTACTAATTTAAACCACTAATAATTAATAACTATTTTCTCAATCTCTATCAAACTCAGATTGACATATATGTTTACCCCATATAAATTGTTTTTAAGAGTACTTGTATAGTATATTTATGTTCAAATCTCGGCTTTATTCAAATAAAAGTTAATCTTTTTATTGATAATTCTTTTCTAGGTGATCCAATTTCTGGTGTCAATAGTACAAAGAAATAACCCAAACATCGGTGTCCAAAGAAAAATAACTCGGATGCTTCATAACAGCCCCGGCTCTAAAGGGAACTCTTCTCAAGTATCTAGAACCATAGACCTATTGAGAAAACAAAATCCAGAATGTATAATTGTAAGCATATTTTTATATATTATATTTAAACCCAATTATTTTGTTAACAATTACAAAAAATACTATTTTATCATAGACGAGACAGTCATGGTAAAATTTCTTGCTTTATCAGTGCTTGTTGCAGTTCAAGTGACCCACTCCACTTATTGCTAATCAGCTTTGTTGTGTTTCTGGTGTGTGTGTCAGCTCTTGTATTGTCCTCATAATCTGTGTTTAAAAAAACATAAAAATATTATACCCAATGTGAGCTGTTTTAAAGCTATGTGTACCGTTTTTTTGGTAATTGCTTTCATATTAAGTTTTTTAGAAATATTTTGTAGGTAAGTCACTAGCACTTAATGAAATATTAAATTATATATGTATTTTTAACAATCTGCCTTTTCCCATTTTTTAAAATCCACATTAATGCACCAAAGTAAGCTCTTATTTTTTATCTAGGCTGCTATAATTTCAATAAAACCAAAATTTATCAAATTAAAAACTAAATCTTTGGGATAGTGTAGATTTTGTTAATTGAAGACTTAGGACTGAAAAACACAGTGCTATGTTCCAATGTTTGTACTTCTCTTTGAAAAATGTTGTCTTGTAACTCTAAGTTATGTTATTTAATTGTACGTTATTTGCTTCCTAATATAATTTGTATATTTTAGGTTCCAGAAAAGAGTCCACAGGGTCCTGTCATACATGAAGTATTGGATACCGAGCAAGATGATAATCCAAGTTCTTCATTATCCCAAAATATCAGTGTTGCCTCGCCTTGTGTTAAATCACCCGATAGCGTTAAAGATAATTCTGATGATGCAGCACCCAAGTACAACCTTGTATCCCTCTTAAATAACAGCAGTTCCTGTGGAGTTATCGAACCGGGGGCAATTCTTGAAGCATTTACCCCCATGTAAAGTTTTTGCTTTTATTTTCCTTATTTCTATTTTTTTTTGACAATACTGCTTATTGGGTTTTTTATGTTAAAGCATCAATTGTAGCATTTGGTTATGATTTGTCTGCTATTTTTGTCAACTTTCAGTACTGTTTTTAGCTAATGGTTAATGATGTTATTCAATACATTTAAATTATGTAGTTTTGATAAACTAAACAAGCTCTTTAAAGTCCACACATTTTTACGAAATTCTTGAAAGATTTTTTTAGGACACTTCTTTTTAAAATAAACCAACAATATACAACATGCCTACTAATACAACATACACTTTGACAAGAGCCATACAACATGCATGAATTTAAGAGTAAATAGATCTCCAAAATTGGATAAAAAAACCCCTAAAAACCAATAAACATGATAATACAAACTTAAAATTAAATAACACTTTTAAAGAAATGAAAAAAATTCTAAACAATGCTTAAATAACAAACTTATGAAAGCAGTTTAAAGGAAATTAGACTAAAAATATTTTATTCAAATTTAATTCTTGAACTTTTTTCAAAGCTCATAATGTGGCTAGCTATCAGAAGGTGACCAGATATTTTCAAGATTAATGCAGTACAGTGTTAAAGATAGCAAGAAAAGATAATCCCACACCATTTAATCATGTTCATTTTGTAGTACAGTAGAACCTCGATTATCCGTCCCTCTTATATCCGGAACTGTCTGTTAACCGAACATCCCTAAGTCAACATAAAAAAATTCTAACAAGGTAATTCTTGGCTGTTCACAAAGAAATCTACGGCGATTCTAAAGAAAGGAACCTCCGACCATACTGAAATTGGCAAACTTCCGCTATTCAAAAATCGGGAATATCTGGCGATTTTTAAATCGGAATCCTTCGGTGATTTAAAAATCGGGAAATTCCGGCGTTAATGAATTGTGGTGGTTTTAAAATAACAAAACTTCGGCAACTAAAAAAAAGAAGCAAATTTCTAGCAATCCTAAATTTTCGGAAAGCTCAAAATCTTCTAAAATTGGGATACTCCCAACCAAGCGATATCTGATATAAAGTCAAAAATAAGCATAAGTCCTAGAACTCCATTAAGATATTTAAAAAATAATAAAGTTTTTTAAAAATTGTTGTAGCACTTTCTTTTTACCAGGAAGCCTCAGTTTCAGAGATAATTAAAAAATAAAATGCAATGTTACAACCGCAAAAGCAGCGCTGATTTCGGACGTTAGCGAATTTGAGGTCTGCAGACTTTCAGTGCTCCCCCCCTCTGTACTATACATTTACAATTTAATGAACATTTTCTATTATCCGGAATATCAAGGTTCTACTGTATTATTGTAGTTTCAGTTTTGGGCATCCCCATTATCATTATATCACCGTTGCAGACAACACCGAAGCTTCAAACGTTGACTAAGAGATTGTAATTGACTAAGTCTTGTAATATGGTGTAAACCTCTTGAACAGTTTTTAAAAAATAAACTCTTTACGTTATAATGCAATAAAGCACCTGTCTGCCATCTATGAGACTACTGATTCATTTAAAGTATATAACCTCATAGTTCTCTTTCTTTATTCTGGTTTGTTTAAGCTTTGTAAACTAAGAAAATGTCCAATTTATAGTTCTAATAGAGAAATTTTAATTATCACAAAATACAGAACATTTTGCAGTACAAATCCAAAAAACTGGACATTTTAAACAGATTAGAACTCTAAAACAAACAGGACAAAAACCTAAATAGAAGTACTGTACAGTACTGTAAAATGCTGTACGCCTGGTCAATCTAGCTATCTGGTTAAATCAATGTTAAAGTATAGGTTTTCATGTGCATCATTTAAATCATAACATTTTATCTAACGCTTACTTAAATTTCAGGGCCCGAAATAACGACGCAGAAAATGTAATTGAAGAATCCATCCTGGGCATCCCTCTCGATTATATCACCGTTGCAGACAACACCGAAGCTTCAAACGTCATATCTATTCCTGACACAGCTGAGGGCAATGAAGTTTCCCTCAATAACGTCATCTCCATACCCGAGGACAACTCCATAACCGACATAATCACACTGAATACACAGGGCTCTGTATCGGACGCTCCCGAGGTTACCGTAGAAACTACGGTAGACGGAAAAGATGCTTTGCAGTGTGATGTGCAGAATGACGGAGAGTCCATCTCGAGTTTCTTGACGGACGGTATAGTGTCTTTGAGCGATTTGCAGCCCAGTACGTCTCAAAACACACCTGCTTACAACAGTGACTTTCACGATGACTTTTTGTCGGAATCTTTGCAGACGCCAAAAGTTACGGCTATTGATGAAGATCCTTATATTTCGACGCGGAGGGACTCCAAATCGAAAGGCAAGGAAAAAACGAAAGGACAAAATAATTACAATAACTATCAGTTGGCTACTACTGACTCTACAAGTTTAGCAAAGTAAGTCAAGTTTTAAAGATTAATAATGTTGTCTTCGTGATACATGAGTTCTACTTGAATTATTTCTAAAGACACATTCTTGAATTGACTTTGACCTTCCAAAGACGAAAATTTTATTTTTAATTAAAGATTCATTGTTACAACTGTTTACTTTAACATTTCCACATTCATGCAAGAATGTACCTAGGGTTTAAAATATATATACTAGCCGCCAACCAAATTAGAACACGTTAGGGATGGCGTTTTTTTTTTTAAAAATCGGTTTTTAAAAAACCGGTTTCTTACAACGCCGGTAAAACCGAACTTTAAAAACCGGTTTTATAAAACCGGTTTCCACAAAACCTGTTTTAAAATGGCAATGAACGGTTTCCATTTTTTTAAAAACTTTTTTTCAGTTTCTTATTAATTAATTGAAAAAATCAATTAATTTGTAAACTTTACTTTCGAATTAAAAAAAACAATTTACACAGTCAATTTTAAATGTTTAAAGTGTTTTGTTGAAAACTAAGTTCTAGGTTTTCTTCCTAATTCTTAATTTCTTATTATTTAAAATTATAATGTTCCTTTTTTTTATTCCGGTTTTTCTAATCGTTTTGAGTATTTTTATTAAGCTTTGCATTAGTCCATCTCTATTTCCTTTTTTTTAAAAATTTAATTCCTTCATTTGCCATCTATGCCGTTAACATAGTGCAAAACTAACATTTTCATTAACAACACGGTTTCAGTTTTCCATCCCTAAAGTGTAACAAATAAGGGTGGTGGGAACTATAGAGGAATACAGCATTGAAAGAATGAGAAAGTTTAGTTATTTTTGGTATTTAAACATCTGTGGGATGCACTGTTTTCACTCCTTGTGACGGTGCATTATCGAGGATTTTTTACAGGCCTTAAAAAGGCCTTATTTAAATTTTACTCAATGTTATTGTGATGATTTTTAGAAAATAGGCATACCAATAAATTAAAATGTAAACAATCTAAAAGCTCTTTTTCTTAATTGCTACTTTTACTGATTTTTTTTATATTTGATTAAAATGTATTATTGGCAGCCCTATGCCTCTATTTATATTATAATTTTACACATGTAAGGTTTATGTAGTATATTTATTTGTTGGTGCAAAATTATTGTTTTTTAGTGCTCTTCATCCCTAAATGATACTTATTGTCTTAAAAAATGTTTATTGTTTATGAACTTGGTGCTGTGCAATTCTTATCACAGTAAACTGTCAATCAAGCAACTTTAAAAAAAAAAAAGGTATTTGCTGTATATTTGTGTAAACTTAATTTAATTGTCTCCTAGACCTTTTTTTAAAAAGATTTTCAACCTTTTGTAGGAACTAAGGTATTTTTAAAACTCTGACTTAAAACAGCACTTATATTCCTATCCCTGTAGCTGGTGATGGCGACTGAGCTAACATGTGCTCAGAGTTAAAATAAATATGAGGTATATCCACAAAGTAAGTTCCGTTGGGTTATATTAAAAAAACATGTACAGATACAGAAACAAATTTATTGTATAAAAATCTACAACTCTCAAACTAATTTTTTATATAGCTTACGAAATTTAGTAGGCGCTTGTCATAGCGCGGCACAAGTTTTTGTATGCCTTCTTCATAGAAGGTTGCCACCTGTGTTTTCAACCATGTGGCAACATGTTTTTGTCATGAAAATTTCAGTTTTTCAGTAACAATTTCATAAATTGGTGATCGTGAGATTTGCCGAAATTCCATAGCAAGACCACTAATTGTATGTATATAACATACAGTTTTTCTGTAGCTTCTCTTCAATTGCGTAAACCAGTTCATCAGTAACCAAATTTGATGATGAATTTAACTTTTAAAAAACTGTCTTTGAATTTAGAAAAGGAATCGCAAATCTGATTTCGCAAGTGGCGGCATTTACTATTAAGGCTGACATTTTAAAGAAGCCCCACAAAGAACATGTCGGCAGCAGCGATCTGAAAATGGCCTACATTTCTTCTCCTTGAATCAGAGTAACTGCCACGCATAAATTTGTTTCTATGTCTGCACACGTTTTTTTATGTAACCAAACGGAACTTAGGGGATATACCTCGTAGAAATGTTCTGTTGCAAGATAGCTTTTAATTCTTTAAACAAGATTAATTAATAATATATTCTTTTATAGGAACGTCCTATCCAACCATTTACTGTCTGTGGATGAAAAATTAAATTTCACTCAAGATCGTTTAGCCTCTACATGGAATTTGGATGTACAAAAACTCCTAGGGGTATGTGCCTCTTCACCCTATTGTTGGACTTCTCTTGATTACCAGGTAGAACTGACATTTTGGAACACTAATTAGCAGTTTCCATTGGTTTTTCTGATTTGAGTGTATGGAGAGAGAAAAAAATGCAATTTAACAAACATAATCTAGGAAACTGCAATTTTTGATTTGGTTCTAAAAGTATTCTGTTGGGACAAAATGATGATTTCAGCTTTATTATTTTGTCCTTTTTTTTGGATGTATTGATCAATTAGTGTTCCAAAATCACTTTTGATATATAATTATTTGAATACCATGTCTATTATGATATATAACTTAATTTTACTAGCTTTATATACCCAGTGTTGTAGAGACAGTGTATCCTTAATAACAGTGATTAGCATTTTATGTAAATTTATTTTATGCAAATTATCTACCTTTCCTTGGGTCAACACCCCCGTCATGGTATTATAATCCCCCCCATGCTAATATCAGCTATATTTTTTAATGAATGTCCAATTGGATCCAGGCCCTTTGAGAAGTTTGAGGGCTTCTCTGTTAAAATTTCATAAGCAAAGAATGACCTGGATCCGGGTACAATTAAGGATCAAAAACACAGTTGCACAGTTCACATGCTGCTTATTCATAAGAACTGCCATATGTAGAGAGAATTGACATTTCAGAGAAGTATTCAGTAGACCGCAAATAGTATTGCACTGCATGGGACATTGTTGTAAATCTCTTCCAATTCCCTACAACATGCTTTACAATTAATTCCCGGACTTCCGAAGACATCAAGTCTATACCAGGCATGACAAACGGCAGAAAACTAAACAAACATGCATAATCTTCTATGGTTAGAAAATATTTATGAAGTACCAACTCCCTATTTATGCATAAATATTCAACCATATGTAATTTCTTACCATTTGTAAACCAATTACATTCAATTCGGAAATATAATAAGAACAGTTGAGTATAAATCTTGCCAAGCATAAAAAGTCAAATATTTTTAAATAAAAAAAGATATTCAAATAACAATCGTACAAATTAAACCCATATGTTTTTACGTGTTTGTACTTAATTCTCGTTCATTCCGAAATTTCTTTCAAATTGAAAATGTAAAATCCTATGGAGAAATCTGATCATATTTTGCCCTCATTGCTCTCTTTAGATGCAAATGCCAAAAATTTGCTTCTTAAATGACTCCTTCAGTACAACAAGAGGAAGCTCCTAAAATGTGATGTCTATACCTCCAATAGTTTTGGTTAACCGTTGATACACGAGTTAATCAGTCTTTACATATTTACTTTCATTTCTAAAATTAGACAGTCTTATTATTATGAACATTGATTTGAAAGTTTGTTTTAGTGCGTTTTTTTACAATAAAAATAAGAAACACTAAATTTTTTTAAGATCATTTAAAAATTTATTTATCTGTTGTTGCTAAGCTAATACTTGTTTTAATACTGCAATATAGTAGTCAATGATATAATCAGTCCCTAAAACTAAATTTTATAAATTTATTAACACTTTGACAAAAAATAACTAATATAAATTTTCTTTTGGTAGCTTTTCAGCACCGATGAGCTTGCAAGTTATGATGCTTTTAGCAACAACTTTACGGTAAGATTTTTTTCCCATTTATATAGTTGCCTTTTGAAGGTTAACTACAATTTTCCGTTATTTGAATCAGAAGTCTTAGTTTTATAGTTATTTTTTTTTATCTCAATAGCTCTAAACAATAAAACTTACAAATCCAAAAAAAATTTTTAAGCTAAAGCTTTGTTAAGAACATTTTAAGTGGAAATACTAATTGTTAGTATTCACATTAATTTTTATGTTTTACATTTAAATATATCTTTATGACTCAAATTAGTCCATATTTTTGTTAAAGTTATTCATAGATATAACCATGGAGCCTCATATAAATTTGTGTATGTAAATAAATATAATTTCATTGATCGGATAACAAGCTATTGATATTAGCTTGTTACTAATCTCTTTATTTTTTTAAAATTGAAACTTTAGAAAAAGTTAGTGATTGGCACTTTTTAAATGATATCTGTGTCTTTTTAAATAATCATTGTTATCTTTGGATATTAAAAAACAACAGTTTGAATATCAAGGAAATTTTTTAAAAAATTTATAAATCTGGTAGGGTGAATTATAAGACTTTTATTGCTTTTGTATCATGTGATTTTATAGCAAATCCTTGTTTCTAAGTTTAGTTGTTTATTTTATTTTTTAGGATGATATTCAAATTAAAACTGAGCCTTGTGATGTTACTGGTAAGCATTTTTAAAAAAAAAAAATTAAGTACTTTTATCTATAAATAGAAGTTATTTTGCCTTTTCCTAAATATTTGAAGATGTGAAAAGTGCTTCTCGGATAAATTAAACTTGCAATTTTTATGTAATTATCATTAAAGAGATGGACTAAGTTTACTTGAAAATAATTTTTTATTCTTAAGATCTATTTAAAATGTATTATATAAACCACATATCAAACATGGGCCATGCACAAAAATGAGGAATTTTACTTATTCAAATTTCATACTTGACCAGGTGCATTTTTTGTCGGATTTTGTATCTAATCTGTAATGATACAAGGCATGTTTTTTAAGTAAGTACCGTTATGCCACACGGCGGCCGCAGCGCTGCGATCAGCGTTCTGCGCATGCCCACTGGGTACCTACATCTCTTGCCTACGCACTGACGCTATTACAGTCTGATTTGTCATTGTTTACGTTGTCTACTGAGTGTTTAAGATGCTTCCGATAATCGTGAGTCCCGCCGAGTTTGAAAAGTTCTGTTATAAGATTTCTTATTGCTAAAGGCCTAAAATCGATCGATATTCATCGGGAGATCTGTGCAGTTTCCGGACAAAACATTATGAGTGATGGAATGGTAAGAAAGTGGGTGAGATCATTTAAAGATGGCCGCACAAATGTGCATGATGAACAACGGAGTGGGCGTCCTTCGGTCGTTAATGAAATTTTTGTGCAGCAAGTGGACAATAAGGTGAGAGAGAAACAAGTCAGGCGGCAGACTTCATGAGGAGGGTATTCAAAAACTGGTACAACGGTATGAAAAGTGCCTCAACATTGAAGGAAATTATTTAGAAAAGTAGATTAAGGTACAGCTTTCATGTAAAAATAAAATTATTGAGATATCTTTTCACGTTTTCTTTTTAAATTTAAAAATGGTACTTACTTAAAAAAAAACACGCCTCGTATAAAAAAAGTTCCTTCTTTTAAGTCCCTCACTCATCCACTTAAATACAGCAAGAAAATCTAAATATTCAGAGCACAATCATCGATATAGTAATTCCTAAAAAACGACTGCATAATCTTCTACGAAGGAGGGCAAAATGTCGGCAAGTAAAATAAAACCTGAAAAAGGTGACTATTGTCGGTTTAGATTGACCAATCAAATACAGACTACATTTAAAGGACTAGTTAAAAGAAATATCATTCATTACTAATAACTACAAAAACAATTGATCAAACATTGATAACAGAAGGGAAAACGAGCGCTTGGGAATTTTTTTTTCCCTGGAATCTATCCCTTGTCAAGTCTTCAAATCTTTTGGCAGCTACTTTTTAAAATATCTAATATTTTTCTTTTTAACACTTACAGGCAATGAACTCGTTCAGTTTTGCCCAAATATGCTGGATGGGGACCTAGCCAATACCCCTCTCTTTGATGCATTAAATGAAGAACCAGAAGTTCTGAATGATGACCTCACCTACCATCCACTGCTTAGTGACGTATTAAATGAAACAGACAATTCAGATGGACTTAATATTCTACCTAATGATAAAACGAATACAAGTTCAATCAAACGACCTAAACCTACCTCGAATTCCGGAAAAAGTAAACGGCGCAAGCCGAAATAAATTTCTGCTGTCAGTGCTTTATTTCTTTCTGGAGTTTTGTATATATGTTTTGAAAGCCGGGTTGTCTTTAACTTTCCTCATTAAACTTGCACAACCTTAACCGTACTTACGACAATTTAATGGATATTGGATATATTTTTCACAAGATCATTCATCTTTAGATTTTCATTAGTTTCATAAAAAAATAGACTGAGTAGAGTTTTTATGTGTTCTGCCATGTATTGAATTTCATCACCTAACCATTCATTGTTATCTAGTTAAGTACTTGGCCCTTTAATGTAATCCAATAACTTGGCCAGGTATTCTTATCTAAGATTTGGCCAAGCATTGTTATCCAATACTTGCTCAATCATGGCTATGCAATTGTAGGTGAGATATGCTATATTAGGAGTCCTAGTCTAGGACTGTCATTACTATACAGTACCAACCAACCAACATCAACCAACCCATTTGATGGTATGTAACATGTGATCTGAGTTAACCTCATTATAAAATCCAAGCGAAAATTTAGTTGCTTTACAATTAACGTTTTGGTTTGGAAAAATTTAATCAAAGTATTTGCTTAACTGATTTCAAAAATATGTAATCAATATTAACAATTGTACCTTATGTTTTATTTCTACATTTTTACGTATTATATTTAATGTTTTAATTGAGTAAATACTGTTGGGTGTTGTTACTCTTGTGTTATTTGCTAAAAAGAATGTTACATAAATAATTTTGTAGTTTTGCATTTTTAAAATTACATCTTGGTGCTTTTTATTTGTGAAAATGTTTTTGTGTTAGTTTTTTGTTTTTCCGGGCTTCTATTTCGAAATTTCTGATAGATTGTTTTCTAATATTAAAATGCATTTTTCTTAGTTTATTCTAGCACGCAGTTAACTTATATTTTAAAAATAACAATGTTTTCCTTTTGTTTTTAGTCTGATAATGTAATTCCGATGTACATTCAGCAATTGTTTCTTAAATTCATGTTTTATGCTTAAAAAAATTTAATTCTTTAATTACAACATTCTTTCTTAAGATGGAAAAAAATAACTATGAAAATGAAATTAGTAATTGTAAAAACTTGCAAGAAAAACATTACATTTTATCGATAAATTGCTTTTGAACTTTCTCCACTTAAAATAATTAAAAATCTAATGTTAATAGATCAATCTGGTTTTAAAAAAAATTGTGTATGTAACGTTTCAAAAAGATATTATTCATTCTATTTCTAGCATTGTTAGCGATAGAACAACTTTAAGTTATCCAGAATTTACTTCAATTTCTTTTTTTGTATATTATCACTAAATATCTTCAAAATTTATTATTATGGAATAGAATAAATATGTGATTGTTCAAACTGTGTAAAGTTCAAATGTAAGTTACTGAGATACATTAATAGTTTTTGCTCATGTATGAGTATTATGTACAAAAAATTTGCTGGTATATGTAGAAAGCTATTTTTGAAAAATTGTTCCTTTGTAGTGTATATTGATTTGAAAGTGGAGAAAATGGATGTATTCTTAATGCAGGAAATAAAATTATTTAATGCTAACAATTCAAGTTTTGTCTCTTGAATGGTTTAAATAAAGTTGCTTCATGCATGATAATCTAAAATATTGGAATACCAAAGATTTTTTTAAAATTCATGCTAACCAACTTTAATTTTTATCATTATAATTGGGAAAAACTGAAAAAGAACAAATGTCGCTCTCGTTAGAATACTCACTACATTTGTTTTATTAAGGGGAGTCAGATGGGTGTTTGGGTCAAAAATGTCAATTTTCTGCTTTTCTTTTATTTTTATTCTGCATATCTATAGCTTTAATTTAAGACCAAGATTGTCGATTTCTGTTTAGTAGTTTTCGTTTTATAAGCATTTTTCAGAAACTCTGTATATCAGTTCTTACCTAAACCTTAATTTTCATTTGCGTTTCTTGAAATATAAGGTTTTTCAACAGTTAGGAACATTTTTGTCAGGAACTATAAAAGATATCAACATGTTTTGTTTTATTATTTCTTACCCATTAATAGCTTTTTGATTTAAAATGAGAAATTTTAAATATCTCTGCTAAAAAAAAGTTATATAACTTTAAATCAGATTTTTTTAATAGATATTTTTAAAAATCACTGTGAAAGTATTTTTTTTATACTGTGAAATATTCTCAGTTTAAATCAAAGAGCTATATGTAAGGAACAAACTATAAAAAAATCCATAATGATATCTCATATGGTTCCTGAGAAAAATGTTCCTAAAGTCTGAAAATCAGTTAAGTTTATAAGACTTGAAAATGCTTCTATTTAATTTTTTTTATGCAAAGTAAAGAAAAAGTAAGTTAAGTATAGGATATTTTGTACAGTTTTTGAAGGATTCACTTTTAACCATATAATAAGTTTTTTTTTGATCTGGAGACTGTGGCAATGAAATTTTCCAATGAATTTTTTAAATACTTTTTTTAATGAAAACCCTACAAATGAAGAGCTTAGTGGAAGAACATTCTAAGTGACAAAAAGATGAAAACGAGAAAATGAGCTTTAAAGTTTTTCGTTTGCACTTAAATACATTAAAAACGGCACTTACAAACGGTAAAAAATATACTTAAATTAATGAAAAGGGGGGGGGGGGGGATCTCTAAAAGAGGGAATAACATATTCATTGATACAAAAATCTCAATTTTATCAAAAATGTCACTTAGCATGTTCTTAAACTAAGCTCTTCATATGTGAATGATGATAGTGTTATGATTAATTCGTATATAGTAAAGATAAGTTTTTTATATAAGAAAAAATTTGGAGAATTTTAAATTTTATCAATCAGTAGGGCGTAAGTTCCTAACGTTTTAGTATAATCTAAGGCTGGTTTGTTGGATTTTGTTTTACAAAACCTAACTTAAAATTAGTTGTCTATAGTTGAACCCTTTTTTGTTTCTAAAAATTAGTTTATGTACACTTATTGAAAAAGCTGTGATATAATGGCCACTTTATATCTCATACCACTCGATAGGAATAGTAATCCTACGTTAAATGTTCGAGCTCACCAAAAGTCGCAAATAAACAGACTCCATTATATCATAGCCTTTATAGCTCTACTCACCTTTTGTGCATATTTTTAAATTAAATTACGAATTGGCCTAAAAGATTTAAATTTCATGGTGTTTAAGAAATATTAGTAGAATAAGAAATTTAAATCAGCAGTAAGTCCTGACATATTTAACCCCATTAACAAAAAAAAGATCTACTGTCTGAAATCAATGCCCTAGTGCGACGATAACTCAAATCAACTCGCAGTATCTAGATCGATTGATAATGTTAGGCAGTTTACTGTAAACCTTATTAAGTTAATCTGAAAATACTAATCGTCGTTAAATGCCTGTTTTATATGCTAATTTAATGATCGAAGACTTTCATTCATTATTCATTCGTTCTCGTGTTTCATGCATCATTCATTCATAATTTGTTTCATGCTCGTGTTCTATTTCCATTTTAACTTTTGTTTATCAGTTCCTATTTACTATTTAGCCAAGATTGATTTATTTTCATTCAGCATTTATGTTGCCACTCAAGACTTTAAACATTCCCATAATATCATTAATAAACTAATGCTGACATTCCTTTATTATTTTGATTATTTTGTATTCTTACTCTGGCAATGCTAAAATGCCTAAAATTGATTCTATTTCTTACTTTTTATTTACAAACATCGTTGAAGAGAAAACAAACGTAATTCTGCCATAATGAAAAGCATTTAAGTGTATTTAGCTACAGATTTTATTTCAATTTATCGAGCTTGATATACGTACCGATGTATTAAAAAAAAAATCTTCAACCGATGCTCTACCCAAGTTTTAAAACACATCCTCCTTTATTGGTTTCTTATGTGATGTATATTAAATTTATTTTTTATTTTCTGTTAATTCAAGCAGTAACTGAATCAATGCTAAACGACAAGTTACAAAATGGAAATGCCACAGCGGTAAGTTAACTAATACGAATTTGTATTCCTGTATTTTATGTATATGATATTTAGGTTTAATTCCAAACAAAAATTTGAATTAAATATAATTTTAATTTTGTTTGATTATCTGTCGATATTTTATTAAAATATTTCTGCGTGAGTGCTATACTGACTTATCACAAACTGTGGATGGGTTTCAATATCCTTTTTTTATATCTTGAAATTTCAAAATGTCTTTCTTTTTTCAGGTTTACCAACTAACCGCTGAAGATACAAAGCGGAAAATGTTTGAAGAGTTGGCGGATGTTTACAAAATACTGTCAAGACATGTAACTCTTAATTTCACAAGTACGGTAAAATCGCCATCTGGTAATTCGAATGGAGTCTCAGAAAATAAAAGATTGATTCGTTCAAGTCCAATATCATCTTACGAACAAAAAGAAATGACTTTCCCGTCAACTTTTAAAGAGGCTGTACATCAGACTCAAAGTTATAATTTCAGAAAGAACAATAATGACGCATTTTCTCCCAATGTATTGTCACCAAATAACCTTTCATTTAAAGCAAAAAATGTTCGAAGCTCTTTGAATGAACTTCCAAAAAAGGAGAAATGCTCGATCTTGGGCCGAAATGTAACTGAAAAGTTGTGCAGGAGGTTACGTAAGAAATACTGGAAACGGTATCAGACTAAAAGATACAATTCTTTGAGTAAAGCTTTTGAGAAAACAACATTTGCAACTACCAAAAAAGACAAATATTCTAGTAGACAAGCTTCGATGTCTTTTAATGGTTTACATAAAGGAAAGAACGCACATACAAAAATTAAAAGCGTTCGAACCTATATTACTAATGCAAATTTGAAAGGAAAGGACGTGCTTGGAAAAACGAATTCATGGAAAGATTTAAATAAACACGCAATAATAGAAGACCAAAAGTCAAAGAAAAGGGCGGAAAATACAGCACGAAAATCCAAATATTCAGAGCACAATCGTAATATTTCAACAGCAACTACTGTATATTCTTCTAAGAAGGAAAGCAAAAAGTCGACAAGTAAAATAAAATCTGAAAAAGCAGGTGACTACCGTCCGTTTAGGTTGACCAATCAAATACAGAATAAATTTAAAGGACTAGTTAAAAGAAATAATCATTCATCATTAATAACTACAAAAACAATTGCCCGAACATTGGTGACAGAAGGGAAAAGGAACACTCGGGACAAAAATGACACCAATTTTAATGAACCATCGAAAGACATTAACTTAAATAGCAAGTCATTTAGTAGGCAATTTATTAACTACATGCAATCCAATTATTTAGTGGTGATATCCTTTTTAACAATGTGCTTTCTCATTCTGTCCGTTTTAGTTGTAATTGTATTTTTGTTCGCTAAAAGTAGGGCTGAATTTCTAGGCAATAAAATTAAAGCGTTCAATGCTTCGCCAAACATGGTTAGAAAATTCGATCTTCCAGCAAGGCCAGAGGAATTTAATTGTTATGGAAGTGATAAAAGAACTAATTTTAAAACTAAAATATTTCATGAAGAGTATTTTGAAGGCACACATTCTTTGTTGAGCATTGGAGATGAGAGTGAATGTTGCACTGAAGACGAAATTGATTTATGTGGATTTGATATCAAACATTTGTCAAAACCAATATCCTCCAAGTGTGCTAATATCACTAATAAGGCGCTACGGGAAAATGACCCTCAAAGTAAAAATTCTAAAATTTCACCTTCAGAAAAGCTTTTTCAGTTGCATAAGACTTTTTTGAAAAAGGAATCCATGTTGTCCTCATCTACGCTTCAAACGTCAGGAAAATCAAGTTCAATTGAAAAAATTAATGAAACGGAATTGAACCAAATTAAGCCAATTAGTGGAACTAAAAATTCACTAAACTCAAGGTTACATTCTGTGGAATTAGATGTCTCAAACTCAAGTGATTCAAAAGACTGTTCTGTTAAAAGAACAAAAAATGAATCGCCGGTAAGAGGACAGACTCTTGATGACAATACTGCAATTAAAGTGAATTTAAAAAATGAAATCAGTGAAAATGAATTTCTGAATTACTTTTTTCAGCCTTTGGATAAATACAGCAGTGATGAATCGGATATTGATTCTACAAATTTTAGTGCAAAATAAAATATTTATAATCAGTAATCGCTCAATCCTTAAGTTAGTTTCACTTTACATAAATTTTACTGTGTTGAAATTTCTTTATTTAAATAAACTGCTCATACGAGTTATAATTCGTATAGTTATTCAATATATGCAACTTATTCTATGAAGTCCACACGCCAAAATTCTGATAACTAAAAATTTGAATTTTTTTCTCTATATTACAAAAAAGTTAGCTATTTTAAAGTGTCAGCAGCCATAACATGATGAAATATTGATGTTACAAGTCCAAAATTTTTTTGGAAGATGTGTCTCCCTTATGCCTCGATGGCTTTTTTTCAAATTTCCAATTAGTTTTTTAATTAAAATTTATAATAAGTTTTACGAAATCGAAATCTTGGTTCCTTTTTATATAACACCCAGGCGATGTGTGATGCAGAAAATGATCAATAGAATTGCGCAGCCTTTTTTTTTTTGTTTTTCAAATTAGTTTTTTAATTAAAAATAAAAATTACGAGTCCATTTAAAACGGGGATTTTTAGACACAATATTTACATTTTGATCCTTTTCTGCATCTCAATATGCTTAAATTTACTTGTTATAGTTTGGGGTGTGATTAAAAAACACCATCTACGCAATGTTTGAACTTGGACAAAGAAGAAATTTTCAAAAAGCTGCTTGAAAAATTTAAATGTTTGGTAATTTTTACTAGATTTCACTTATAAATTTTTTTACGGAAGCCATATGGTATGGTGTTCAATAATTTCCCCCGTACACAGTATTTATAGCACACACCATTGACCATTCCATTGACCACAATTTACTCCTTGTAGCTATAGTCCAGTAACCAGGTAGTTTTTTCAGGAAAAAAATACAGGAATTGTGTTCTCAACGGTTTTATATGTTTTCGAGGGTGCTGAATCCGAATATCAACTGTGTGAACAAATTCAGGCATGGGAACATTAAAAAAATCCAGAAATTTTACCCCTTTTTTGGTTTTTTCCTTCTAGTAGGAAAAGTAATTATTTCTTAACAAAAACGTCAATACAAAAGTTAAAGTACTCTAAACTAGCTAAATAAAAGTCAATTACATCATTTATGTCAGTCTAATAGTTTAGTTGCTACAGCGCGCTGAAAATCAGGCAAATTCCGCCCGAATGTAGAAAGTCCAAAATTTTCACTTGCATCTCGTAAAATAGTATAGTCGAAATAGAGTTAAGGGTGAAATTAATTAGAACACAAACTATTCTTGTTGCAAATGGTAGGAAACATGCTTCTAATGAACATACTAAAAATTGCAACCCGAAATGTCGAGCAAAATACGTTTATAGGCCGCCATCTTGAAAAAACGTTAAATTTTTTTTAAATAACAAGAAACCATAATAAGTCGAGTTTGATATCAAATTAAAGGAAATTTTATGTTGACAAAGAATATAATATTGGTTTTTTAAAACTTAAATATTTACAAAGATGATTTTGGAAGGAAACGATGAAAAAACGGCCGAAAATTTTCACTTCACGCGACGGAACCACTCCTTGTAATTATTGAGATGTCCAACAAAAGTTTGCTGCTTTGTGCCTCAAAGCCATGCTTCAATGAATAACAAATATGGAGTCCCTAATAATAAGCAATATTGAACAAACCCTCATGAAATGTACTAAAAGAACGGAGAAGGAATAACTGAAAGTCAAACATGGAACCTGGATCATTCGAAATGCATTGAAATAACTTATGCAATGAGTTTGCTGACCAGTGTTTCCCGTTGACTTATCTCATGCAAGAATGACGAAAGATTTTGTAGGTCTAAACAAGGTAATGCAATTATTTTATAGACCACAAACCATTTACTGATTTTTCAAGTTCTTTGTGGAATTCTGTTAATGGAATAACAGATAGTGCAGACAAGGGACATGATTGAAAGAGATCAAAGTAAGCTAACATATCTTTTAGAGGTGGAATTATATTGAAAACTGAACCATGCAGTTATGATGAAAATATGGAAAAAAGGACTAGTTATTGCTGGTGAAAAGTTAATGCGTTGACAAAAACTAAAGGGTTTTTTTTAGATTGCATAATCGTCGCATAAGAGCTAGACGAGGGCAGGTTTTAAAATCTTCCTCCCGTATTATATATTTAAAAAGCTTGAATATCCTGATTTTTATAATATTTTGTGGTAATAAGTATTCTAGAAGAATGGTGTAGAAGGTAGCATTAAAATATCGGTATCATCAACTACTACAGTTACTTGCCTTTATTGGGCTATTTTCTTCGTAACTGCTTAGTCAGTTTTTAATAAAGTTCCATCTCTAAAAGATATGTTAGTTTATTTTGAGTATCTCTCCCGAACATATCACGTTAGCCTTGTCTGCACTATCTGTTATTCCATTAACAGAATTCCACAAAGCACTTGAAATATCAGTAAATGGACCGTAGTCTATAAAGAATTGCATTACCTTGTTTAGACCTACAAAATCTTTCGTCATTCTTGCATGACTTAGGTCAACCGGAAACACTGGTCAGCAAACTCATTGCATAAGTTATTTCACTGCATTTCGAATGATCCAGGTTCCATGTTAACTTTCAGTCATTCCTTCTCCATTCTTTTAGTACATTTCATGAGGGTTTGTTCAATATTGCTTTTTATTTTGGGGACTCCATGTTTGTTACTCATTGAAGCATGGCTTTGAGTCACAAAGCAGCAAACTTTTGTTTGACATCTCAATAATTTCAAGGGGTGGTTCCGTCGCGTGCAGTGAAAAATTTCGGTCATTTTTTCATCGTTTCCTTCCAAAATCATCTTCGTAAATATATAAGTTTTAAAAAACAATAGTATATTCTTTGTCAACATAACATTTCCTTTAATTTGATATCAAACTCGACTTATTATGGTTTCTTGTTATTTTTAAAAAAATTGACGTTTTTTTCAAGATGGCGGCCAATAAGCGTATGTTGCGGGACATTTCGGGTTGCAAATTTTAGTATGTTAATTAGAAGCATGTTTCCTACCAATTGTAACAAAAATAGTTTCTGGCTTAATTAATTTCACCCTTAACTCTATTTCGACTATACTATTTTTCGAGCTGCAAGTGAAAATTTTGGACTTTCCACATTCGGGCGGAATTTGCCTGATTTTCAGTGCGCTGTAGCAACTAAACTATTAGTCTGACATAAATAGTGTAATTGACTTTTATTTAGCTTGTTTAGAGTACTTTAACTTTTGTATTGACGTTTTTGTTGAGAAATCAATACATTTCCTGCAAGAAGGAAAAAACCAAAAAAAGGGGCAAAATTTTGGGATTTTTTTCGATTTTTTTTATGTTCCCATACCCGAATTTGTTCACAAAGTTGATATTCGGATTCAGCACCCTCGAAAACATATAAAACCGTTGAGAAAACAATTCCTGTATTTTTTTTCCTGAAACGCCCCTTTTTGACGAGTTACTGGACTACTAGTCTAAATACTGTGAAGAACAGATTGAAAACTAATGTTCAATAATTACCTCAATTGGCGGGGTAATTTTTGGACACATGTTTTAAAAAAACTTCTACAGAGGAAATAGTAAATTTCAACAATGTTACCCGACATATATATTGAATAGTAATTACGAAAAAATTTACTATTTAAAATATTATACAAACGTGGGAGCCTGGGAGCTATGGTAAACGTTTGATTTTTGTCCAATAATTTCTATGGGAATGTTTCTTATGATCTCACGCTCTCCGTACTACGATTTCATTGGTTGTTTCGGTTTCAATTCACGATCAGAATGCGGAAATAGATGAAAAGAAACTTTTCTTTTTATGCAAGTTTTCTTAATACATTATTGAAACAACCAACAGCACAACAAGAAGTTGGCATTTTAAAAAATTAACTATATTATTATAAAACTCACTTTTGAATACCAAAACGAAAGTAATTCGAGAAATATGAAAACAAGACCGCAGAGCTGTTGCCATATCCCACGTGAAACAACCCCATTTCTTTAGTAGGTGCTTAGTGGTTGTATTTGAAAAGTGTACGATAACTGTAACTGCAAAAATTTTTTGTAAACAAATAAATCATCAAGCGAAACTTTTTCAGTTCGTCTGAAGTATAAATTATTTATTTTTCTTTTTTGACGGCTATGAATTCTAATGTTTAATTTCTGCAAATTATCTTTCAATCAGGTTAGTTATGTTTAATTTAACCTACATTTACAAGTACTATAATTAGTTAAATAAATGCAATAATGCAACTCAAGTGTAGCTTGAATGTGTCAATAAAAGAAATTATGCTGTTAAAAACATTTAATATAAATGAAGGCATGCCTCAATGAATAGGTTGTCATATTTAAAATGTTTATTATTCAATACCCTTTAAATCATAATAAAAAAAACAGGGGAAAAAAACTGAACTCTTCAAAACTTGTAATTTTTTCATCTTAACATTTTCAATGTGTAAAGAAATTTTATAAATATACCTTGAACGTGACAGAAATAATAAATTTCTAATGAGATTTATGTCTCAAGTATAGCCGGTACTAAGAAATTTTTGACAGCAGGTTCTGAAGGATTGGTATCAAATTACGGCTCTCGACGCAGTCGTCTTTCAAACGCAATATGCTGGCTTACACACACAAAAAAATACTGAGTGTAGAGAGAGTTAGTGCTTGTTAAATTCACTTTGGTTCAGAATCCTGATGCTATAAATTTGCACATTTAAGTTATGGATTTCTCCAAATTTCCCAGATAGTTATTGGTGTGTTGCTGATCAGTGATCATGTCTTGTCTATGTACATTTTCCTAAAGAGATGTAATTCTAAGCAACTACTTAATAGCAGGCTTTTCATTTCTTGATTATGTAAGGGAAACGCCACAACCTGAAAACAACAAGTATAAATCTAATTAATGTAGTATAATTTTTATAACAATTTCAACCCCTGGTACAATCATTTCTGAAAGACGTAACTATTTAACTACTTTTAAGACTTAATGAATGCTTATTTAACTTTATTTAGGCCTGCAAAAGAGTCAGAAATATGTCTTCCAGCTCTCCCATCGATCCGCTTAAGGAACTATTGGAAGTCATTCGAACTGTAAACCCCCCTAGCAAGACTGTAATCGGCTACTCATGGGTGCCGAGGTTCTTGGAAAATCCACCAGTTGAAATGACGAAATCTCTCATCTGCGGAGTTGACTGCGATGAAGTATATCGCAATATATTTGTCGGGGATGAGTAAGAATCTAAATACTTATTTTGTCTGTTTTATCGATGTAGTTTTCTTATTAGGTTATAGCCTCATTCAAATGACCACGATGTTTATGACGCTATAAACAAGTAATATTATAGACAAGGCTGAATATTAAGTACATTTAATAATGTGTATTATATTCTCGTATTATTAATTTAAGATATAAAATGACATTTTTCGAATAAATGTAACCAATGATCAATATTTTTTTTAGTTGGAAATTTTTTTTCAGATTTGGCGGCTTTTGGCATCATTTGATGAATAAAAAATAATTTAAATAGTGAAAACAAAATAAAAAATTTCTTTCAAACATATTTTGGATATCATAGTAATGTATATTTTTAGTGTTATACTTATAACCCAAAAGTTAGTTAAAAAATTGTTGTTAATAAGCAAGATATCATAACGTTGAAATCTATAGATAATTCAAGGGACCGAACATTTATGGCGTTGTAAATAAGTTTTTGTTGTAAACGCGGTTGTTGTTACCAAGTTTTAATGAATCTATACCTTAGTAGTGAAAGGCCTAATGTTCCTCGTTTAATTTGGTGGTTTGATTGCATTTAATACGTTGTACTATATTACTTTTGGCCATGATGAGAAATTCGAGGATTACCTTCATTCAGTGGAGCATACTGCTTTTCTATATCTGGGATTCTGAGTTATGGTTCATGAAATTCTTGACATGCTGATTGATACAGGGAAGTACAATATAGAATAAAAGTGATAAGTTTTATTATTATCAAATTGTTTGCTCAATTGAAGTTGCACAAAAGTGCAGAGTCAATACAACTTATTATAGTTAGCTTTAGTATGTTGAGGATTAAACATAGTATATATATTTTTATTTCCTTGTACTAACATGGATACACTAGAATTCAACCTGATCTTTTAAGTGCTTAAAACTGTTTTTGTTCGGGATTTTAAAAAAATGCTCATTATTTAGGTAGTACAGAAAAGCCTATTTAAAAAAAAAGTGAGATTCAGAATTAGATTTGTGCAGAGTAGGGAATTTTTCGAACAGAATCCATTTTACTCATGTATTGCATATTATTTTTTATTTGTAAGAAATATAACAATTAAATTTTAATCTATTGTCTTTTAGGTAGATTCCAATCATCTCAAGTATTTATATTAATTTGCATCTTTGAGTTTCTAAAACATATCGTTATTTCAGAGGTTCTGCTAGAAAAAAAGAATTTCTACAAGCTGTTGGTGTCACACATGTTCTGAACACTGCAGAAGGTCAGATGTTTGGGCAAGTCAATACTGGTCCACACTTCTATGCTGATGCTGGCATAAAGTATTTGGGATTCAATTTGATTGACATGCCAGGTACAAAAATCATCAATTATTTTGATGAAGGCGTTAATTTTATTGATGATGGTGTGAAAAATGGAGGTGAGTGCTATTTATCAAGTAAGAATTAGAATTGAAATTGAAGAGTTTAGCGGAAAAAAACATGCTAAGTGACATTTTGGAAAAAATTGAGATTTTTATGTCAATGAATGTGTTAGTCCTTCCTTTAAAGATAAGTTAAAGTTTATGAAAATGGAGAATCTCGTTAAGTATATGTTTTACCTTTTGTATGTACTGTTTTTAACGTATCTTTGAGCAAACGAAAAACTTTAAAGCTATTTTTCTTGTTTTCACCTTTTAGTCACTTAGCACGTTCTTTCACTAAGCACTTCAATTGGTTAATGTTATTTCATATTTTTGACAAATGAAGAGCTTAGTGGGAGAACATGACTTATGACTTGAGTATGGCGGCCAAGCACTGCGACCATTGGTAGTGGACGTTGGTATCACGTTCTAAGTGACAAAAAGGTGAAAACAAGGAAAGGAGCTTTAAAGTTTTTAGTTTGCACTTAAATCCGTTAAAAACAATACTGTACTTGCAAGTGGTAAAAAATATACTTTGCTTTAAGTTTATGAAAAAGGGGAAACTTGTTGTCTTTAAGAGAGGGAATAATGTGTTCATTAATACAAAAATATCATTTACCCTAATCTTAGCACATTCTTCTACTACGCTCTTCAAATGTGTATGTGAATCACAAAATATAAAGAGGGATGTTTTTCTTGAGGAACATTTTCATGCATGCTTTTTATTTTAACAATTCAGATTTAATCTTTTGAAAAAATATTTTTCATTTGAAATTTTTTATTGGTATTTTCTTGAAATTGTAATTATAAATCGACATTCAAATATAAAAAATCTCTATGTCCAGAATTTATAAACTATTAATGAATAAAACCCTAATTTTTATATCACACTGTATGCAGAAAATTGACATGTTAACAAAGAAACAAAAAGAAATTCCTATAGAATCGTCTGAAACTTTGCTTTATCATTACATTTAATTGTCAGAAAATTGATGTTCATGATTTTTAAAGCCTTATTATTTGTTAATGGACTAACAACTTGTGTTAATTGATATGTCTTTAAGTTTTTGTATTTAAGTAAATAATCTTAATATACATCATAAATATGTAACTTTTCAGATAATAGTAGTCGTCGCGTGCACATGATTCCTATATTGCCATTTGAGAAGGTCAAACTACACTATCACTTATACTATATTCTGTAGCTCTATAAATTGACATCATTTAGGAAATTCACTATTAAACATGTTCTGTGTAGTTTTACAAAGAGATCCATTATGACTTATAACTCATTTATATCATAGGCAAAGTTCTGGTACACTGTCTAATGGGAATGTCCCGATCAACATCCTTTGTTGTCGCCTATCTCATCATCAAGAAGAAAATGACTGCAAAAGAAGCCTTACTCACCATCCGTCAGCGCAGGGAAGTCAGGCCCAATGACGGTTTTCTAGTCCAGCTTCTGCAGTTGGAGTCCAAAGGATTGGACAAGTGAATGTTTCAGTTCGGCTTGAAGGAGGGCCTTAACCCTCTGAGAGATAAGCAAATAGGCTGAAGTGTAATAATGTTTTCAATGCATGAGATTAAAATTTAAATTTTGAGCTAAAAATTTAATTTTTTAAAAATTTTGTTTCTGTAGCAGATGATTATTGATTTATCCATACCTGAATTTTTAAATTATTATTCTATTTTTTAAAAAAAAAAATATTGTGTTGCTTGAACACCTGAAATCAGGTGACGGGTTTATACCCCTGCATCCTTCATAGAGTTAAGACGTAAATGTGTTAAGCTGCACACAAGCAATATTGACCAAATGTTGACCAAATGATTGGCTCTTAGTCATGTTACTGTTACAAGCTCCGGAGATGTCAAAATGACATACATATAATTTTCTTATTGGTTGTTCAAAAAAGAAAAGAAAATTGCATCTGTTTAAGTTTTTTTAGTAATATTTCTATTAAGTTTTTTCGTTTTGAAGAAAAATTGTGTCAAATAAATTACAAGTTTATTGCATAGACCATAATACACAATAGTGATCATTCACAACCAATGAGCTCAATACACTATGGAGAGAGGGCTTCCTATGCTATCTTGTGGTGAATTCCGTTTCCGCGAATTAATAAAAAAAATTGTGCATGAGGTCAAAACCATTTGGAATATACAATGCACATATTACAAACCCAACTCTCATAGGCTGCTTTCACCTCTTCAACAAAACATGTATAATGCGGTTTAGGAATGGATAAAAACTCAAAGTCTACAACTGTGTATTGAGTTCAGTGATTATAACTGAAAATATTTGGTCATTTTTGCCTTTATCGTTGTTTATCAACTTAGCTTTTTTCCTTATGAAAAACATGAGTTGTGCTATTGTGCCAATTTCATCTTTCTTCTGAGTTCCAGAAAAGCCCCAAAGTATATCATAAAATTTTTTTTGCTGGAACTTTTTGTTCAGTTGCATTTTAGCAAAGATTAAAAAAAAATAGGCTCAGCCATGTACTAATATTTGTGTCTTATATTCATAGAAGTAACACCAAAAAAACAACCAGAGTTTTTCTTCTGTTCTCGTCTTGAAGAGTTGAAAATGAAGAGTACGCTACTCTAATAAGAGATACAAAAAAATAGTACTAAAAATAATAACACTCACTTTTAAGCTTGGTGAGCATTTTTTTTAATTGTGACAAAATTAACTACCTTACAAGTTCTTTTCTTGAATCTTAAATATTTATTAATTAAAATAATGTCTGTATACAGATATATTAATAGTAATAAGTCAAAAATATGATGCCACCACATTTGATATATTTGGTTATATTCAGAGAATATCTATAAGTTTGCATATAATACATGAGGATACATAAAGAAAATACAATATTGATTCTTAGACAAGGAGAGCTCTTAAATTCAGACTTAAAGAACAATAATCTTATGTTAAGAAACACGAATGTCACGAATCTTCAAGTCACTACACATTTCTAATAGTTTAATAACCGTTTGACTTACTCCTTCATCTCAAGTTTAATCAAACCTTTGAGCATTGGGGAACTTGATTTTTACAAAGCTTTCCTTATTCTTTAAAACTGAAATAACTTGTTTAATTCTTCGATGGCTGAACCCTCACAGATTCGTAAAAATATCCTAGCAACAGAATAGTTTGGTTCCATCCCCTCCAGTTATTTCATTCCCCCCAACCCCCCCCCCCTTTCCGGATATATTTCGCCTACTGTTGGTCGACTGTTTTTGTTTTCAGCCTGTATCTGATGTATGCCAGTGCATTCTGATGAAGTAGGATCTTCGTCTTGCTAAACATGTCAATTTTTACTCAATGAAACTAGTTGCAATAAGAATCAACCTTGTTTTCTTCATGTATCTTAATGTTTGGTTATCATCCCTTGGGAATAGTAACAACAACAACAATAAAAATGCTGATAATGTAATTTTAATATTTAAGGGCAATCTAAGCTTTATTGATAAGAAGTCATTATTATTATTTCATGCAACTATAATCAACAGAACAAAATATTGTACTACTTATGTATTTTTATTTAAAGGGTTTGATAGTTGTATTTTAAACATAATTTTTTTACATTTAAAAGCAGACATTTGTTGATGCGAATTTTTAAGAATTTCTACAAATAATTTAATAGTATATTTGTTAAAGTAATTGAATATTTTTTTATACTGCTCAAATGTACATTTTGTGAATACTTTTTTAAGATCTGACTTTCTGAATAGTTGTGTTATCATAGAAAAACTTTGGCTGGTTTTTTTTTATACAAGTATAACAAAGGTAAAATTTTAATTTTTTTTGAAATTACTAATTTCTTTTGACCACTGTAAAATCAATTCTTGCTAAATCTTTTTTTAAATGTAAGTATAAAAAACCTAATAGTTTTTGAATATTTTTATAGCAACAATCAATGTAATTAAAAAAAAAATTTCGTTGATGTAAGTTTTGTAATAATGATTATAAATGTATATTATTTGTATTCATTGGATATATTATTTATCACTAAGAATGCAATGTGTTTTTATGTTTTTACACAAGTCATTTTTTTTCATAACACAGAATGGAAACAAAATGCATGCAAATTTATATACTTAGAAATTTTTTTAAAAATCCTATACAATGCTTTTGTTTGTGTATAAAATAAAAAATTGTTCAAAGGTTAAAAATTTTCAATTACTTTTGTAATAAAACATCTTATTATTTTTTAAAAAAAAATTGCACTTACACTAATTTAAATTATAAATATGTATAAATTATATTCTGTTTTAGTTTAAATTTCTAGCAGACTGAATATGTAAAATGTATTTTATTAAGTCTGCAAGGAACTGAAAACAAATTTATTTAAAGTAATATATTCATCCTTCCCCCCCTATTTGTTTTATTATCCCCCCCCATATTTATTTGTCCAATAAGATTCCAAAACTTGTATTGGTATTTAAGTGGGAATGCGCCCGATCGAACGCGGGTCTCCAAACCAAAGTGCCTCTGTGGTCTAAATAATGTAATGGAAATATTTTTTTAAACTACATTTCTCCGGTTATATTGAATATTTTTTACAAAGTTTTTTTTATATGATAAATGTAGCTGACTTAAATGTCTCTCAAAATCCAATTTTTTAAAATTGATTTGAATATTTTGTGTAAAATTATTTATTGAAAATTAAAAAAAAACATTCGACCCCATTTCAAAAAGTGGGATTATAGAGACCTGTAAATCAACTTCATTTATCATACGAAAAAAAAGTTTTTAAAAATATTCAATGCAGCCAGAGAAATGTGGCTTAGAAATTATTTTTTTCCTCATTGGATTAACATAGAGGCATTTTGGTTTGGAGACCCACGGTCGATCGGGCTCATTCGCCCTACCATGGCATAATATTTGTATTGTTTCATTTTGTTTTAAAATATCAAGGAAGTTATCTATTAGAAATTGGTATTTACATTTTCCTCGTTTTTATTTATTTTGTGGGAAGTTATCTGTCCCCATTTTATTTACCAGAATATTTAATTTATTTTAATATAATTTTCTAATTACCATCTACAGCTAGTCACAAATTTTATCAATATAGTCTTGCATTGTAGTTTGGGATGTTGTGATATAAAATTAACTAGAATGCATTGTTATAACTGTAAATTTATCCTGTTGAGTCTGATAACTATTTGGAATGCTGTTTGTCGAATTAGATGATGAAATTATTTCTAAATTAACATGTCATTTCTTAAAATTCTGCCATATGATGTACTAGAGTTACATATGATTTACTACTACTATATTGTATACCAATAATTGTAATATTTTTCATATAAAATAAACTGTTTGTACAAGGTATTATATATGAAATAAAAATCAGTTTTACCTGAATTCAGTTTAATAAACTAAGTGTGATATTTTGTACAACATTTATAAAACTTTAAAAATTTGTTAATGCAATAATTTTTTAAACTATATAATTAAGTGAACTATATAATTTATTGAAGTTAATGTGTTTTCTTACTAATACAAACTCTTGTAAAAAAGCTGAATTTAAAGTCATGTTTCATTCTGAGACTACTTTCATACTGTATTACATAATATTTTTAAATATATATTTGTATTAACTATTGTATAGAATGATGGTTATATTTTTTGTATTAAATATCACAGGGTGCCTTACAATGATTTAATTCTAAAGTTGCTGCAGATTCTGAAAGAGATATAAACACTAAATTATAATATCATGTTATCTGCTTAGGTTGGGTTGAAGTGCGTCACACTAGAGCTACATGAAGGGCATTGCTTCGGACGTCAGAATTTTGTAACCATCTGGTAGTATAATGATAAATAAATGTTGGAAGGTAAAACTTTGTAAACGAATAATAAAGAAATTGAAATAAAATTATCTGAATAAACTTTCAATAAATAAATTTGACCTCTATAAAATTTAACATAAATCCATGTTACAAATAACATCAGGGGATTGAGAGTCATAGTTTAATTTTGTGATTATTTTTAACCAACCGATCCTTAGTTTTCAATTGCAGTGGATATTATTTTGTTAGTTAAGTTTGTGTTTTGTTAGTGTAATTTGTTAAATTTGTTGGGTTTTTTTATTGTCCAATGGGGGAGGAGATTTTGTATACATTTTGTTAAAAAATTTTAGAGTCTGGGTGAGCCCTTCAGAATCTGCAATAATTATACCTTTGAGGCACCCTGTTCATTTCACAGAATGTTCAAATAATAACTTTGCCTTATTGTGATTTCATACCTTTTTTAATGCTTGTGATACTAAAGTTTTCTTTATCAAAAAATCTATGAGTTAAATTTTTTTTATAATTAAAGGAATCTGAAAAAAGATAGTTTGTTCTATCAAAATTTTTACAATCAGCAAATTTTTGTACATTTACTTCAATAAATTAAATTATTATTATCAGATATAAACATAAATTATCTAGAAGAAATGTGAATTGTAAAAAATAGTTATCAACGGTAAATTTTTTTTAATGAAAATCATGTCTTAATTTTTTTAATTGAAAAATAAATATTTGTTAAGAAATTTGTGTTTTTTCATATTTTTTTTAAAGTAAGTACCATTTGCATCTACGTGGCATAAATACTTCCTGCTGTATTTATTTTATTCTAGCATTGGAATTAAAATACCCTGAAATAATCGATTTCATTTAGAAATAAAAATGTAAATCCTATTTTTGTTAAAACTCATGTTTAGCATTGCAGTTATTGCGTTGCAAAACTGCTAATATTCTCAAATTAAAAAAAATCGTAGATTTTTTCAGTAAGTTATACTAAAAAATCTTATCTATATATATAAAAGGCAAAGGACTGACTGACTGACTCACTTACGTATCAACGCCCAGCCCAAACTACTGGAGGTACAGCTACCAAATTTTAGGAAAATATTCTTTTTATACCGTAGGCGTCATTTAAGAAGCGAATTTTTGAAATTCGAACCCAAACGGGTGTAGGAGCCTAAAACGTAAGCCGATTTCTCCATAGGAATAGCATTGTAAGATTAGAATTTATACTTTTCATTTCAATTTAAAGGAAATTTCATCGCGTTCAGCGTGAACGAAAATTTGTATAAAAACGTAAGAGCACGTGAGTTTAATTTATAGGATTGTTATTTGAATATCATTATTTTATTTTATTTATTGAATTTAAATCTTTTGATTTTTTTTGCTACCGAATTTAATTTAATTGATGTTTACCAAATGGTAAGAAATGTTTACAAACACATTCATCCTTTCGTATTAAGGAAGCCTTTCACAATAACGGATATATTCCTCGGAAGGCAATGCATTCACCCAATATCAATTACATTCCACGTAATTAAAGTTGAAAACGGTTTCAAAAACATAATTTCGTATCCCAACATCTAGAACGCAATTATATAAACCCTATCACCTCATTGTACGATACATTTGTCCCATCCCACCCCTTCAACCCAATTTAAAGTTACTAAATCATTGCAATAAATCTTTTTCAAAGAGCAAATCTAAGAAGGATGCGGACAGAGTTAAGAAGAAGATGGAGATGATGAAAGGCAAAAATCAACTCTAAAATCGGTTTGCCAAGTGAAGCTATTGATCGCTTTGTAGTTAGCCCAAACAAACGCTCTCGACGAAGTTTTTGGCGCTATTCTGCAGTGGACGCTATATCGACCGCTATATCGAATTGGCGATTTTTGACGCTTTAATAATAACTTGACAACGTATTTTTCTCAACTGTGAAATAAAATTAATACCATCTTGTATAAATTCAGGTATCGTGCTACAGCCTACAACTGTGCAAATAGTCGTTTTTGAATTTGATTGAGCATGAACTAACACTGACTGAGCGGATAGTTTGGGCTTACTAGGGTTACTTGGCGACTTTCTGAAGGCTTCACTTTGTTTCCCGCCAAACAGCTCCATCTTCTTCTTAACTCTATGGACACGAATTGCTACAACTCTATCTTGTTCGGACACTTGTTTCTATTGTTCTGTCCCCATTTTGCAATACCGTGTGACAGACAGATTTTACAAATATGAAATTTAGGTTTATTTGCAAATTAGGCCGGGCCTCGAAACGTTTTGCCGCCACACATGTTGATATTCTTAAACAATTGAATTGCTCTTTAAACATAAAAGTTCAATGAGAAAGTATTAGCTTGGGATATGTTGTAGATTGTAGAGTGTAACAAATTGCCGGTAATAAATCAAGTGGGATTAAAGACTTGAGTCTTGCATGTATTTTCTCTGAAAAAGATTGAAAAGATATTTTCCCGCTCGAAAGGATTGGCGAAATTTTTATGCATGATTTTTAATGTATTGCTTTACGATTTAATCTGTATTTTGCGATTATCCATGAGTTATTTTTCTGATTATTGAGATAAATAGATTATTGATAACTTGTTTTGGTTTATTCCCTTTTGAACTTCCACGACGTGGCGTAGAAAATAAGCTTGGCCCGTCTGTGTAAGTTACTGACTTTTTCAGCTCAAACATGCCAAAATAATGTGCCACAGACACCATATAAGAACAATGTGTAGCCTACTTTTCTCTTTTTAATTTGAAATAATTAAAAAGTTGGTATGGTCATGCTAACGATGCCCGTATGTCCTTACTTTCCTTCCTAAATCGGACCCTAAAAATTTCTAAAATAAATTAAAAAATTGTTAGAAAGGTATGACCTATTATTCATACTTTTTGTCCGTTTGTGTGGACGGAAATCTGTCTACTGTCTATCGGCGAATTACACATTGAAATGTAGTTTTTTTAATGAATAAATGAATGAATGAAGTACGCACGCACATACACACATACATATCTACATACTTTTTTTTATAAATTAGTCAACTAGCATAATTAGTGATATATAGTACTGTGAAATTTTTCGATACATTAATAATATAGTATGAACCTGAATTCTTCAGCCTGTCCATTATAATTTTTTTTTCAAATGAATACTTGCATACATATTTTTTTATTTGTAAATTTTCCACAAACTTTAATCATTCAAGTTTAATTAAATGTTTAATGAATATTTAAAACATCAGGAAATATCACAAAAGCACTATCTTAGAAAGTATGCATTATGTAATAAATAATCACTTTCATCTATTTCCTTAATTTAAATGAAAAAATAATTTATTTTAAAAGCTGCATGATTCAGTCCAGATATTTACTCAATAGAAATTTTATTAACCCCGCATATTTTATCCAATTCTTTCCCATTGTTCAAAACTAAACTTTATTTTTATTCCTTTTCAACCTAAATCATCCAGACAATCGAACACAGCGTATTTTCTCTTGTAACTGTGTTGAAAAATCAAAATAAAATGTAAGAAAATCGAAATATGTTTTATTTTTCTAGATTAAGAAAATAAACCGATACATATTATTTTCCCACATCGTGAAAGATTCTATCGACTTAGCTAATAAACCATTATTTTTACTCACTTTCACCAGATGGTAATCTAACGATGTCCCCATTTGCGCCATTCCCCAGTTTTCAGAATTGCAATGTTAATTTGACAAGATTCTAAATGATAATTGAGTACATTTATTTAAGGAGAGCTAGGAGCGGTAGCTGGGCCTTCAAACCGAAGTCTTCTTTCTGTATTAATACAATGCTAAAAAAATATTTTCAAAGCCTAATTACTCTGAATGTATTGAATATTTTTACTGACCATTTTTTAAATGGAAAATGTACCTAACTTAAACGTCCCCATTATTCCACATCCGTCTTATTGAAATTGGTTCGAATATATATTTTTTGTTGTAAAATAAATACCCAAAATTTATAAACCAATTTTCTAAAGTGCTATTCTTCTTAGCTGGCAGACCTCACTCCGCCACAACAGCTCTCCACCTGTCCCGTTTCAAAGCCAAACATTTCCAGTTTTTTTTTTTATCTTCATTTCGGCCAAGTCTTTTTCTATATTGTTAATCCAACGCAAAAATTGATCAAAATATGTGTTCTGATACTTTTGCATTAAAATATTATCTGATTTCCATCTTTCATTTGGTACAAGAAGATTTCTTGTACTGTAAATAGTTTTTAATTTACAGGCAGTCTTTTAAGGGAAATTCTACTGTCTTCAATCTTACAATGAAATCTTTGAACTCATTTTCTGAAGAACGATTTTTTTCATAATATGCTTGTACTCCGAGCAAGATATTTCAAATTAATATGCTTCGATTTAAAAAAAAATTAAAGTGAATTTTAAAGAGTAAGAATCAGGGCATGTGGCCATACTTTTTATAAGAATTGTAAAGAATATTTAATTTTTTACAGACTTTCAAAAAATTAAATTATTAAAAAAATCATATTTTAAAGCTATAGCCATTTCAAATTATCATAATTAAATAACTACTTTGCTTAGAGCTTAGATAAAGTATGATCACATTCCTGGATATTTACTGTTTTCTTTTCTGCAAAAAAATTGTAAAACAAGTAATTAGGATTGTCGTAAAGTTGCACACAATTTGGCCCTCTTAAATTAATTAATTGCTAATTAATTTATTAATTAATATATTTTTTTATCGCAGTAAAGTATTTTTATGTTAGTTTTTATGGGCATGATCTTCTCACAAAGTTTAAAAAGTCTATCTCAAAAATTAAAGAAAAAGTTGTCTAAGGTTATATGGATACAACTTACTCTTCGTCTCTACGCTGTATCCAAGCCAGCGGAAACTTTGCGATTTAATGAATCTTACAATATCCTTGTTTTTTATAAGTTGGTTCAGTTCGCTGTTCGTTCTTTTGGTCCACATGTGATTTTCTTGTTTTGCTCCATGTATTTTCCTCAAAATTTTTCTTTCAAATCTTCTACTGCATTCTGAATCTTTGGCGTTCAATGTCCACGTTTCTCCTGCAGAAGTTACAATTGGTCTTATAAGTGTTTTATGAATATGGAGTTTTGTTTTTCGTGAAATCAATCTATTTTGGGATAGAGCTATTAATATGTAAAAATATTCATTACAGTCGGAGTAATTTGGCACAGAAATTATTTTTTTCTCCTTTGGATTAACAGAGAGAAGACTTCGGTTTGGAGACCCGGTTACCGCTCTCATTCTCCCTTTTAACGGATACCAGTACAGCTATAAAGATAACAAAACGTTAGCCTTTAGACCATAGCGGTCAAAACCCCTGGGTCCTCCCTGTCTCTGACTTAGTCAGAGAGGATCTAGGGCTTTAGCTAGGTCGAATAGTCTATTATATCTAACCAATAAACGGGTTGAGCATTCAAAAATTCAACATAAAATATATAGTTTACAGGGGCTGGTGCACGTTAAATCAGTCGCGGCTCAATGTTCTGGTACCACGTACGATGTCATGGACCAACCTTTGGACCAACCTTGCTGGGCCTCTGGCCTGTTGTTGGTCGACAATTTTTGTATTTGTATTTGTCATTACAAAGTTGCGTTGGTTGACACTTAGGAAGGGTTGTGCGGTAACTTTTTTCATGTGATGGCTTTAAAATACCACCCTTCACCAAAACTATGGCCAGCAACTTCAGAATTTTAACTAAGATGTTAAATAATGCATTGGAATAAAAAAAATGAAATTCTTAAAACTGTTAATTTTTTTTATTTTTAATTATATTAAATTACTGTTAACTTATATTAATTACTTATTAAATAATTTAAAAAATTAACTTATTTATTTACTCTTTCATACAGAAAAAAAAATCCGATTTACATGACAGGAATAGAAAAACTAACAAAAAAACATTTAAAAAATGCATACACTCAAATACAATTACACAAGTAGAGTAGTAGAGAAATAATGTCACGTCTTGATGATGACCCAAGCACAAAAGAAATAGAAGTTGCTAAAGATAAAAAAAAGGGACTTGTACCTTTAGATAGAAAAGTTACTCTTGTATATTTCCATATATACCAATAACTGACACAATATCATATCAAAGTACTACATAAAAGTAAAATAATAGGATAAGCAAGAGTTGCATATTCGTATAGCTTTCTGCCTTAGAAATATTTATTTAAATTCACCTGTGGTGTATCTTTCACTTGCGGCAATCAAACAAATGTTAATAAAAAAATTGCATTTGAATTTACTGGGAAATCTAGAGCCGTAAATTGAGGTTACTTGGGAAAAATATAATTTTTCAATATCCTCCGGCTCTTTCATCTTATTTTTCTGCACATTTTGATATTATAAAAATATTCAATCATTCAATGCAATAGTCATAATTTTGAGCAAAATTAATTTATTTTATTTTTCTCCATATCTGACTTTGCTCCAGAGTAAAATAATTTTTGTCTTCATGCCGATAAGCAAATCGTTAAATACAAAAAGTAGGTTTGTAACGGATTCTGTCACTTAGTCCGCTTCTACACAATATTTGTGCTCAACAGGAAAGTAGGTGCCAAACACAGTATTAATTCTATATTAAACATTTACACGATAAATTTGGCTAGTTTCATTTATATTCCTTCACAAATTCATTAAATATTTCTTATCGTTTGCTAAATTAGTTTATATTTCAAAGAATAAATGTATAATATTCCTCGCTTTTAAAACGAAGCAAAACATTTCATATCAACAAGCAATCAAAGAATCTCTTTGTGAAATATATTTGACATCATTTCAAACTGATCTATGTCGCAAAAATAAATTTCTTTTGATTTGTTATTTAAAATAAAGTTTCTCAAGCGATTGTTGTGAATGGCAATGGCGATTTGATTCTAATCAAAGTGGTTGCTTATGCTTTGTAAATGAGCATTAAATTTGGCAGGGTATGTTTTTTTTTTTAAATAATTGAAGTACTTCGGATTCGAATTTTTTCTGAGTTTTCAATGTCTTCTAATTCGATGCGCTGATTTTTTTTGACGTATCACACTTACCTGTAGCATTTGTAGTCTGAGCAGTGAAAGTGGGCGACGGACAGACGGGCAGACAGACGGACTGAAGGATTATATACCTTCCACTTTTTACGTAATAAACATAGTGTGGAAGCTCAAAAGAAGTCAAGCGACATTTGTGAGAGCTAAAAATTTCCAATGAGGTATACTCAATTACTCATTGGCATGACGTCTTAACCCAGAGCACCACGCTAGCGCATATGTCAGTTGAAAGCTTTTCAAACTTATGCAATGAAATATCATTTACTAGATACGATTTTCTCGGGAAAAGCGAGAGCAAAGTGGCTACTGGCACCAAGGGGTCGGGATTAGAAAAAAAATCGAAATTTAATTCGAAATGTGAGAAATTCCATGAAGTACCTTTAAACCTACTGCCCTGCCGATTTTGATATTAAAAAAAAAGCTTTTGAGGTGTTAAAAATATTTATTTACCAGTTATTTTGACATGTTCTCTGTGTGAGTAGAATAAATTAATTTTTCAATGGGGTTGTTTCAGATGATGTAACTCTTCTGTTTTAATTTTTTGGCTTCCTGCGATTTCATTGGTTGCTTCAATTTCACTCTCAAAATGAGTGTTTTGTCGTCTGCTTTATTTCTATTATTTTAAAGTTTTTTACGTGCAACTGGTTTTTATTCCCCTGCTATTTATTAAATTGTATCGGCTTTAATTCGATTACATTTCAAGTATGCAAAGCATTACCAAAACGTCAATGCTGTTGGAAAGGTTTAGATGATATTTTGTCTTATGCGGAGAGAAATTAAGCGAAATTGTGACACAGCAATTTAACGTGATTCACGAACAGTTATATTAAAAGAAAAGTTTGTACATAATATTAATTTCTCTAAGGTAAGAAAATATTGTAGTGTTGAAAATAATACCGCGAGAATAGTTGTTAATCACGAAGTGAAGCATTCCTATTCCAAGAATTGTTTATTTTTAGGTATCAGAATATTGGAAGAGTTCGAGCCTATATCGCAAGCGGTTCAGAGTTTTCTATTCAAGCGTGACTATGCAATATAAAAGAAAGTACAAAAAGGACTATGCATCAGGTTATGTGTGATCATAAAAAATAAATTTTTTATAACAATTACTTATATTAACACTTATGCGAGTGAGTCCAGGTTCAAATCCAGGATATGGCATGGATATTTGTGTTGTCCTGTACATGCAGAGAACTGCTCGTTAAATGTGTGGGTCCGAAAGACCTGTGGGCGGTCATAGCGCAGAACTACCATGGGTGCAGGTTGTCTGGAGAAATGTGCCCCTCGCCTCTAGCGACGTGCTTAAATTGAGGTGGCCATCTCGGAGCAGAAATCAGACTTCCAACTATCATGGGTGCTCAAGGCCTTGTGCCAAAGGAAGCTACCTCACCTTCTCTGTCTTCCAGGCTATACTCTGGAGGCACACTTCTACAACAACAACGTATTAACACTTTCAAAACGAACTACTCTTTTCCAAAAACCTCAATATAGCCTCACAAAGGGCGTGCGTACCCGGAAGTTTATATACGGTGTCCACCATACTATTGTGGAACAATAAAGTGCATTATGAACTTCGTTGGCTGTGTGAAGGACATTTCTACGCGTAGAGCACCGGTTTGTTTGGAGCCGTGCTTGATGATAGATGTGGTGTAGAGAGTGGGGTGATTTCTTATGTTTTTTAGGTGAAGGTCGTGGCAACAGATGTCTGTTGTCTTTCGTGAGAGATGGGTGGGGCAGAAGAAAGGGAGTTTTCTTCCAGGAAGTTAATGCATTTTTGAGGGTTTTTGCGCTAAAAATTAGTTAAAAAAAACTAAGGATAAAAGTGTTGGGGGTAGGTGTATGGATATCGAGGAAGTTTGGTGTAGTTGGAATTGTTGAAAGTTAGGAATGTTGCGTAAATAAAGTGTTTTTTAATAGGTTAGGAAGAAGTTAAACAGTTAATGAGTATTTCAAGGGAAAAAAAGCCAGTTTCCAAAAATTACGGAACCAGATGTAATATCAGATATCAGTAATATCATATGTAATATCGGATGTTTAATATTTTGATTGCAAACACACTTTAATTGACTATTAATATTTTTTCAAGTAAATACCCTTCAAAGTTAATACCTTTTGCAGTAAAAACTTTAACTTACACTATCTAGTAAATATTTCCCTTCTACAAGTAAATACCCTTAACTCTTCCAAACTTTTCCAAGTAAATACTTTTTCTAGTGACATTTTCATGACACACACTTTTTAATTTATACGTCCACCAAAAAACAAAAACAAGAATTGCAAAGGAAAGAGATAAATGTAATTACAGCTTTCATACAACGTTTATAAAGTAAAAAGTGGAAGCTATTATGAAGGCTATATGTCCGTCCATCTGTCTGTCGGTAACCCACTATTCACATCCCAAACTACAAATTCTACAGACAAGTATGATACATCAAACAATTCAGCGCATCGAAATTAAAAGTCATTGAAAATCTCAGAGAAAAAATATTTGAATTAGAAGTACTTCAATTATTAAAAAAAATGCAAAATTGAATGCTAATTTAAAAGCATAAGAAGGCCATTTTTAATTTAATTGAATCACCATTGCCAATCACAGTAATCCCACGAGAAACTTTATTTATATTAAATAAAAATTGTAAAGGAAAATTATTTTTGTAAAATATCATTTTGGAATGACGTCATGATGAGATTCTTTGATTGTTCGTATTATTTGATTAAAAAGCGGATTATTTGATTAAAACGTGTTCTATTTTAATCTTCAAAAGCAGTAGTAAATTTTTATTACATTCAAGAATATTAATGAATAATAAATAATGACATTTTATTACTAATTATTCCTTTTAGCGAGATTTTTTCATTGTCTTTTGTTTTTCAAATGGCATATAAAAAGTTTAAAGAGCTTAAAAGTCTAATATAGAATTAATGTTTTATTTTAGAAGAATTTTGTGTGGAAGCAGTTCTAAGCGATAGTTTCTGTTACAAACCTACTTGGGGCCCGGGTGGCTTATTGGGTTTGATCGCGCCCATTAGGGTAACAGTCTGCGCACTGTACCGGTTGCGGGTTCGATTCCCACCTTCGCCCTGGGTGTACTTTCTCTCTTTGTGTCAGTAAAAATTCTGTCTTTGTTTATCTTACTTGACGAAGGTTTATAAGCAGTTCTCTGATCAAGGACACAAGCCGGAAAATACATGTACCAACCTACCTGTTGAAGATTTAAACAAGAATAAAAATAAATGATCTAAAATACTTTTTGATTACCTTATTTTAATCGCTTATAATTTTTTAATCGTGATTTTATTTCATAACTTAATAAATAGCGAAATACATAAAAAAACATGTAAATTAACGCAATCAGATATGTATAACTTTAATTTCGAGAACTGTAAAACTTTATTTTCTGCATAGGTACTGTGTCAGCAGCAAAACCAACTGTTACAATTGGCTTGTTTCGTAACGTAAATCATTCCTGAATTTAACATTATTTTTTTTTAACAGAAGCTATTTTTTGTTATCATTTCCTATAACAAATTTCCACTAATTTATAATTTTTATGGAAGTATCGTTATTTGCATAATATGCGAAATCATTGCAAATATTTGTAAATTGGTTAATGATTATAACTAAGTATTAATTGCTTTTAATAGACTATTAGTAATTATTATTAATTTATAATTGTTCACCATTTATGTACTAATAATAATAACCATAAAACGACGTATTTACTTTCCTGAATTGATTATAATGTTACTAAGCTGTAACGAATATTAATTATTTAATTACTAAATTATCATTAATTATAACTACTGTTATTAAACCGTTTTTATTCACTTTACGTTTCTGAAGAATTTGAAAAAAAATGTGAAAGGATAATATAGTATTTATAAAATATATGGTTTTACATAATTGATAAAACAGAAACATCTGTTCAAAGTGCTAATGGACAATGAGCAAATAACCAAATATTTAACAATAATTTTCATAACAAAGAAATGTAAACAATAAGGTGTAGATTTATACTAAGAAATATAATTTGTAACGAAAATATTTAAACACTATCTTAGTATACGCATTTATCTTTACGCGATTTGTTCAAAAGTCACGCAACACAATTTTGCTTTCAAATGGTTTTGATTTACGGTAGTTCATTCCAGTAAATAATGCATCTCCAATTCCGATAAAATACCACAACAAGATATTATAATAGAAATCTATTATATATTCAATTTCAAATTTGACAGGGGTCTATTTCTATTAAAAATAAAAGAGTTAAAAAGCGAACAGCATTTATTTCACCACAACAAATCGGTTTTGAAAACGTTCTTTCGTGGCTCGAATAATGCTCCGTTAAAGGATAATGTCACGCTTTTCATTCCTTTGTTTAGTTTTACAGAATTTTAAGCCCAACGTAGCCTTCATTGCAACGGTAAATTGTTTCAATTGATATAAACATTTCTAATACCGTTTCAAGGTTGTGAGATCATTAGGCTGACTGTTTAGGTTGGTTTGTTAGTTATAAAACATTACCATTTGATCACATTTTAACCATGACCTAATGGAATTATAATAAAAGTATTTAGCATACTTAATTTCCGTATATTGTTCTGAGTAAAACAGCCTTGTTATGGGGACTACGTTTAGTCTGCTATGTGAAAGTAGGGTTAGCTATATAGATTTCACACTCTGAATAGATCTAGTTGTTCGGTTTTCACTTCAAGAAATGAAAATTAAATATAAATTTTTCATTACTTCTTTTTGATTGTTTAAAGCTAATTGAATTATTATTAACCCTTTCAGTCCCAAAAAATTACTACACAACAGAAAATTATGATATTCACGAAATAAGCTCATTTTAGGTCTAAGATAGGATTCTATAAGAAAAAAATTTAAATTTTAGTATTGATTTTTGAAATGATGCCAAATGGCATCATTGGGACTTAAGTAGTGTAAAAGAAAACATGGTCATCCTATTCAATTGGAAGCACTTTCTCGACAGCAAATCACTATAGCGGAGAGCTGTCATAGATAGATAATCAGTCATTTAGATAGATAGATTCTAAACAGCCTGTCAATCTCACACCTTGATAATCCATACTTATATTAACAATTAAATTAATAAAAAAAATGTAATTAATGCTGTTTTCTTTTTAAAGGATATTCACGAATGATGATGATATTATTATCATCACAAATGGTTAAAATGTATAAAAGCTAAAGTGTAGGATTATGCATAGAGTGGCATTTTTAAAAGAGAGGCCACAATTAGCAATCCGTTATTCGATTTGGGACCATTTTTAGCCTACTTTTCTTTTTTTAATTCGAAAGAATTAAAAAAATGAAAAAGTAGGTATTGACATGCGGTCGATGTCCGTCTGTCCGTCTGTCCGTCCGTACCCCCCTTCCAAAATCGGTTCTAATCATCGGATCTTAAAAATTCTTTTTTTGTTAGAAAGCTATAACCTCAGATACCCAACTTTCATACTTTTTGTCCGTCTGTCTGTACGTCCGGACGGACATAAATCTACTATCTGTCGGCGAATTTCCCATTGAATTAGCATTGAAATTCAATTTTGAGTCATTTAAATCACTGTAGGTATTGAAATGCGGTTGATGTCCAACTGTCTGTCTGTCCATCTGTCTGTCTGTTCGTATGTCTGTCTGTTCGTATGTCTGTCTGTCCGCCTGTCTGTCCGTTTGTCTGTCTGCCTGTACCCCCCTTCCAAAACCGGTTCTAATCATCGGATCTTAAAAATTCTTTTTTTGTTAGAAAGCTATGACCTCAGATACCCAACTTTCATACTTTTTGTCCGTCTGTCTGTACGTCCGGACGGACATAAATCTACTATCTGTCGGCGAATTTCCCATTGAATTAGCATTGAAATTCAATTTTGAGTCATTTAAATCACTGTTGCCAAATCAACAATGGCATGAGAAACTTTATTTAAACATATTTGAAGCAAAATAATATTTTCATGAATCAGTTTGGAATGACGTCATAAAATGTAGAACAATTTGATTCTTTGATTATTCATTAATTATCTACCAAGAAAGCGGCAAGGCATACTTTTGCATGCAATTATGCTTAGTTTTAATTTACATTTCTTGTTTTTTAATGCAGTTCGGAGTAGTTTCATTACTTTTGTTATTAATAAATATTTATTCTTCGAACTACAAATAAATCACGAGCAGATGATAAATAATATTTAATTAATTTGCGAACGAATATTAAGGAAAATAGTTGATTTTGCCTTTTAGAAGTTTAAATTATAGCTGGGTGCTGTGTTTCGATTTTTTTTCTAATGTGTATAAATCTAGTGTAGAAACGGCTGTTGATGATATTTACTTTAGGAACCTAGTTTTTTTCCCGATTAGAACTTCAGTAAGTTATTAAGTAACAGGAAAGTAGGCTATTTTAGTTCTTTATGAACTTCTTGTTTCAATTGCTACTCTGTATTATCATGGAAGTGCAAGAAAAGTGTGTATCCATTTCTGTACTCAAATTTCACATATTAACACAAATAAAAAGTGCGTAAAGCTCTCTGAGGTGGAAACAAATGTATATTTCAGAATAAAAATAGCAAATAAAATACACAATCTAGTCTTTAAAACAATAAATGTTAATACCGACTCCATTTCATTTACAACAACCCTTCACATACCATCGAGAGAGAAAAAAAAGAAATTTTGAAAAAAGGGGGGGGGGGGAGGGTTTTAGAAACAAACCAGGGTTGAAGGTTTTCATTCCTATTGTCTGTGATCTACCAGTGAAGATATCCATCAAAAACAAGATCAGTCTGAACGAAAATAAAACAAAAATTAAGCAACGACTGGACCTAATAGCACCTCGCCCAGATTTACACCCAGTTTTACTGAAAACACCAAGCACTTTTTAAGCTACAGTTTTCTTTGTTCGTGTTCTTTTCTTAAATTTTACTTTTTCAATTTGATGTTTTCAGTAAAACTTTTATTTTTCTTAAGTTTTTCATTCTTATTTTAAACTTCACACTTTGTGAGGTGTTAAATTAATGGAGGATTAATGCAGCATAATACAATACAGCAGAGCCTGATTTCCGGCCGGGCAAACGGGGCACGTACATACACATTTGCAAGAAGAATAATATCGATGAAAAAATGTGCAAACATTTGTTATCCAAAAACAAAAAAACATATATATTATACCCAACTGAACCAAGTGCCATTAAGTTTTCAAAAGCAAGCCATTATAATTATGAAATAGCTTGTTATTTTTATAAATTATGCCCTGCATGGTTATAAAAATAACAAACGATTTAAAAAATGTAAATAAAGTTTTGCATGCATTTAAAATTATATGCCAATATAATAGGTCTCTGATGTCATATCTGATGTATGTATTAATATATTTTTTTAAAAGTAAGTTAAACATGCGATGCTTATATGTGTATTCAAAATAATTGCTAAAGACATTTGTAGAAATTTAAACTGAAAAAAAAAATCACATTTCATAGATATTTTAATGTATGTTGTGGGGTCTCCAAACTTTGTAAGTCGGATCCTGAAATATAGTTGTGCTGTGACACCAGTTTGAGTACATAATAGTTTTAAAATTGTACTCTTGGGAAACAAACTGCTAGTTTAGTTTTTGAGTGTCTTGTGATCTCAAACTTTTCTCAAATTTATAATGAGCGAGCAAAATATGGTTGAACAATTCATTTAAAATGTTCCCGTTTACGAAACAATATTTATGTTTTTTAATTTATTCTTATTTTACGCACCGGCAGGCAATATGCGAACTACTTCTTTTCTTGTGTTTCTCGCATATCTTTCAACGAAAAAAAAAAATACATTTCGATTTTGTCCACGAAAATTTGGTTAAACTTTATACTCGACTGAAAAATATTATAATACACTACGAAGAATGGGATTGAGTAGCTCTTTAGTAAGGCATGGGTTTTTTAGGCTTTGAGATTCATCACTTGACCAAGGTTCTAAATTACAAGGCGTAATTGGCTGTTTTAAAGCTCCATGGAGGCTAGAAATAGGTAGCAGGAAAAGGTAAAACATCACCTTACCTAGCTTTGAGATTTCAGAAGGCATGGGATGGTCTTGGACATCTCAATCGCATAAAGGATTGATCGGCTGAAACGGGACAAAAATTCTCCGTGTAGAGGAGGCGGATCCACCTTAAATCCGCTGAGGTCCTATATCCTGGCTCCACGTATAATATCTATTGCGTTGTTGCCCAGCTTTGTCACTTGACCATGGTTAAAATTTACGAGTCCTGTCACCAATTTTGCCCATGTTGTGTAGCTCTAGTGTGACGTTAATAAATTCAACACGATTCAAACAAAATTGAAAGAAATCGACCTTTTCCCTTTTAGATTTTGGCTTTGTTGAAATTAATATCGCAATGTACAGCTACATCTATGATGGCAATTGGCAACGGTCCTCGTAATTTCGAACTTTTGTCAAGTGACGAGGTCGACATCTGAGCTGGCACCCAACGCAACTGTAAACGACATCAATTTTTCCTTTGTTAACTGAACATTAGATTTTAAGCTAAGGAACATATTCCAAAATATCAAGAATATTTTATCTTTCACATCGCAAAACTCCTCTCTTCATTATTATTTTTTGTGTAAAGTCTTTGTTTGGTGTGTTTCAGATTATTGGTTGGTTTTTTTCATTATTGAGACCTGTATTCGCAAGGTCTTTTTTGTTATTCCTCGACTAAGTATATAAGGTGAGATACTTTTTGGGATGGACATTAAAACTTTCTCTTTGAATCCTTTGAGTGGTTCGAAATCTCCAAAGAAAATGATCTCTAAGGTAAATATACATTTGGACGTTTCATATTTAAAAAAATATATTTTACATTAATTTTTGTTGTTATTATTAACAATATAAAAATTTGATATAATAACTATAAATTATTATTGAATTTCAGTATAAATATTTTATATGTAAATATTTTTTATTCATTTTATTTTGATTATCATTTACTGTCCAAAATTTAGCTTCAAAAAAGGTTAGAGGTTAAATTAGCTTCGGTTGACTTGAATTAATTTTAATCAATACTTAAGTTTTAAAAAAGTAAGAATTACTTATACTATGTATTCGTTATAAGGCCATAAGAAAATTTTGTACTATGTTATATTTGCATTAGATTCCATAATGCATTTTTCATTCATTTCAATGAATAAACACAATTTTAACTTATTAAAAATATGTTTTAAAGAATAAATTACAAATATACCAAAAACTTTTTTTAATGGGAATTTTTTTATTCGTTTTGTTTCTTATCATTAAGAAAAATTCCTACAATAAAGTTGTTTTCTTTCTTAAGAAAGAATTAATTATTATTTAATAATATTTAAAAAAATTATTTTTAAAGCTAATTTTATGTCTGCAATTAAAAAAACTAAAATTTTTAATTCAAAAGTTGTAAGATCTAAAATTTGTTTTTAAAAACTTGTAAATAAAATACGGGCGAAAAGAAACACTAGTTAATAAATTTAGTTTAAATTAGTTATTTTTTTACAGTCTTAATTCACTTATGTTGCTGGAAAGACTGCAATTAAAATAGAGCAATTTCACTTTTGTAACGATAAGATGATTAGAGACAATGTTACGGTTCAAAAATCCGAAATGAGATTTTATTGCTTTTTTTAATACGATTTGGAGGGTGCTGATTCTAAAATAGGGGTTCTTGAACCTCGGCCCATCTGTCAGAGTGTCCAATCTTTAGTTCGAACTAAAAGAGCTATGGACTTCAAATTCGGTCAAGTTACTAGAAGCTATTGGACATCAGGTTATAATAAGGACATAAGGTTAATCAGGAACAAGGTTTTCGGGAAAGTAGCACATGCGCAAAGGGTAGCTGCCATAGAGATTTTTGGGTATTAAAGGTACTGCTTTAACTTTATTATGAGTGTGATATCATACTCATTAAGCAAGGACGATGCGATACGGAATAGTTTGAGAAAATTTTGCTGTATATGTTATAAAGCTCTAGAACACATAAGTATAATAGCGCTTGAATACATTCCATGGCACTGTGGAAAATTAAAATTAGTCCTAAATAGCGAACTTATTCAGACATGGCAAGCGTTTCTTTGGCATGCTGTATTTACTTCTACATCGTACTTGTATTCGTTTTTTAAACTACCCAATAAGTAAAAGTAGGGCCGGGATAGTCTGGTCGGTAAGGTCTTGGACTGGCATTCCTAAGGTTGCGAGTTCGAGTCCCGCTGCCTTCCGAAGACCACCGTGTACGATAATGGTCACTGGTGCACGTTAAATCCGTCGTGATCACAAAGTCCTCCAAGTTCCCATACCAAATCAATACCTCTGGGAGTGACAAGCCAATTCTGAGGATCCTCTACTTGGCCTCTGTCTCTAAAAATTAGATGGATCCACTTATGTGTGTGTGTTGTGTCTGTCTTACTTGACGAAGGTTTTTAAGCGGATTTCTGGACAAGCACACAAACCTAAATATATATGTGTACCAACCAACCAAGTAAAAGTAATGAACAAACCATCCTATAGCTGTAGCCAATTCACCAAGCAGTGTATACTGATCGATGAAATTCGTTTTATAACTTTAGGTTGGGCCGTAGCGAGACTAGTGGTCAGCGTCTCGGTCTCGGGATCGGAAGGTCCTGCGATCGAGTCCCGGTACCACTGAAGACCTACCGAGTATATGCGGAGTACGTGCTCGTTAAATCTGTTGGGTCCGAAAGTCCTCTAAGTTCCCATACCAAATCAATACCTCTGGGGGTGACAAGCCAATTCTGGGGATCCTCTAGTTGGCCTCTGTCTCTAAAAATTAGAGGGATCCACTTATGTGTGTGTGTTGTCTGTTGTGTCTGTCTTACTTGACGAAGGTTTATAAGCGGGTCGCTGACCAAGCACACAAACCTGAATATATATGTCTACCAACCAACCAACCAACTTTAGGTTGTCATCTTTTACCCTAGAGCTGTTCCGAGCAAGATATCTAAATTTATTTTACATTTGTAGGTTGTCGTCTTTTGCCTTGCTGTTGCAGCAGTCAGTGCTAGTGGACTTCTTCACACTGGATCCAGTGTCAGTTCCAGATCTCAAGACGTAAGTTACTTATCGAATTTTAGAATCAGTGCCTCTCTTAGGGTGTGTGCTAAAAGTGTCTTCGCACAGGGCCTCGCACTTTGGAAATGACCTCGTGAAGATTATAACTTCACAAAAAAGTATTTGTCAAAAATTTAAATAAATTTTTTTTTAGCTTATTAAATAAAAATAGCAGAAATTAATTAACTTTATTATCGAAAATTAATCTACTAGAAAATTTAGTTATAATGTTTTTAGTTTCAGTTTAGTCTAATTTAAAGTGACTCATTTTTTGTTGCATTTAAGAAATATCCAAAAACTGAGGAAAAAGTACTACACACAAAGAATACGTGGTTTATCTAATATAACACCTCAATAAAAATAACTGTAAGTTTACCAAATCGACACATAAAAAATATATTACTGAATAGTATAGTGCCTATCCCTTCAAGTTTCCTGTAACGAATTGCTCCGGATTTCGGAATCAATAAAAATAAATAATATAAATACTTTTAATTAAACTTGTATCTTACCTAGTATTTTAAAATCAGAAAACAAGTAAAATAGTAATTAACTCATGTACTTGAAAAGAAACTTAAATTGAATGTCGATATTTTTTTCTTCTTTACAAACGCGAACTGTAAAACTTTCTTTGTTATATGGGTACGCTAAACGTGGGCAAACAAACTTAGAGTAACAAATCTACAAACGTATTCAAGTTAACTTTGTAGCATATGATTTAACTTAAAATTAAGCTATTTTTGCTTTAAATAAGTTAAATCGATAAATATGGATGCGTACATTTGTGTATCTATATATTATTATACTAAATATTCATGAATATTGTATTCTCCAAACTCTAGATTCTTGCATTTCAAAATCGGAAAAAGTTTTCATTAAATTCTAATTATCGTACACTTTATTTTAATTTTTTCCAATGACAATTTTTCTGTATGAAAACTACAAGGAATATCTGCACATTTGAAAAAGTTTTTCTAAAAATATTTTGGGGAGGTTGGTGGATATATTTGGCGGGAGGATTTTCGAGACTTGGAGCGATGGCAGCAGAAAGCATTGATGCTGATGATCCCGCCACTCCGTCTACAATGATACAAAAGTCTCACTGTTAAGTTCCCAAACTCGATAGTTCCTCAATTATAGTCCTTACGATTACAACACACGCTTAATTCCCCTATACTTCTCGTGTGGTTTCCCACGAAACGACGTGAGCGTCTCAGTTCTAAACCTACCATGTTTGAGGCTCTGTTATAAGGATAATCGCCGCTGCTCTCCAAACCCAAGTAGAGTGGTGGGAAAACGAAAAGAGCGCCTCTCACACCGTTTCCTGCACATTCATACTAGGGGTAGTTTTGAATCCAAAACTTGCATTGTAATCGAATAAGGACTATAAAATCACACATTTTCGTTTCACGCAGAACCACGGCAACTACGCCTTCAACTACGACATCGTCGACGGCAAGGGAGCCAAAAACGGCCGCTACGAGGTCGGCGATGGCCACGGCAACAAGAAGGGTGCCTACACCATCCACGACATCGACGGCCGATCCCGCAGAGTAGAGTACGTCGCCGACCACCATGGATTCAGGGCGGCCATTAAGACCAACGAGCCGGGAACCGCGGCCAGCGCCCCTGCAGCAGCCGTCATCGCCAGCCCCTACTCCGGACCCGTGGCCGTCAAGCATGTGGCCCCCGTCGCCTATGCTGCCCACGTGGCCGCCCCGGTGTACGCGGCGGCACCGGCCCATATTGGTTATGGACATGGGGCTTATGGTGGACACGGTGCTTATGGAGGTCATGGCGCCTATGGAGGTCATGGTGCCTATGGAGGTCATGGTGCCTATGGTGGACATGGTGCTTATGGCGCACATGGCGCCTATGGACATGGTCCTTATGGGTATGGACATGGAGCTTATGCAGCTGGTCATGGTGCATACGGACATGGACTCGCCAAGGCTTATTATTAAGGAAATCCCGACTGGTGCGTATACTTAAGTTTCATTATTACAGTCGTTATGATCAGGGCCTGGTCTAGGATAACACGGACTAAAGGCACAGAACATTTTGGGGGCCCAGTAAGGACATTTTTGTGTATCAATGCTCGTACAATGGTCAATGTCTGAATGAAGATCAAAAGCTAGAGCTAAAAAATGAAAATAAACCTTATTTTAATCATTTCGCTGATCTTGCCCATTTTAATGCTTTATTTCCTATCTTTAAAAATAATGTGAAGCCACAATATGACACAATTTACTGAAATTTCAGGGGACAACGCAATTCAGCATAAAAACAAATTAAAATTTGGGGGCCCTGAGCTCGGGCCTTATGGATGATCAGACCCTGCTTACGATTGCAACGCAAGCTTGCCTTCCCCTACCTCATTGTGTGCTTTTCCAGAAACCGGCGTGAGGGGGCGCTCTTTTCCTTTAACCCTACTTGGGTTTGGAGAGCTGTTGCGATTAACCTCACAGTAGAGCCTCAAACAAGGTAGGTTTAGAACAGCGACGCTTACGTTGTTTCCTGAAAAACCACACGAGAGGGTAGTGGGCCGCAAGCTTGCGTAGCAATCGTAAGAACTATAGTCGATGTTTTCGTGCATATTTACACATCTGTATCCAGTTTGCTTTTTTTTTTAAAGGAAGATGTAGATGAAATATACACTTAATAAACAAAATGCATCGAAGAAGTTATCTTTGTAAGCAGTTTTATTGTTATAGGATGGTAAAAAAGTATTAAACAAAAAATAATATATTTTTTAAAAAAATGCTATCGTAATTTAAATGTATGGCCTAAAAGTTTTCGAATTATAAAGCTTTTACTGAGTATTTTTTTCCACTGAAAAACTATAATTCTTTTTATTTATTTCAGAAACTCAATGCAAGCACTGAGACATCTCTGTGATGAAACAACAATTATTATATACATGTATAGATTAATAGAAAGACACTCACACACATATCTGAAAGTTTTCCATTTTATTATCTAAAGACGTTACCATTTCCACCCTCTTCTATGGCTTGAAACATGTGCTACTCTTTATGGTTTTCAATCTAATTTTAGGTTTCGGCTTTCATTATCCCTTGTGTTGAAAAAATAGGACCTTTATGATATTGTATATCTATGAGTTTAATCTCAATGCTTTTTTATTTTATTTAATTCTATAATGTACACCTGTGTATCATATTGGTGATTGCGTTGCTTGTTGTGAAATCGAATAAAGTATTGTTTTGTATAAAAGTGGTTTATGGGTCTTTTTAATGTTCATATCTTGTCCACGTTATGCATAATTAACGTACATGGTTAACCCTTTTAATTACCATTTAGCACGTTTGGTACATATTATATTTCGTTACATAAAAACACGAGGAAAACTTAAAAAAAATACTCCAATGTTGCAGTTCTTTTTCCAGACAATGAAACAAGCTTAACACCCATTAACCCTTTATGCACTGAATTCATATTTAATTTTTATTATTTGCCGTTGCTTATTTTAAAGCTATCTGTGTAATCTATAATAATAAAAGAAAGAGTCTGTCTGTCTGTGTGTGTGTCTGTTATCGGATCGTAAAAGACCTACTTATACTGCCCACAGGAATTCGAAATTTTAAAGATAGATTACCTTTAATACTAACGTGTGCACCTGAGGCTTAGTTTTTTCATATTGGTTCCATTTTTAGAGAAAATTCGAATTTTCTGAAAAAAATACACCACTTTCGCTCAAATCCGATCATTTTTTCTCTTTCCTGATGCCATCGGCTGAAAAAATTAAATAAAACTTTTAACGAAAACATTTAAAATTCAAAATGTTTATTTTATTCTTTTGCCATTACTTTCAGAAACTAAATTTATTATTTGAAAAATAATTGACACGTTTCAAGTGACGTAATTCCGCCAGTCTTCATTCCCGGATTTTATTGTGGGTTTATTTGATGATTTTTTCATTGATTTTTCTGTTGACTGCATGTATGCATATTTAAGCAATAAATGTATAGTTAAGCTATTACTGAACTAGGATGGTTAATAAAGGCCATCGCACTAGAGCTATTAGTGTGTTGTGTCTTTATTTTTTCGCCAAATACGTTGCCAAACTCGCCAAATTATTAACTAAAATTCGCCAAATAGGCAATTTCTTTTATGAATAATTTAATATAAGCTGGTCGGTTGTTCGAAGGTCATTGTGTTAGAGCTGTATAATGGGTGTGGGTAGCTATATCTATTTTCTCGCCAAATTATTTCCCAAAACGCGCCAAATGAGCAAAAAGGTTTTATGTATTTATGAGGGAATTGTGATGGCATTTATGAGTGCATTTTACAGCGTATTTTTCATTTTGGAATTTTAAGGCAATGAAACGGGATTTTATAATTTATAACCAGCGGAAACAATAATAAGTTTATGATCCTATAACAGGGTATATGGTACACATATTTGGAATCTATTTGATATTTTTTATTCCGTGCGAAGAACGGGTATAAATTTGCTAGTTTATAATAATAAAAGAAAGAGTCTGTGTGTCTGTTTGTGTTCGGATCGTAAAAGACCTACTTATACTGCCCTCAGAAATTCGAAATTTTTAAGATAGATTCCCTTCAATACCAACGTGTGCACCTGAGGCTTAGTTTTTTCATATTTGTTCCATCTTTAGAGAAAATTCGAATTTTCTGAAAAAAATACACCACTTTCGCTCAAATCCGATAATTTTTTTCTCTTTCCTGATGCCATCAGCTGAAAAAATTAAATAAAACTTTTAACGAAAACATTGGTAGGTAGGTAGGTTTTTAGACATATATTTTCAGGCTTGTGTGCTTGGTCACAAAGACCCGCTTATAAACCATCGTCAAGAAGGACGGACACGACATACACACACATATATGACAGATGCTGCCATCTATCGCCACCTCCACAATTTAGACATGTCCCTGAAGGGGAGGGAAATAGTCTCCAGGGACCTGTACCCGTGGGAACCTGCGCAATGACCGCCCACAGGACTTTCGGACCCAACAGATTTAACGAGCACGTACTCCGCATATACTCGACAAACACAAACATCCATGCCTTACCGGGATTCGAACTCGAACCCAGAGGCTCCAAATGCTAGCTCATTAACCGTTGCGCCGCCGGGTCGGCAACGAAAACATTTAAAATTCAAAATATTTATTTTATTCTTTTGCCATTACTTTCAGAAACTAAATTCATTATTTGAAAAATAATTGACATGTTTCAAGTGACGTAATTTCGCCAGTCTTCATTCCTGGATTTTATTGTGGGTTTATTTGATGATTTTTTCATTGATTTTTCTGTTGACTGCATGTATGCGTATTTAAGCAATAAATGTATAGTTAAGCTATTACTGAACTATGATGGTTAATAAAGGTCATCGCACTAGAGCTATTAGTGTTTTATGTCTTTATTTTTTCGCCAAATACGTTGCCAAACTCGTCAAATTATTAACTAAAATTCGCCAAATAGGCAATTTCTTTTATAAATTATTTATAAGCTGGTCGGTTGTTCGAAGGTCATTGTGTTAGAGCTGTATAATGGGTGTGTTTGTAGCTATATTTATTTTCTCGCTAAATTATTTCCCAAAACGCGCCAAATGAGCTAAAAGGTTTTATGCATTTATGAGGGAATTGTGATGACATTTATGAGAGCAATTTATAGTGTATTTTTCATTTTGGAATTTTAAGGCAATGAAACGGGATTTTATAATTTATAACGAGCGGAAACAACAATAAGTTTATGATCCTATAACAGGGTATATGGCACACATATTTGGAATCTATTTGATATTTCTTTATTCCGTGCGAAGAACGGGTATAAATTTGCTAGTTAATAATAATATATATTACGTTTTTAAAAAATAGTTGAAATATAAAATTTACTTCACGTTGAATTTATTTTCGTTTTTCTTCCTTTCCAATTATAATATTATACTGAGCAACAAAGAAATTTTGTTGACTTAATATGATTTACCAGTTTAGTCCTTAATGTTTTGTAAAGTAATGAAAAGTAAAACTATGCTTTTTTTTTAATTGGACTTATAAGTACCGTCAGGCATAATGATTTAGCGCAGGTAACTTAAGTTAAATTTTTCTGAAGAATTTACTTGATCTTTGTAGACTTCAATGTGCTAAAACCGTTCAACTCAATCAAAAAGTTCCACTTTGCCCCCATTTTCTCCAAATAAACATTGAAAAGTAAAACAGCGGCCTTATAAGTAATGTACGTATGTATGTTTTGTAAAGTAATGAAAAGTAAAAGAAAGAAAAGTACCGCCGAAAGTTCCGTACCGTAAAATAATTTTATTTACCAGGCTAAGCTTTACGACATTAGGACATGCCACACTATAATCTTGAACCTTATAAAAGTTAGTGAGGAGAGACCATGCAGTCTCTTACCGCACTATAGTTATAATATAAATCTTACCTTCCTCAATCAAAAAATCACTCAATCAAAGAATCACGTTTTTTTTTTCCGAATTCGAAAACTTAGTTCAACGAAAGTACCGCCAGTAGATAAAGGGTTAAGTGATGAGGTTACAACTTTAGCGGAAGAAATACGTCCTTACATTTGTACCAGGTCATCATTCGACCCTCACTTAGCCTTTATGTACGGCCATTCATAATAGTTATGTGGCGCGAATGCAACTTGTCAAGTGGAGTATAGAAATATAGAAAACGAGATCATCTACACCGTACCATCTAGTGTTACCCACAAACCAAATAATTGTAACGAATACGAAACTGAAAATATGTAATTGTCTTTATTTATATAATACGAGTGTTGCCCTTGTATAATGGCAGACCTCGGTACCTTTTCAACGCACTAAGCGTGTGACATTTCTATATAACTTTTTTTAATTTGTTGTTCGGTAAATAAATGTTTTGTTACCGTAAAATAGTTTTATTTACCAGGCTAAGCTTTACGACATTAGAACATGCCACACTATAATCCAGGCGTGGATCCAGAGCCAGATCGGCCGTCGATGTCGTGGATGGTGTAGGCGCCCTTGTCGTCTTGTTGCCGTGGCCATCGCCGACCTCGTAGCGGCCGTTGCTGGCTCCCTTGCCGTCGACGATGTCGTAGTTGAAGGCGTAGTTGCCGTGGTTCTGCGTGAAACGAAGACGGGTCACTTTATAGTCCTTATACGATTACAACGCAAACTTTGGATTCAACTACCCCTAGTGTGAATTTGCAGGAAACTGTGTGAGAGGCGCTGTTTTCGTTTTCCCACCACCCTACTTGGGTTTGGAGAGCAGCTGTGATTATCCTCACAACAGAGCCTCAAACAAGGTAGGTTTAGAACTGAGACGCTCACGTCGTTTCGTGGAAAACCACACGAGAAGTATAGGGGAATTAAGCGTGTGTTGTAATCGTAAGGATTATAATTGAGGAACTATCGAGTTTGGGAACTTAACAGTGAGTTTTTTGTATCATTGTAGACGGAGTGACTGGATCATCTGCATCAATGCTTTCTGCTGCCATCGCTCCAAGTCTCGAAAATCCTCCCGCCAAATATATCCACGTATAATCTTGAACCTTATATAAAAGTTAGTGAGGAGAGACCATGCAGTCTCTTACCGCACTATAGTTATAATATAAATCTTACCTTCCTCAATCAAATAATCACTCAATCAAAGAATCACGTATTTTTTTCCCGAATTTGATTTAGTATAGTGATTAATTAGGAAACACAAAGACTTAATATCATATAGTTAACTATTTCAATTTCAAAGTTAATCAACGATTATTCTTTTCTAATCATCAATGATTAAGTAAGTAACGATTAAGTAACTTTCTCGAAGATGGAAGGAAAACGGCGCAGAGGAAGACCCCCAACTAGATGGCTGGATGTGGTGGAAAGACCTCTCAAGGTGTTAGGAGTAAACCGATGGAGGGCCATTGTAGTTGTAGGGTAAGGAGTCAGATGTGTGGAGGAGACTTGGAGAGACGGCCGTAGTGTCAACGAAGAAGAATCATCAATGATTCAATTGTCCTCATTCACTAATTTGATTGTTACTTACTTAATATGTTTAACTAAAATTAAAATTATAATAATATACTTTTTTGCCGGGTGATAAAAACAAACAAGTAGGTTTGTAACAGAATCTGTCACTTAACCCGCTTCCACACAAAAGTTGTGTTAAACAGGTAAAAAGGCGCCAAATACTGCATTATTTCTATATTAAACATTTCCATGCTAAATTTGGCTAGTTTTATTTATTTTATTTCGAAAATTCAATAATTATTACTTATCGTTTGCAAAAATTAATTTGTATTTCAAAGAATAAATATGTACTATTCCTCGCTTTTAAATAGAATGAAAATATTTCATATCAACATACAAAGAATTTCGTAGTGAAATATATTTGACGTCATTTCAAACTGATCGATGTCGCAAAATAAATTTATTTTAATTTATTGTCTAAAAGAATTAAGTTTCTCGGGCGATTGTTGCGAATGGCAATGGTGATTTAATTCTAATAACAAACAGGGCCTTTAGCTATTTGTAAATCAAACTTTTAAACGCCAAAATTAACTATTTTCATTAATCTTCTTTCTCAGATTTAATAATTAGATTAAATTAAATTACAGTTCGAAAAATATATAATTAGTACAAATGATGCTTTAAAAATAAAAGCGAAACTTTGCACATTTTTTATGCCAAGTTAAAATTCTCTTTGCATCTTTCTTCATACATATATAATGAACCATCAAAAGAACTCTATTGTGATATTACAAAAATCAAAACTGAATTATATCACATAAATAAATATTCTTTCAAATGTTTGTATTTTTTTAATAAAATTTCTCGTACGTTTAACGAAATGGCAACAGTGAAAATATTGAATAAAAATGGAATTTGCATGTTATTTCAATGTAGATTAAATTTTAAGTTATTTAAATTTTAAATAAACTTCTAATTTAAATTTTTTAATGACATTTGGAATGTAGCCTAATCTGTTTTTTTGCTTCAAAATGACGTATCCCACTTGTCTGTGGGACTTGTGGTCCTTTCTGTGAAAGTGGGTGACGGACGGACAGACAGACAGACGGAACGATTATAAAACCTTCCACTTTTTACGTTATAAACGTAGTGTGGAAGCTAAAATTAAATTTTAACTCACTTAAGAATCTAAATTGATCCATAACTTAATGTATTAAATTAATTGATCGTCTATCGGTCTGCAAGTGTTTCCAAAGTAGTTAATATCGGGCAAAAAAGGAACGGATACATAAAATTGTGGTTTTTAACAGATAAAAATTTGATATAAAAAAAAATAAAAAAATACTGAGAAGGCGGGCTATACCGTACGTAAAATACTGGTAGGTGTTGATTATAGCAAGTTTGTACAAAATTTTATCATAAAAAGAAAGGTTGCGTTATATTAAGACTACATACTGCACAGAATTCGAAATTTTAAAGATAGATTCCCTTTAATACTAAAGGGCATGAGCTAGTTTTCATATTTGTTCCATTTAGAGAAAATTCGAATTTTGAAAAAATATACACCACTTTGCTCATATCCGATCATTATTTTCTTTTCCTGTAGCAATCGGTGAAAAAAAATTAATAAAACTTTTATACGAAAACATTTAAAATTAAAATGTTTAATTTTAATCATTTCAATTAAATTTAGAAAACTAAAATTTGTTATTTAAAAAGTTCAAATTTCATAGACAAACCTAAAGTTGTACATTGGGACTTAATTATTAGGGGAATATAAACTTTACACATTTTTTGCTACTTCCTCATAGTTCATCGATGATAGCATAGCAAATTGCATAGCTTTAAGCCAATATGAAAAATGTATACTTAACCTCATCTACCGAAAACTATGAGAGTTTAATTAAGATAGCATGCAAGAAAAGATTCTTCACTTCCTTTATTTTATTAGACGAAAGTTATAAGAAAAAGAGTAAAAACAGTTTTTTTTACTGAGGCACTGATACTCATACGCATAGCGAAACGATATCTATACTGTAAACTTGAGCGAGCTGCCGCTAGACTATAGCACTTGAGTGACGGGGTCGCCTAGTTTGAAATCTAGGCCAAAAAAATGGGTGTACGGTTTAGCCCCGCTCTCCCCTATGTAAATTATATTATAAAATATAAAATTTTAGAAAGTATAGATAAAAAAAATACTAAGATTAGTTTTGCGATAGTTTTTTTTTTTTTTTTGGGGGGGGGGGGGGGGGGGGGGGGGTGGAAAACCTCATTGCAAATATTTTCTTTTTAACACAATACACTCTTAAAACAAACGAGCGGTTTTAACTCAGCCTGAGGTAATTTCCACTCCTTTCCGTGCCGAAAATGCACTTCTCTTATAGGAGTGAATTTCACTCTTTTTCGGAGTGGGAAAAAGAAATAAAAGAAAACAATCTGCGTCCTACACTCTTAAAACGAGCGGTTTTAACTCAGTCTGAGTTAGTTTTCACTCCTTTCCGGTGCCGAAAATGCACTTCTCCTATAGGAGTGAATTTCACTCTTTTGTTTTAAGAGTGTACATAAAGTATATTTCAAATCCGTATTTGAAGTACATTTTGTATTTTTATTTTCAATATGAAAAATCATATTTTATATGTGAGGTTTAGATGTATAGCAGGGGTTCCAAATCTATGCACAAACTTATGTACATGATCTATTTCACTTCATAAAAAGAATACCATGATAGTAAAATTATATTATTATGAATTGAACCAAAATAAGAGTGTGTAAAAATTTACGACTTTCAAAAAATCAATATACCTTAAAAGGTAATTTCAATAACTTTAAAGCCAAAAAAAAAATCTATGGCAGCTAAACCTAAGGCATGCGTGATTTTCTCGAAAACCTTATTATGACGACCAACAGGTACAAAGAACTCATGAACCAAATTTGAAGTCCGTAGCTCTTTTAGTTTGAGCTGTGGAACTGTTTTAACAGACACACGGACCAACGTTTGAAAGCCAATTTTTTAGAATCAGCAACCTCCAAAACGTGAAGAAAACACAAAATCTCTATTTCGGATTTTCAACCCCATCGTAATAGCATTACCTTATATTTCATATTAGGTAATTGAAAGTAAAAATAGGTAGAAGCAAGTTTAAAATTGAAAAAAAATTGAGGTTTTAGGAGGAACGATAATTGTTTATTTTTTTATACTTAGCGAGAGGTCTCCATAAAAAAGTAGCAAGGTTTGAGAAATTAAAGGTTCGTTTCATACGCTACTGCAGCAGTGCTTTACATCGCCAATACTTGATTGAAAAACGCAGGTAAAACCGTGGGTACAGTTTTCGTTTACATAACATGTGAACCTAACCTGTGGTGGCTATACAATACTCGGCTGCATAAATTCAACTGAATCGCTGAATAAAAGCAATATGATACATAACAAAGAACATATATTTAATTCCAAATATCACATCAATAAAAAACTTAACAATCATAGTGCAGATTCAAAGTTCAAAAAACAGCACATCAAGATATGAAATATAAGTGCGGTATTCTCCATTCAGCATACAATAGAAACAAATGGAGGATTTTTCTCTCATATAATCGCAATATGTAACATTAAAAATAATTAATATTTCGAGTTTCACCATGAATATAAAAAATTCGTGACAAAGAAAAATTAAATAAATATTTTCAATTTGGCATATTTTGTACTTTAAAATGTAGAGGAACTTTATTGCATAACGGCCACATTAACTATTAAATGCAAAACCATAAAGTTGGTTTAAATAGTTAGTATTAAAGCATCTCGACTAAGAAATAATAATCAGTAATTGTTTATAAACACAAATTAATTTTTGATTATTCATTTAATTATAAAAAACATGCTTCAAAATTATTAGCAAAAAGGTATTTCCAAAGCAATTTATTTCCAACAGTATCCTTGGACTCTAATAGATAAGCCCTAATATCGTATTCAAATTTAACCCTTTATGCACTGAATTAAGATTTAATGTTAATTATTTGCCGCTGCATAGCTATCTGTGCAGTTAATAATAATATATTATGGTAAAAAAAATAGCTGGAACATAATGATCCAAATGATGAATGAAAAGTAAAACAGCGGCCTTATAAGTGATACTTATACTTATAAGTACCGCAGTAGATAAAGGTTTAATAACTTCGCCAGCCTTTTTCTTCGATATAATTCAGATGTCATAAAATTTTATTGTTATAGTTCTGATTTGATAGAACACTCAATAATGTTAATTTAACAGGTGTAGGATATGGACAATGATTTGGCATCCGACTAATAGATTTAAAAGACAATTGGAATGATCAAAACCTGAAGTATGAGAAGAAAAATAATTAAAATATGGGTTACAGTATATTTGAAAGAGTGGAGAGGAAACGAACTGTAAGCAAAAGTTCTTTTACATAACTGCAACTGTAAATATTCTTATTATATAATTACCTTCCATTTTTTTCTTATTTATGAAATACATATAAAATACAAGTTTATACAGTGTGCAATAAACTTTAAACAACGATTAAAATACATTTCAGGTAAATAAATGTAGAATTAAAACTGCAAATATAAGCTCTCAAATCACATAAAATTCCAAAGCAACAGCAGAAATAAAATATATAATAATAATAATAAAAATAACACATATATAACGTAGTTAATAACAAAAATTATTGTCCCTATGAAAATCCTCTACTAGTGTTAAAATTAATAATCATAAATATCGATTATTTTTAATTAAAATAAAAATTGAATTTTTTAAGTAAAAAAGATAAGATACTTATATTTATTATCGTGTATTTAAATTAAAAAAAATATGAAAACAAACATTAAGAGAGATGAAAAAAATATTACACCTAATGCAATATTTTTTTTATCACAATATTTGTGTCTAAATATATTGCAATTTAAGCATCTTTTTACCAGGTATTATAATAAAAAAATGAAGTGAAGCTATCATATGGTTATTTAATTATTTTAGTTTTAAAATGGTTATAGTTTACCGGCAGATGGCGACATTATTTTAAAACTAAAAAAATTAATTATCAAGTAACCAGATGATATTTTCCATTTCAAATTTGTTTTGTGTTGCTGTTGATGCTATTACTATTTTCATCAACTAAGCTCCTCGGCGCAACAGCCCGTTAGTGGGCCAAGGCCTGCTGTGCTCATTTCAGCTTACGTGACCAAGGGCTCTGGGGTGCTAGGCATGTGTCCCGGTTAGGTGGTCAACCTCACGCGGAACCCCCAATGTTTAGTTCCCAAACATGATTGGTCCTCATTTTATTGACGCACCTAAGGAATGAAAGGATGAGTCAACCTCGCCCAATCCGGGACTCGATCCCCGGACCTGTGGCATGGCAATGCGAGGTACTACCACTAAGTGCACTAGGCCTCCCCTTTACTATAACTATTATATTACTCTTTACTATTTTCATATCTGGTGATAAAATGCTTAAAATTTTAAAACAATACTTTGCCTGATATTGTGATTTTAAAAATGTAATAGGGTAGTTTAGTTATCTAATAATAAACTATTTTTACAAAACATTTAACTAAATGTAAATTAAAACATGCAAATTACATTAATACTTCTTTAGAAAATATAAACTATTATTAAGTGCATCGAAATTAATATTATTATTTTAATACTATAAAATAGTTCGCTAAATACTCCCTAGTTCTATTTTAATGACAACAATATTGAGAAATAACAAATACAGAGGATTTTCTAAACAATTAGAAATTCTGCATAAAGCTAATAGTGTTTTAAAACTCGACTTTTGACTAACTTTGTGATTTTCTAAACAATTAGAAATTCTGCATAAAGCTAATAGTGTTTTAAAACTCGACTTTTGAATGTTGTGGCTTTAAAAGATGCAGCCCTTTAAACATGCTTACATTTCACGCTTTATGAGAAATGTGTTTTGCAAAACCATAAGCATCGAAATTTTCTACAGGCATCGAAATATTTTTTAATGGCTCAAACTTACACTTTGTTAAAATGTCATAACAAACAACAACATATAGAAGAAATAAGATATAAAAAAATAAAAGTATCAAATTTTCCTTTTTATCAATCAATCAGCAAAATCAACACAATTTTGGTTGAAAATCATCAATGTCCAATGATTAATAATGCTCCAAAAGTTAGTAGACCTTACTTTGTTAACAAAGTGAAGAAGTTTAAGTTAACATTTAGGATGGATAAATCCAAATTCATAAATCTGGATTAAAAGTTATGATTTTTCCAAATATTGGGTCATAAAAACCATTGCAAACCAAACAATTAGCAAAATCATCAATGTCCAATGATTGATGCTACTTCAAAAGTTAGTAAGCCTTACTTTGTTAATAAAGAGTAGAATTTTAAGTTAACTTTTAAGATGGACACATTCAAGTTCATAAATCTGGATTAAAATTATTTCTGGTTCTGAGTGATCCATTCATAAAAATAGACACTTGACTAGCAACAATTGATATGCTTTTTTGTGCATGTTAACAAATAATTCAGAAGGTAGCGAAATAATTTGAGAACTCTGCAATAATAAATTCTGCAAAAGAAAACCAATTTCTTTTATGCAGATATTGGCAACTGATTAAATCATTTCTGCTTAATAAAAGATAGTATTACTTAACCATCAAGAAATTCTTTAAAAACTTTTCTAAATAAGTGCTCAAAATATCCAGCACAAGCAGTAGGTATAAATTATACATTTAAACGAATGCGGCCAATGAGAACAAGACAAATATATGATAAAATAATTAAAAAATGAGATACAACGTAAGCAAAGAAACTTAATAACTACGCGGGGAAAAACACTGATTTTTAAACACGAAAGTATTATAATCTTTAATTGCTATAACTTATCAAATGAGAATTTTTTTTAGTTTTCTATGTTGGCAAGTCAATAAGGCATTGACTCGAAAACCAATGCAATTTGATTTACTTTTTGCTGCATCTAACCTATAAATTGGATTGAGCAGGCTTTGGAAACAGACTAGTATTGAACTTAGGGGACATACATAAATTACGTCCCGCACAGAGGGGGAGGGAGGGGTGTGCTCCAACGTGACGGGCCGTGACATGGAGGGGGGGGGTAGGGGTAATCGCTTGCGTTGCCTAACGATTCGGAAAATTTCACTTTTGCATTGAACATCTGTTTTGCATAAAATGAAGTTTTTGAGAAAAAAAATCTTAAATATTTTTTTATCATAAGAAACACTTTATTTTAGAAAGAGGATAGGGGGATTATTATATGCCACAACGTTAGCATTATTAGCCTCCTACATTTTACAGACCCTTTCCTAGCGGTACTTCGTAACACGCTGTAAATTGTGACACTATCTTGACCAATCGGAGGACTAGCAGCTACTTACTACAGAGGACTAGCCCTACTACGTACGCCCTCTTTTTAAGATATTAGCTAATGGTAGTTAGTCCTTGGACAACGGGAATGTAAATACAATGTTGGAATATTCCTATGAATAAATTATTTAACCAAGATAAATTTAACTTTTTTTTTTCTTTCGAAGTTAATTTTTTAAAAAATATATAAATATGCTTTTTTTTCAAATTTCAGAATCAAAGGGAAATATTAATATGAACTTTTTCTTTGAAAAGGGGGGGGGGGAGAGTGCAAGAACGTGACGTAATTTTAGGAGGAGGGTTAAAAAAAGTTGAAATTTTGTGTGATGTAATTTATGTACGTCCCCTTATGAATTAATCACAGAAAAACATTCAAAGCACTCCTTTTATGTGTTAAAGAACTTGACTAAAAAACTGAAGGAAAATTGAATGAATACTGATTCACAGCAGATAAAGGTTAAAGTAAGCATTTATAACCCTTTAACGACAACTTTGTGAACACCATTAACACCTTCATTTCTGAATAAAAACGCCAGCTTAAGTTTTTTTAATGTGTTTCACTTAATTTGTCTTACATATTTTTAAATAATTGAAGACCACAGGTCAGATCTGTGGTCTTCATTTGTTTTATAGTTTGTTTATTTATATAAACTTAAGCAGGAAGTCCCTTTTTGAGCAGTAAATTTCAACACAAATATCCATGCCCGATGCCGGGATTTAAACACGGACCTTCTGACTGCTTGGCTCCCTGAACATTCAGCTGCCCGGTCAGAGTCTGCATGATTTTCAAGCATCAGGCAGTTTGCCAATCAGAGTAAACAATTCTTCAGAGCTGTGGCTCAAGTAATGCTTACGAAGATCCGGCTTACGTGCAAAATGTTTACGACATATATTACACATAAATGGTTTGATGCCGGAATGGGACAAAATATGACGCTTCAAATTGGTTCTCTGTGCGAATGCCATGTCACACAAGGGACACTGGTGTGGCCTTTGTCCTGTGTGGGTTAAGAAGTGGCATTGCAGTGCACTCTTCTTAGCGTAAACTTTCAAACACTGGCTACAGGTGTGAGTTTTCTTGGTGGTGTGAAGGGTAGGTTCCAGAGAAACTAGGTCGGTGTCCCCTAAATTTAACCCAAAATTCAATTCAATGTCCTCAAAATCATTCCCTCTGTGGCTTGCCAGATGTGTTTTCAATTGATCTTTTCTCTTAAAGGTGCAGCCACAGTATTCACACAGATGTTGATCTCTTGCTGTATGGGTTAGTCTATGCTTCAGAAGTCGGTCCCGTCTAGCAAACAGCATCTTGCAAACATCACATTCGTAGAACTTTTCCTTCATGGCCATAATGCAGTTTCTGATATTTTCACTCAGTTTCCCTTTCACAGATTTCAGCTCTGCTTGCTTAATGTGAATTTTGACGTGTGACAGTAGGCCACGTCTGTCTGAAAATCCTGAATTACAAATGTAGCACATTTTATTCCTAACTTTATTTTTATCATAGGTCATAAGTAGCTTGTCTTTTTTAGAATTGGAAGTTTGTGTTGTGTTATTAGTCATATTTAGTTTAGAAAGAACATCTCCACAAATTTTTATTTTACTGATATTATCTCGATTTCCATTCATCAATAAATTATAATTTATAGAACTGTCAGTTTGATTCCTGTCAACATTTGTAGCTACTTCGAGAAAATCATTAGTTTCTTTGATGCAATTGTCATAAATTTCAGATGTATTAATGCTTTTGTCTTGATTTTGCTTCATTAAAAGATCCTCATTTGTAGAATTGATAAATTGCTTCACATCACTTGTCAAATTTAATTCCAAACAAACATTATCAATACTTTTATTGGTTGCAATTTTATTAATACCTTCATCCTGATTTTTTGGTATCATTAAATCTTCATTAATAGTATTAAAAATTTGTTTCACAATTGTGAAGCTATTTAGTTTGGAAAAAGCATCTGTCTCATCTATTAATAACTTGTTATCTAAAGTATTTTCAATTTGATTTGTACTAATAGGATTTTTATTGAGTTTGGAGGAAATATCTGCTGTATTAATGTGATTGTTACTGATTTCAATTGAAATGTCACTATTACTCTTACTGTCTATTAATATACAACTCTCAGTTACAGCATTCTCAAATTGACTTCTATTTTCAGAAAAACTGTTTTGAGAAAAGTTATCTGTCTCGTTAGCGTTAACACTGTTAACTACAACTTCACCAAAATTATCATAAACCCCTTTAATGATTTCCAAACCATGATTTATGGAATTATTAAATTTCTTTGTTTGAATGTCAATAAAAGAAGAAAGTTTTAAATCATTGACTTCTGCACAATTGGATTGAGAAGTAGGTTCAAAGGAACACTCAGTACAGTTTTTAAGTGATAGTTGGGGATTATTTACTGAAACTTCATGTTCCTGAGAATCAAGATTTGAAGCAGTTTTGGCAGGAGTCTGAGAAATAAACCTTACGTTAGAAAAGTCAAGGCATGTATTGCTTGGTGGAGCCCTTGGCTCCCCTCTTAGTTCTGTGTCAGATGAAAATGTGAATGTAGTGGTTGAATTTTGACGTTTCTGGTTTTCAGTTAGTATATAGTGGGCTTTAGGTGGTTGACTCTCCTCGCAGCTGTAGAGTATGGTAGCTTCATCGTCATACGGTACATCTTCAGAGTCAGAATCATTGCCATTTAGCTTCTCAATACATGTCAAAGCAAACATTTTAGTAATCTTTTCATCAAAATTTTCATCAAAGTTCATGCTTTCTATGTCCTCAAGCGAGATATCGCAAGGAGATATGGAACCTAAAGAACACAAATCCTCGTCAAAACTATTATCTTTTCCTTCCTTGTGATGCATCAGTTCTTCGTCTTCCTCTTTATCATACAAGAGTTCATCAATTACCTCTTTATCATGCAATAGTTCATCATTATCCTCTTCATCATGTAACAGTTCATCATTATTCCCTTTATCCTGCAACAGTTCTTCACCTTCCCCTTTATTATGCCTCAGTATATGTTCTCGCAATTGGACATTGTCCTGAAATTTTTTAGCACATAAGTAGCAAGTTGTCTGACTTCCAGTTAAGTGGACAAAGACATGCATAAGATATTCCTTCTGTGCTGTGAAAGAGGCTTTACAAAGATCACAAACAAAAGGTTTTGGAGAGTCCAAGACAACATCTTCAGTATTATTGAATGTGGATGATAGTATTTTAATGTTCCCTGGTGCATTCATTTCTATTCCTGAATCAGTTTTATTTCTGAAGGCATCCATAAGAGATTCTGCTACAGTAGTGGATGGAGTCTGTACAGTTCGAACATTCTCATTATAACTTTCATTAGGCACAGGTTGAACGTTATCATGAAAGGTTGAGAGAATTTGAATGTCTACATCCTTGCTTGGCAGAGATATTTGCGATGTCTTATATTCTTTTACAATATCATCCACAATTTTTAATTCATGGGAAATGTGTTGAGTATTTTCAATTTTGGGCATCAATAAATAATTAAAGGGGATTGAAATTTTAGAAACATGAGAAGAAATGTTTAACATATGTGCATCTTCCGATAAATTGTTCTCAGTCTCACAGGCCACATTGCTTTGAAAATCTTTTTTGATTGATGGCATAAACTCAACTTTGTTTAAAATATTGATTGAAGTATTTGAACATTGCGTATCACCTTCACATGTTTTTAAAGTACTAGGTCCTACATTTGGATCCTTTGGTAATAATAATCTATCGTTGTTGATATTCTTTAAAACGTCAGATGCAACAGTTAAGTCTTGTTCGAGGTCATTATCAGCTGATGATTGACAAAAATATTTTTGCACAATAGTTTTCTCTAATAATTTATTGGATTCACTTGAAATGCTTGTTTGATTCTCGCAAAAAAAGTTTGAAGATTCCCTATTCTTTTTAAGATTTTCAAGTTTAAGAAATATCTGAGTTTCTTTCGACTTAGTTTCACTAAAAGAAAACGCATTTAGTAAGGATTTAGTTTTATTCTTCTCTATTTTGCTATCATTATCAATGGTAATAGATAAAGACTTACAAATGTCTTTAATCTCTCTAGCATTTTTAGTGTCATTTGATTCTTCTAAATCCATAAAATGATTATCTGCAATATTTTCTGCATTTATCGAATCACTTGTTGGAGTTTGACTATTTTCTTTGCTTAGTGAACTAACGAATAAACTATTAACTGAACCATTTTCTGCAATAGAGTTTACATTTAATTTAGAGTTCGAACTAATTTGTTCGATTTTGTTATATACTAGATTTAGTGACTTTGAACTAATTTTAGATTTTGCATTATTACATTGTTCTTCATTGATGGTGCCTACATTAACATTAATTGATGTCGGTAGTTTATTTAGTGCAATTGCTGCACAAGAATTACTTCCATCATAATTTGGAGGTGGTTGTCTGCATAGCAAATTTGCTGCACTAGAATTGCCTCCATTATAATTTGAGGCTGGGAGTCCACTAACAAAAATTGTTGCACTAGAATCGCTCATATTATCTTGCAGCGTTTGAGCTGTACTTGAATGCAGTTTCTTTATAATACCTTGCTTCAAAGCTTCCTGGAAGTTCTTAGCCTTTGAAGTCTCTTCCCAAACTTTTAGCAAGTTTTCATTGACTTGAGTTACCTTTTTATCAGCGTTTTTGTTTACTTTCGGCAAGTGTTTTACTTTGTGACGGCGAAGGTTGTTCTGATGAGCAAATCGTTTGCTACAAATGTCGCAAATGTGGGGTTTCACACCCGTGTGGATGAACTTATGTTTGTGGAGATCAGTTTTTCGCGCAAACGATTTCGTGCAAACCTCGCACACATGGGGTCGCTCCGAGGAATGAGTCAACAGATGCACTGTAAGAGTGCATTTTTTAGTAAAACTTTTATTGCAAATTTCACACGTAAAAGGCTTCACGCCGGCGTGAATGAGTAAGTGGTTGGCCAGCCCACATTTCTTAGTAAATTCCCTGTTGCAAATGTCGCAGATGTATCGTAGTTTCGTTTGACCACGCTTTGATTTGACGACGTCCAATATTTGGTCATTTGGAGCAACGTGGCTTGTTTGGTTTTGCAAAGAATCGGGAGAATGAATGACACCATCCGTCATGATTTGTGACAGAAATCAACATCAACACATTATTTTGAATGAATTATTAGTGAAGTTTCTTAAGAGAAAAGAAATTTCTAGTAGTAGTAGTATATATCAATTATCATGCGATATATGCTCGCCGAGAGAAATTTCTATTATGAACAAATTGTAAACAATAAACAAAACCAGAACTAAATTGCTGCAGTTACAGTTTTTTTTTTACAGATTGTTAATGGCATTTAGCTAGTTTAATTATAATTAATAAATTTTTAAAAGGCCAATATGAAGCCTTAACTAAATTGATAAAGAATGTAGTGGTAAATCGATCTAGGAAAAATTAGACTTCTTGTTCTTCTCGGGGATTCTGTAGAAGGCTGGAAAGTGGCGATAAAACTTAACATGCATTGGCTGCGTTAAAAACTAATTTCACGAAGAAGAAGGAAGCCTAGTCCGTTTCCAGTTTAGGCCAGCTACCAGCTTATATATATAATTATAATAGGCATCTGCCCGGAGTATTACAAGTAAGATAATTTGCTGTTAAAGTGTTAATCTATTTGTAGAGTAGTAAAACTAAAATAGACACATATGCATAGAGCAGCTAGAGAGGGCGATTTAAAGGAAGTGAAGGATCTCTACAACCAAGGTGTGCCCGTAGAGAGTCGCGATGGCGATAACTACACGCCCCTACACTGGGCAGCAAGACGTGGTCGCTATGAAGTTGTGGAATATCTCATCAGCAGAAATTGCGACCTGAATCCGAGGGAAAACCTTGGTCGCACGCCCGCGCTACTAGCTGCTTATGTTGGATGGCAAACCCAATCTGATGTGCTGTGGCTTCTCATTCGTAACGGAGCAGACGTCAAGTGCGGCGATTCGGAAAACTGGACTCTTCTTCACCGTGTTTCTGAGCGCAATTGGGTAAGACTGGCCCAACACATCTTGGAAACAGTCCAAGTTGATGTGAATGTCGCTATGGCTAATGGTCAAACCCCACTCATGATAGCTGCGAGACAGGGCTGCTTTGAAGTAGCTGCTCTCCTCATTCGATCAGGAGCCAATGTCAATTGCATTGACAACAGGCGTAGAACTGCCCTTCACTACGCTGCTAAAGAGTGCCAGATTTTACACAGTAAAATTGTAGATATCCTTCTTGCTGAGGGATGTCTCCTCAACCCTCAAGATGATGATGGCAATACTCCAATGCACACTTATTTTTATATACAACAGAAATTGTTAGCAGCGGGTGCTTCTCCTAATGTTAGGAACAATAACAATAAAACAGGTTTTGGGTTTTTTATGGACGAAGGGAACAAAATCACCGTTGATGCAATTAAATTATTTTTAAAACAGGGTGCATTTCTTGAAGATTCCGACTATGAAATTATATCTAGATGCGATGATCTCAAACAAGGTATCCTGCAAGATGGAGATTCTTGCACTCAATTGATAGTAAACAAGTTTAACCACCATTCTTTACCCGAAATATTTGCCAATCTGGATTTTGCAAGACAGCTCCCTAGTCCCAAAAAGCTTCAAATAAGTGGCACCCAAAATATGGCTCATGAAATAGCAAATTTTGTGGAGTCGGACATACAAAAAAATACATACTGCAATGTAATGGAAGCGCGTTCTCTTGTATTAACTTTAATGTGTGTACAGTCTTTACTTAATTCTTAAATTAAGGAAAGTAAATTGATTATTAACAAAAATTGTTATTTCTTTGCATTTATAATTAATGTGGTAGTTATTATTCTTTACAAATCAATTGTACCTACATAAAGATTTTTGTAAGTAAATTGAATTTCATAAAAAAAAAAACCATGGGTACCAATCTGTTTTTCTTTTCCATCTAAATTCAAATGATTTAACCAAGTTATAAAATACCTAAGGATAGCAAAGGAAAATGAGTTTAATAAATTAGCTTATACAGCAATAGTAAAATACAATATTTTGTATAGTAAACTGTTAGCCTTTTAACTAGTGATTCCTGGAGGTCTAAAATTAAGTACAGTACAACCCCTTTAGCGTCATTCAAGGGACCACAATACTTATGACATTATAAACACGAGTAACGTTATAAACAAGATTGAATATTAAGTATAAATCATGTAAAATGTGTTATGTAATCATATATGATAAAATGTCATTGAATATAAAATCTTGCCTTATGTGCTATTAGTAGTTTAATCAAAATAATTTGTAAAAAGTAGTGAAGAAAATTTTTTTCCCTTTACGAAGGCATTTTGGATTTCATCTAAACATGTTTCTAGCATCATAACTAAGGAGTAAATTAAAAATTGTCATTATAAGCAAGATATTATAACATTAAAGTATATGGGTAATTCAAGGGACGGAAGATTTATGTTATAAACAAGTTGTCGTTATAACAGATATTGATTGCACTTAACTTTCTTCGACACTGCCATTCAGCAGTAAACAAATTTTATTGCCCGAATTCAAACAAAAAACATTTAATGTAGTGTAGAGAGAATTGGTGCATGTTAAATATAAATATTGATCATTTTAATTCAAATTTGAGTTGGACTGATAAATGACTGATGTTGAGGGAGGCAGTTTTCAAATTACTAATAATATTATATAGTTTTTACTGTTTTTTTTTCCCTCTCCTTACCTTATTGACAATGAATGAATGTTAAAACCTCAAATATAGGACCTCAAATCATCATATTTGGGATAGAGTGGCCTTCAGCCACAGATCCCTTGTATAGAGCTTTGTGGATGTTATGTTAAATATGTCATGATTCAAGTTCCCAACACCGCATACAAATGTGGGTGTTCACCTAGGTTTGGATCTTGTTCAAAATTACAAGGTCTTTTGCTCAAATCATGTTTCAGGTATTTGACACTAATTTAAAACTATATAGGTCCTACTCTAATGCTAAGCCCCTCTAGAGCTGTATTATCTTTTTAGAGGGTGTCAATAAATCACGTGATGTGGTTTTGATGGATTTTTTTACCCCTCCTCTCTCATGGCGATACTTCGTGTTATTTAGCTCGACCTCTCCCCCCTCCGGTTAACCCTTTCAGTCCCAGTGATGCAATTTGGCATCATCATTTTTCTGATCATAATTAAAAAAAATAATAAGGCTGACATCTATTGAGATTAATAACAAATATTTTCGAATAGAAAAAAAAGGTTGAAGAATCGAATGATGTGCTTTTTGATATCATAAATGGCTATAGACGATCAGAAAAAAATTTCTAAAATGCCAAATTGCTCTTGGGACTGAAAGGGTCAACATGAATTGAAATTTGGTTGACACGAAATTCTTCAGTGCTCCCTTCGAGTTCGTGCTAACGAGGTTCGACTATATGGTTCGGAAGGCCACACTATCATGTGAGATTTTGACAAATTTGAGACAAGAAACACATTTTTCTGGAATTTGACTCATTTTCTCGCAATTTTACGGTGATTTTTTGCAGGGGAAAATTGTGTGTTATTTGACGAGACCCTTTCCCCTACGTGAGTTAACCCCCACCCCTCTTAAGAAATTCACAGGATTTATGGACGTCCCCTTATAAGTGTTAATCATTTGGCAATGGACAACTGGAACGACCACGTCTATAATGACGTCACAATTACTTCAACCCCACAAAACACCTGGCAGCCCATTCGTCTAAACTAGAATGATCACGCCTACAGTTACGTCAAGCAGTCTTTTCCCACAAACAAACCACGCTCCGACCCGCTTGAATTTGCCATTTATTGTGCACCCCTTTAGAAGTGTTTTTTTCTGAGATTTATGTACTTAAATTTCCATATTATGGTAAATAATGCAACCTGAATGAATTTCAAGACTAAGTGAATAAGCATATTTAAAAGAGGACATCAGCCCCTCATATACAAGTCTTGTTTTTTGGAATATGTTTTATCGTTCATAGCTTAATGATGATTTTTTGAGCGCTAGTAGTTTCCAGTAACAAGTCAACAGTTTTCAACAACCCTTGGTTGGACCTCTCAATAATACTTTGTCTACAGAAAAAGGGACTTATTTAATGTTAATTTTGAAAAATTAAATTTGAATATTTGCCACTGTTCTAATGATTTAGATTTTTCTTTACTATAATCCTTCAACACTTTTTAAAAGGTTTCATTGAAAATAGTTTTGGTAAATCCATATTTCATTTAATTAAAAAAATATAGGTTTTCTGAGAGAGAGATACTGAATTTTATAATTATAAAAACAGATTTAGTGAAAAATTTAAGTGTAAGGCATTTTACCTAACCTGTAAACATAATTTTGCGAATGTATTTAAAAAGAATAACGAATCATTTACAAGTTAAATACAATTTGGAAACAAATTCACAACAGTGAACGATTTCCTTTATTTTCAATTTTTTTTTATCTACTATAATAAGTATTTGGATTGAATGGGAAAAAAAGGCTTTTGAAAGGAAGATATTAAGGCTATTGATAAATGATAATATAAAATATAATTTTCCCGTGAATAACAATTCACCTGTCCGAGATTGTTTCATCACCTATAAAAGTTTTTTTTAAAAACATCTTCATTATATATATCCCACAAAAGTCAAGCGAATCTAATATCTCAAAACTTCCCTGGTTCTAAAAAATAATGAATATACAACCATATAACTCCACTAGTCCCATAAGCACAACTTTGGAGAGTTTAAAATCTGGAAAAATTCATTGATCTAAAAAACCGTGAAACGTCGCTGATCTAAAAGTCGCAAATTCTTAGTATCTCATTGCTGCCCAATTCGGGATTTGTTGTGGTCCTGGAAATCTAGATATTAAAAAAACGAAATAAATCCTATTTTCTCTAGATTTTCAAAATATGAGTTTTATGGTACATTCTATTATGTTTAAGACTAGGGATTGGGGAAAGTTATTTTAAAAAGTAACTGTTACAGTTACTTGATACAAAAAAGTAACTAATCAGTTTTTCTTATAACTTGAAGTTTCTAAAAGTAAACTAAAATTTATATATCTTACCGTTAACCAAAGAGAAACAAGACTAAAGAAATAGGGACAATCGGAAAAAGTTAAGAATGAAAATTCGACGTTGTTAAAAGTTAAAATAATTAAATTTAAGTCTAACTCTGAACTGTGCAGAAAATATCTGTGAAGAGCGGCACAAGAAATAACGGAAATGTAAAAAAAGTTTTCATTACAGCCAAAAGCAACTAAGTTAGTTACTTTCTGAAAAATCTAACGGTGTTACCTAAAAAACAACAAAACAGACAGGAGAGGGATTAATTCTAAAAAAAAAAGGGATTACTTTCAAGACCTGCTTGGTCCACCTACGAAAAATTAGTATTAAAGAATTTGTGCATTTAACCTAAAGTAAGTAGACAACACTCAAAATTGGGAGAGATATAAATAAATATTTATTTTGTAAACTATACAATTTAATTCAAATAAAATGCAGGTTTGATTTTGATTACAAATTTTAAAGGTACTTCTGGATATACAGTTTCAAATAACTTATCTTTTAGCAAATGCAAAATGCCGTAATCTTTACACTTATGAGATCCGGGCAAACAGGTAATCTTGAAAAAGGCAAGGATAAAGCTTCTATTTGAAAAAAATGGCATCTTGAACACATCACAGAATTAGGGTTTCACATGCTAAAAAACAAAGAAAACACGACATTTTGGAAACATACTGTAAATTACATAAAAATTAAATGGGTTACAACAAATGAATCAAATCTCATATAATATTATTCCATGAAATAATGTGTTTGTGCAGTGTAAGATTTCAGGTACATTTCAATCAATTTAAGCTTTATTTTTACAATCAATCAAAATGGAACTAATATTGAAGGGTTGGTTACCAAATGACTAAAAAAATCCCAAGTAGTGGATAATGTCCTTAAGATTCAAATTATATTAAAAAAAATTATATAAATACTTCAACTTGTTCTTTACTTTTCTTTGCAGTAAGTATTACAATTACTATGTAAATACAAAAAAAGTAGGTTTGCAACAGCAATTGTCACCCAGAACCACTTCCACACACGATATATAAACAGTAGAAACAAAATCGTTAAAAACAGCATTTGGTTGAAATTTAAACTTTTAATGTCCATAATTGCCTATTTTCATTTACTTGTTTTGAAAATTCAATTCATATTTTTTATTGTTTGTTAAATAATTTTTTTTAAATAATAAAAATATAATTCAATGCTCTAAAAATAGATGCAAAACTAATCATAACACCGTTCTTTAAGTTTGCTGACAAGTAAATTGAAAAGAACCAAAGTATTTATGCAAAAAATAAAAATTAGAACTTTCTTTTTCACTTTCTTAATACACTTTAAATAAATCATTAACCGAACTCATTTTTAAATTTAGGATATAGCAGTGTGACTTTTTGCTTCAATATGACAAATTCAACTTGCCTTGTGAGACCTTTTTTTTCTGTTAAAGTGGGTGAGACATACAGACAGACTGAACAATCATAATAAATACCGTAACCTTTTTAAGTAATAAATATAGTGTGGGAGATAAAGAGTTAATACATGCGTTAGCTAGGAGGGGTTAAAAACTTCAAATTAAAACACATGCAGTGATTACAAGTTTACACTTCAGTTAACAGCTCCAACTTCATTTGTTGCCAATCCTTTGTTTTCATTTGTTGTCCGAAATTAATTTTGTTTTGGTATTCGAAAATGAGTTTTCTAAGAATATTTTACCTATTAAATTTTTTAAACGCCAATTTCTTGCTGTGCTGTTGGTTGTTCAAAACATTTGTTAAAGAAAGCTTGCATAGAAAGAAGTCTCTTTTCATCTACATCCAGGGTTCATACAACTCTTGGCTACCCAAATTCCAGGCCTTTTCAAGGCTTTTTTAATGATTTTCCAGGCCACCATGTTACACAGAGAGATGAAACTTTGATAACTCAAAATCAACTTACTTAAGAGTTATTGAAGATCAACTGGTTGAATTAAAATTCGAATGTAAAAATGCAAAATTACTGTAAGTTAAAGAACTATATATTGAGTTAAATGATTTTATTAGCAACCATTTCCTTAACCCAGACCGGAAACATCAAACTAATTTCTGAAATTATACCATGATAAAATAGAATGAACTGGTTCTAATAACTTAAATATATGATCAAACTAGTACCCAAATGTAAAAAATTAAGCCTTTTCACCAAACACCTTTTTATACAAAAATATTCTTCAGGGTGGTTACAAAATTATTGAAAAAAAGTTGCCTGATACTTTAACAAATAATTCAATGAAAACTTAACTTAAATTTCAATTAAAAAAAAGTTTAAATAATAAATTTTAATGATTAAGATAAACAATTTAATAAAAATTTGAAGATGAATTAAGATTACACTAAGATATTTCAAATATCGGATGCTGACTAGTGCAATCCCCCATTAGAAGAGGATCGTCTCTACCTGACCAAAAGTATGCAATCCAATAATGCTTCCTGATTTACTTGATTTGCTGCCTAGTAATTTTCACGGCAACCACCAGTGAGGTTGCATTGTCTCCTAATGATTGACAGTTTTTTAGCCTCTGCCTGATAGGAAGAGAGTTGCGTTTACTTTTGTAGTTCCGGTTCAGGCCAATCGGACCAACCAGAACATTTTCTTTTGATGCGTTAAAAGTGATCACAAAAACAACCTAAACCTGCTGTTTAAGCAATCCAAAATGGAAAAAAAATTCCCTATTCCCTTCATATCCTATTAACTAGATTCTAGATGTAGTGTATTATAGAGTTGTCTTATCTCTTATCTGTTCTCACTTGAAATGAAGTATATTAACTCTTTTCTTTAACGTTTTTCTGTAATATCAATAATACAAAATATTCTCCCATGTTTCCTAGTTCCTAATTTAACAAACTACTTTTAACATGTTCAAATATATTTTTCCCAGTAGGATGAACCATTTCAAACATAACCTTTGTGTTCATATTTCTGTACCAGGGATTAAATTATTTCACAGCTTCTAAGACAGTGATCAATTGAACATGCGAATTGATGATGCGTTAGTAGTGATCATGGGGGAATCCCGAGGGATTGACACTTGCGGGGTGATTCGGACATGCGCAGAAAAACAAAGATGTTTTCGTCCACCGCTAAGCTAGTACAATTCAATTTTGAATATTAATAAAAACTAGAAATTCTTGAAATAAAAATGAAATTCCAGGCTTTTCCAGGCCGCGTGCGAGCCCTGTACATCGGTCATTTTGAGAGACGAAAGCAACCAATGAAATTGCAGTACGAAGAAAAACGAGAGCAAGAGCCTTGCATCATCCGAAACATTCCCCTTTACTTATCCGTCAGATAGTAAAAGAATGGGAATTATTTTACCTGCAAAATGGTTGACCCTAGTTGTGCAGGGGACTTGGTTACTATAACTCCAGCACTAGTCAAGGCAGCTATTTTTTCGTTGGCGCCACCTTTTCCGCCAGATATAATTGCACCAGCGTGGCCCATTCTTCGCCCAGGAGGAGCAGTCACACCGGCAATAAAGGACACAACTGGCTTGGCATTCCGCCCCTGTAGAAGGAAATTACAATTAGCTTCAGGCATTTTGTGTCGACAAATTTAAAATAGGAATGCACATTTGAATAAAAATTTTCAGAAACCCACAAAAACAGTTTGAGAAATTAAAAAGAGTTCTTTCGAGGAAAAAAATGTTTTAATAGCAACCTTACATTGAAATAACTGAACAAAAAAATTAAAAAACAATTTGAGAGGGGTGCATTTTTTTCAGAGACTGTATAAGTTCACAAACCATAGCTTTCAAGGAATTAAAAAAAAAAAACTTACTTGCAACCTTACATCGAAATTACTGAACAAAAAAAATAACTGTCTTTTTAGCAGGATGCATTATTACATGAAATTGTTTGGTTTCTGAAAAAAATCTAACAATTATTTTTGTTTCATGCTGTCTTGTAGCTATTCAACAAGGTCAGGGATTTATAGTGTTTCTCTCCAAAACGCTATATTTGGTTGCTTCCCGTGGCTGTGCAAACCACTGGAATAACAGGATTTCTTCAGAATGTGTTTGTGTAGGATGAATTGATTAACATCAAAAACTCAATTTTGATGAAATTGTAAGCGGTTTCTGAAAAAATTGATTCATTTCAGTTAGGGGGAGAAATAACAAGGTTAGCCAGGGTTTGTAATATTTCGCTGAATAAATAATCAGATCTAAAACACAATTCATTACAAAACAGAAAGATAATGCATGGATTTTACGCTAACATATAAACAATCTGATTAATAGAAACATGTATGGTGACACTTGCATGCATGTGGTGACACTTTGATTTTGATTCATACAATATCAATGCATTTCAATAATTAACCAAATTAATTAAAAAAATTAAAGTTTTCGGTTTGGTTGACTTTCTGTGAACCAGTCATTAGATGTGTTGAGGTAAAACAAAGTAAAAAAATAATAACAATTTAAAGAAGTTTTAAAGGGCTACATGAACCCAGCTTTGGCAAATTTTCATCATCTAACTTTAAAATAATGCAGATATTATTTGTAATATTAATTATAATTAGGGTGATTATATTTTAGTGACTAAGTGTGAAAAAGAATGACGAACTTACTTTCATTACTGAAAATATTTAATTATTGCATTAACAGTAAAATCTAACATTTTAGTTTTTTTAAATAGTTGATTTGTACCAGAATCGGTTATCTTATTTAACAGATAAAATGTAGCATAAGATACATTTCTTTTATAATTCTCAAAACTAAATGTATACTGAACATTTTTTTACAATAATGTAGAACAGTAAGGTCACATTGGTGACACTTTAATTTTGATTCCATAAAACAGGGGTTCAATTAACTAAAAGTACATCCAAGTATTGACAACACAATATAACATCCAACTTCTCTTTTTATCTCATTGACTGCGACTTAAAAAAAAAAAATGTTTTCAGTGAGTGCAATTAAGCTACTGATTCAATAAACTAGTACAGGCAATTATATTCGACAGTGCCTTTTGCATGAATATATGACTTGAGTGGGGCGGCCCGCCAGGGCCAAGCATTGCGACCACTGGTCTATTGTACTAACCCCATCCTTTAACCTTGAAGCAGGCTGAAATGAACCTCAGAATATCTCTGATTGGTAAGTTATCAATCTCCCAGGCATCAGTACAATGGTACCCAAGATACTCAAATCTTTGTGCAGAGTAGTTGTCACATTCACAGAGAACGTGAAACGAACTTTCCTCAACCTGTTGACAAGCCCTACAGAGAGGGTCATCTTTTACACCCATAATACTCAGATGTCTATTGAGAGCACAGTGACCTGTTAGTAATCCAATAGCTGCACGAATCTCTTTCCTGCTAAGGCTAAGTAACTTCTTGGCTCTCCGCCATGGAGCATGCATGAATATATACCTACTGTATCAATAAGATTGGTTTTAATATTAGTTAAGTACCTATTTTAACTTTTTACTAAGCACCACCATAAGATAAAATTAGAAAAGATTATTTTCAATTAACCGAGTATAAAGAAAATGAAACTTACAGTATTGTGCTCTTTTAAATATTCAGCTGCCTTTTCTTCCTCACTTCCACCAATTTCTCCTATCAGAATGATACCTAGAAAAATAGTTTAAAGGTAGCGTGGATAAATAGAATTTTTAATACTCAAATATAGACAGTTTTATGTCTAAAACAGCGTCCATGATTTTAATTTGTCGAACCACTTTATAAATTGATTCCATTTAAAACATGCATTACTGATTTTAACTTTAAAAAGCCTATGTTCCAAGTAATAAATGCCAGCATTACAAATATAGTCAGAAAAGTAACTTTTCAGCATATGTAAAGCTAAAGTTTCCCGCCATCATTTTTTTAACAATAAAGCACACATTGTTAAAAAATAAAATATTATACGAAAATAAAATACAAGGATGTTATTTGATTTTTAATTTAAGCTTTAATTGTTAATTTTGTAAAACATGATTAAAATAGCTTTTTAAGGAATATTGAAAACAAAAATTGGAAAAAAATAGACAGAATAAAAATTACATGTTCAGTATAATTGTGATGCATAATAAGAATAGCAGGCCAACATCTTAGAATATTTTACCTTCAGTCTCAGGATCATTTAAAAATATGCTAAGACAGTCAATAAAATTAGTTCCGTTGAATGGATCTCCTCCGATTCCAATGCACAATGACTGACCAAGACCAGCAAGAGTAGTTTGGTGGACAGCTTCATAAGTTAAAGTGCCTGATCTAGACACTATGCCTATTTTGCCACTTTTGTGAATGTGTCCAGGCATTATGCCTATCTTGCATGCTTCAGGCTTTAAAAAAAATAGTTAAAATAAATACTCGCAATTCAACATGTTAAAAAAAATTAATGTGGTTTTAAAGACAAAAAACAATTAACATTAACAGCTGAACAGTATTCGCAATTCCTTAAAAATTAAAAATTATTAATAAAACATTTGATCACTCAAATGTTCGTTTCCCTGGGATTTAACTTATCTATTTGACCACGAAACTTTCTCCTTAAAATACCAGATTATTCTTTAAACATTAAAAAAAAATTACAATACTCTACTGAACCTATACAATATTTATCTACTGGAGTGCCCTCATTTCCCCCAAGTGATGGATAGTAAGTAAGTGCTCCATCTAGTACTTAATTTGCAATATTGACTTGGCAGGGTATGTAGGGGAGAATTTTTCCCACAACTCTGCAGTTATTGGACTACTTACGGGTCAGTGCGCTCTCAATAGACACCTCAGCAATATGGGCAAAAGATGACCCTCTCTGTAGGGCATGCCAACAGGTTAGGGAAAGTTCGCTTCTTGTTCTCTGTGATTGCGATAACTACTCCACACAAAGATTTGAGTATTTTGGGTACCCTTGTATCAATGACTAGGAGGTTGATAACATACTGATCAGGGAAAAAACTGAGGTTCATATAAGCAATCAGCTTTATTTAAGATTTGGTTAGTACAATAAACCAGTGGTCGCAGTGCTTGGCCGTGATGGGCCACATCACTCAAGTCATAATTCAGTCAAACTGCTAATGACACAATGATCTCTAACCCCATGCTCAATGCTTTAATTACTAGGCACCCATGGATCTTCAACTTATATAATAGTATATTTTTTTTTAAATTATGCCCATCTAAAATCTCACGCGCATACAACGATAAGGAGACCGGTACAGTTGAGAAATAGCCCCAGAAGGTGGGAGAGTCCAAAGAAACAACAACCAGTAGGACAGGACAGGAAGTGTAAATAACACAATCCAAGGAGTCAGCAAGGCCAACTCTGTATAGATAGATCTGAAGATAATCATGTCCAATTTTCATTCAAATACTAGCCACACTAATAGCTATGGGCAAGGAGGTACAAATCTCCCTATACTTATACAATGCTAAATATAACAAAACAACATGAATCACATCCATACATGTCTACTCACTTTTATGATACCAGGGCAGTTGGGTCCAACGAGACGCGTCTTGCTTTGACGTGTGAGCTTGTGCCGTACTCTCACCATGTCTAGCTGTGGTATCCCTTCAGTGATACACACCACCAGTGGAATTTCAGCATCGATGGCTTCAGCAATGGCGGCCCCCGCGCCTGAAGCAGGAACATAGATGACGGTTGCGGTGGCACCTGTTTTATCTGCAGCCTACAACCAACAACTTTACTGTAACAGTTAGGTTAGAATTATCGTAACACTTGAGCTACACGAAAGCTATTGCCGACAGGCGTCATAACTTAGTTGCAAAACTCACATTCTCCAAGGTGTAACTAAGATATAAGGAACTGCCCCTTCATTGGCAATTTTGTCCAACTTCATTTGCCGTTATCAAAAGTTGCCAATGAACTGACCAGACTCTTTATAGCAGTTTTATTTTGAAGAATGTTAGTTTTGTAACTACACCCTTCACTTGTAGTTATGTATTTGTAGTATTCACTAAACAATAAAATAAAGTTAAGTAGCAATAAAGACAGTAAAATAGCTAATTAATCTTATAACAAAACTTTGAATGCCTTGTTTAAAAAAGAACTAAAAAACCTTTAAGGTTTAGTACAATTTAAGAAAAAAAGAACTTTAATAATACCCAAACTATATTTTACATAGAAATGTTTTGTAGTCTAAATTAACTGTGTTAGTACCTCTTTGACTGATTTAAAGACTGGGAGTCCTAAGTGAGTTGTGCCAGCTTTGTTGGGTGAAACTCCTCCAACCAAGTTCGTGCCATATTCTAAAGCCTGTTGACTGTGAAAAGTTCCCTGGAAAAGGTGTTCATAATAATTTATTTAATGTAATTGTTTTCATACTTAACACTTAAAAATAAGTATTTGCATAAGGAATTTTTCATAAGTTTTTGTTTGAATTCCGCAAATACAGTAGACTTAGTGTTAAGCTATTCTAGAACCTTTTATATTGCAGTGATAGCAATATGGCAGCCACCAATCAAATAATAATTTGTTAAGGGCACAAATTTTCCAATTCAACCTTTAACTGAACCATATCTTTGATGCAAAACTCAAATGTTGGATGTAATCTGCTGTCAGGTATGTATGGAAATTGAGGTTGAAAAAAATATATTCAATGTTGTTAACTCCACACAACCAGGTTGATCCGATCAAGTATTTGAACTATATGCAGATGCATAGATTATTGCCTTTGTCACAGCGAAGAGATACATCATTTTAAAGCATGAACAGATTCAGCCAACTTAGATCAGCAAATACAAATTTGCAAAATACATGAAGAGGAAGTTTTATTTATGACTGCCTGAAAATAGAATATGCGAGCAACTGTTTATTCAACTGTGGCAATCCTATCTCCAACGTTGCAAAGTCGAAATTAAGATAAAAACCGACTACAACCAGCATTGATTACAAGGTGGAATAAAGGAATTTTTTATTCTTTGTTGAAACCTTACCTGTTTTCCTGTGAAACCTTGACAAATTACTTTGGTATTTTTATCTATCTTGAGGTTGTTCCTAGTGTTAGCATAGCAATTTCGAATGCTAAGGCATCTTGTTACTGCAATAAAATGTATTATGGTTTAGTTGTTTCTAGAAATACAGGATACTTATTTTAAATATCAATAAAAACACTCAAGATCAAATAATTTGAATTTCAATCCTTAAAAACCCTACATTTTTGTAAGACAAAACACTTTTATTGTCAAGTTGTTTGATTTATACCTTCTACCTGAATAGGGCTACTCTTACGCTACTTCACTCAACAACTCTATAGTTCAAAGTAATATTTTTTAAAGCAAACTGTTTCGAATGAAACTTGAAGAGGTAACAAAATAAACATAATACAGTAGAGTCCCGCTTAACCGAAAGGTACAGGACCGAAGCACTTTCGGTTAATCGGGAATCATCCATCTCACGCCTAGAAAAATGACCAGTAACCCAGGACGAAAACGAACCCGATAATGAAGATGAGTCCGAGTCTAACAAGTGCAGCATTTTGCATACGGAAGTAACAAAAATCTTAGATTAGTCCCTTAGATACATAGAAGCGCAAGGTGAAGCCACTACTTCACACGTTCTCTTGTTTAAAAGATGGCAGGATAGGGCTGCTTTAAAACAAATACCGAAATTGAGCAGTAAAAAAAATTACTGCATATTTTGAGAAATAAATCCAACTTTGTAAGTACGAATTTATTTTTTATTTATTTAGGCGTTTATGCGTACATTTAATATTTTAGCAAAAAAAATACCGAAGCCTTTCGGTTAAGCCGAATTTCGGATAACCAGGACTTTACTGTAGATTTTCTTTCAGGGATTGAAAAACTGCTCGTCCTCGTCGGTCAAAAATTTCCAGTGGAGAACGAATGTCTTGAATCCGACGACTGTGTGGACGGCCATTTCCCTGTTAATGTTCATGATACATTCAAAAAATTTTTTATCTTACAAGAGTCTAGTACCTCACTTCTAAAATGACCCTCTAATTTAGAAATCCTGTTAATTCCTTCGTCAGACCAAACACGCATGTTCATGTAATCTGTAAACAAAAGAAAAGTTGCCTGCCAAGAGCTTTCATTTGGACTTCCAACGAAGGAATTATAAATTGTATACAAAACACATTGGTCTTAAAAAGAAATGTTAAACTCAATTATGAACAACTACTTAAGTGGGGAAAAGCCTTTTCAGATTTCTGTGCAGAAACATCCGTAAATCAGTGGCTTGCTTGTGGAACTGGCAACTGTCACATTTGATTCATTTATAAACGTTGGATAAATTGACATTCCAGATAACTTGACCTTTGTCATTTAAATTATTTCATAAATTACTATATATTGTTACATGTAATGTAATCCTAGTAACTATTAATTCATTGCACAATTTATATGTAATAAATAAGAGAAAATTATATATTTTATTCATTTAGATAATTAGAGTTTGACGGGTAAGTTTCAAAGGAGGACAGGTACATTGTTTTACAAGCCGTCCCGGGTGACGGGTAAAATATCCAAGTTTTTTCGTGCCCTGATTTCTTTTAAAATATTGCTTTGTCTGCATGCTTATAATATAATATTTTTTACAATGTTTGATAAAAATTTCTGATAGATTAGGACAGACTGCAGATTTGATATTTTAAATCGTATTTAGGTTATGTCAACCTTACCCCAAAGATAGTCAGAAGATTCCCCAAAGAACCAATCAAACTAACTTTAAGCCAAGGAATTTTTTCAAAGCACCTCCTTTATTAATTTAAAGAAATTAAACTAATAGTTAAACTAATATATATATATATATATATATATATATAATATATATATATATATATTATATATATATATATATATATATATATATATATAATATATATATATATATATATATATATATTATATATGCATTATTGTAAGGCAGAAATTACATGTTCAATTGATCACTATCTTAGAAGCTGTGGAATAATTTAATCCCTGGTACAGAAATATGAACACAAAGGTTATGTTTGAAATGGTTCATCCTACTGGGAAAAATATATTTGAACATGTTAAAAGTAGTTTGTTAAATTAGGAACTAGGAAACATGGGAGAATATTTTGTATTATTGATATTACAGAAAAACGTTAAAGAAAAGAGTTAATATACTTCATTTCAAGTGAGAACAGATATGAGATAAGACAACTCTATAATACACTACATCTAGAATCTAGTTAATAGGATATGAATCAGAAATTGTGAATGAATAACACATAAAATTTCATTTTATTTTTAGATACGTTATTCATTTTGATAGCTGGTAGTAAAAAAAAGTGCAAGTTGTTTGAATTTGATGGTTTGTTTTGTTTTGTTTACCTTACTTTGATCGCTGTGTTTATGTATAAAAAGTCGAAAAAAGGGACAAAACTTCACTACTTTTCAGGATCATAGAAAGTAAGTAATACAAAATAACACAAGTTGGCTAATATAAGCTAGAATAAACACATTCAATGATAATTTCAAATTGTTTTAACATTATGTCCTTGAAGCAAATCCTTCAATATCATTATAAATAACATAGGAAAGGGTATTTTTTCATGGTAATTAAAAAACATATATTTAATACTTTTAGTTAACAGGATTTTAAAGTTTTAATATAATGTATATATTAAAACATACCAGGAACTCTAAGTAAACTACGGGACACACAGGCAGCCATTTTTACTACACGTGACGTGAAATTCACAGGCAGCGGCTTTTACTGCAAAGCATAAACATTGCCCTTCTGTTATCTAAGGTCATGACCCCTGCTTTAAAGTATGCAATATGTAAAAATGTGAGTAGAAACATTGAAAATTTACAAATGTAGAGTTTATCGCTTAAAACAGTTTATTTTTTTCAAGAACTAAAGAGAAAACCCCATTAAATTTGACGTTTTAAAGCGGTGTATTCTAAAAGTTTAAAAAATGGAGTGCCACACTAGAGAATTTTTTATAGTTACTTATAAATAATTTTGAATTAATTTCAATAAATTAATTTCTATCGATATAAATTCTAAGATTAAGTTAATAAACGTTAGGCTATGTCCTGACTACGCCACAAAGGCAACAAATGCCACAAAGGCAACAAGACTTGGCAGAGTCAACCACCATGCTATTGCATTGCTTGGCGCGCTTGGCAGTCGCCAAATTTTGTTGCCTTTGTGGTGTTTGTTGTCGTAGTGTGGACATAGCCTTATAAAACTTCAAATATTACTGCTAATATATTTAACTACATAAATGGCAATGGTTATGGACTGAAATTTTTGTGGTGCTGCCATCTATTATTTATTTATGAAGGAAGTTTAATAGTTGTGAAAAGTTAAATTTACTAGATTGAGCTACCTTAACCAATGAGTCCATGTTTTAAAATTTTCTCATTTGTTTTTGTTGTTACCAATGCCTATACTGGAGGACTAGCAGTTGACAGACCCTTTGAAAATGTCAAGAATGTAGGGGTTGTCTCAATGCCTATTAGTGAGAGAAAGTCAGAGTTTTGCGCAATGAAACACCTTGCAATTTGGAACAGCTGTCAACTGACGAGGTCGATACTTGATACGGCACTCGATGTAACTTTGGGTGAGATAGTGGGCTTACACCGTAAAATTCCGTACATTTTTTATTAACGTTGATCTAACAAATAATAATACGAGAGAAATAACATAGATTACTAAACTAACAGGAAGTTCTAAACGAACTAAAATAGCAGATTTTCCTGTTATTCATTAAAATTTTATCGAAAAAAGTATATTTGCAATAGTAACTGTTACCAAGAACTGCTTCCACATAAGATTTATACACCTCAGAAAATATAGCTCGTTTGCAAAATGTCGCTAACGCCTTATTCGACATTTTCAAAATATTAATAGAAAAGAATGAAACAACTCCAAATGGTATCAATAAATGAAGAAATTTAACTTAAAACTAATTTTTTAAATTTAATTTTTATTAAATTAAATGGATTGCCTTGCCGCTTTCTTAGTAAGCAAATAATGAATAATCACATTGTGTTACATTTTACGACGTATTTCCATACTTATTAAAATGACAAAAATAAATTTGCCTTCAAATATTAATTGTAATAAAACCAAAGTTCCGTATGCCATATTTGATGTGGCAACAATGATTTAAATGATTGAAAATTAAATGTAAATGCTAAATAAAAGGGTAGTTTTTAGCCTACTTTTCTTTTTTTAATTCGAAAGAATTAAAACAAGAAGTTCATAAAGAACTAAAATAGCCTACTTTCCTGTTACTTAAATACTTACTGAAGTTCTAATCGGGAAAAAAACTAGGTTCCTAAAGTAAATATCATCAACAGCCGTTTCTACACTAGATTTACACACATTAGAAAAAAAATCGAAACACAGCACCCAGCTATAATTTAAACTTCTAAAAGCCAAAATCAACTATTTTCCTTAATATTCGTTCGCAAATTAATTAAATATTATTTATCATCTGCTCGTGATTTATTTGTAGTTCGAAGAATAAATATTTATTAATTACAAAAGTAATGAAACTACTCCGAACTGCATTAAAAAACAAGAAATGTAAATTAAAACTAAGCATAATTGCATGCAAAAGTATGCCTTGCCGCTTTCTTGGTAGATAAATAATGAATAATCAAAGAATCAAATTGTTCTACATTTAATGACGTCATTCCAAACTGATTCATGAAAATATTATTTTGCTTCAAATATGTTTAAATAAAGTTTCTCATGCCATTGTTGATTTGGCAACAGTGATTTAAATGACTCAAAATTGAATTTCAATGCTAATTCAATGGGAAATTCGCCAAAAGATAGTAGATTTATGTCCGTCCGGACGTACAGACAGACGGACAAAAAGTATGAAAGTTGGGTATCTGAGGTCATAGCTTTCTAACAAAAAAGAATTTTTAAGATCCGATGATTAAAACCGATTTTGGAAGAGGGGTACAGACAGACAGACAAACGGACAGACAGGCGGACAGACAGACGGACAGACATACGAACAGACAGACAGATGGACATCAACCGCATTTCAATACCTACAGTGATTTAAATGACTCAAAATTGAATTTCAATGCTAATTCAATGGGAAATTCGCCGACAGATAGTAGATTTATGTCCGTCCGGACGTACAGACAGACAGACGGACAAAAAGTATGAAAGTTGGGTATCTGAGGTCATAGCTTTCTAACAAAAAAGAATTTTTAAGATCCGATGATTAGAACCGATTTTGGAAGGGGGGTACAGACAGACAGACAGGCGGACAGACAGACGGACAGACATACGGACAGACATACGAACAGACAGACAGATGGACAGACAGACAGATGGACATCAACCGCATTTCAATACCTACAGTGATTTAAATGACTCAAAATTGAATTTCAATGCTAATTCAATGGGAAATTCGCCGACAGATAGTAGATTTATGTCCGTCCGGACGTACAGACAGACGGACAAAAAGTATGAAAGTTGGGTATCTGAGGTCATAGCTTTCTAACAAAAAAAGATTTTTAAGATCCGATGATTAGAACCGATTTTGGAAGGGGGGTACAGACAGACAGACAAACGGACAGACAGGCGGACAGACAGACGGACAGACATACGAACAGACAGACATACGAACAGACAGACATACGAACAGACAGACAGATGGACATCAACCGCATTTCAATACCTACAGTGATTTAAATGACTCAAAATTGAATTCCAATGCTAATTCAATGGGAAATTCGCCGACAGATAGTAGATTTATGTCCGTCCGGACGTACAGACAGACAGACGGACAAAAAGTATGAAAGTTGGGTATCTGAGGTCATAGCTTTCTAACAAAAAAGAATTTTTAAGATCCGATGATTAGAACCGATTTTGGAAGGGGGGTACAGACAGACAGACAGGCGGACAGACAAACGGACAGACAGACGGACAGACATACGGACAGACATACGAACAGACATACGAACAGACAGACAGATGGACAGACAGACAGATGGACATCAACCGCATTTCAATACCTACAGTGATTTAAATGACTCAAAATTGAATTTCAATGCTAATTCAATGGGAAATTCGCCGACAGATAGTAGATTTATGTCCGTCCGGACGTACAGACAGACGGACAAAAAGTATGAAAGTTGGGTATCTGAGGTTATAGCTTTCTAACAAAAAAAGAATTTTTAAGATCCGATGATTAGAACCGATTTTGGAAGGGGGGTACGGACAGACAGACGGACAGACGGACAGACGGACATCGACCGCATGTCAATACCTACTTTTTCATTTTTTAATTCTTTCGAATTAAAAAAAGAAAAGTAGGCTAAAAATGAAAAAGTAGGTATTGACATGCGGTCGATGTCCGTCTGTCTGTCTGTCCGTACCCCCCTTCCAAAATCGGTTCTATCCATCGGATCTTAAAAATTCTTTTTTTGTTAGAAAGCTATGACCTCAGATACCCAACTTTCATACTTTTTGTCCGTCTGTCTGTACGTCCGGACGGACATAAATCTACTATCGGTCGGCAAATTTCCCATTGAAATAGCATTGAAATTCAATTTTGAGTCATTTAAATCACTGTAGGTATTGAAATGCGGTTGATGTCCATCTGTCTGTCTGTCCGTACCCCCCCCCCCCTTCCAAAATCGGTTATATCCATCGGATCTTAAAAAAAAAAAATTTGGTTAGAAAGCTATGACCTCGGATACCCAACTTTCATACTTTTTGTCCGTCTGTCTGTATGTCCGGACGGACATAAATCTACTATCTTTCGGCGAATTTCCTATTGAATTAGCATTGAAATTCAATTTTGAGTCATTTAAATCACTGTTGCCAAATCAACAATGGCATGAGAAACGTTATTTATTTAAACATATTTGAAGCTAAATAATATTTTCATGAATCAGTTTGGAATGACGTCATAAAATGTAGCACAATTTGATTCTTTGATTATTCATTATTTATCTACCAAGAAAGCGGCAAGGCATACTTTTGCATGCAATTATGCTTAGTTTTAATTTACATTTCTTATTTTTTAATGCAGTTCGGAGTAGTTTCATTACTTTTGTTATTAATAAATATTTAATTATTCTTCGAACTACAAATAAATCACGAGCAGATGATAAATAATATTTAATTAATTTGCGAAAGAATATTAAGGAAAATAGTTGATTTTGGCTTTTAGAAGTTTAAATTATAGCTGGGTGCTGTGTTTCGATTTTTTTTTTCTAATGTGTATAAATCTAGTGTAGAAACGGCTGTTGATGATATTTACTTTAGGAACCTAGTTTTTTTTCCGATTATAACTTCAGTAAGTATTTAAGTAACAGGAAAGTAGGCTATTTTAGTTCTTTATGAACTTCTTGTTTAACTTACGACCTCTTGGACAAACAGACAGACAGGCTAAAAGTATGAATGATAGGTATCTGATGTCATATCTTTATAACAAAAAAAAATATATTTTAAGATCCGACGAATAGAACCAATTTTGGATGGGGCGTACGGAACGGACGGACATCTTCAGCATGTCAATATCTACTTTTTCATTTTTCAAAAATTCTTTAGAATTAAAAAAAGGAAAATAGGCTAAGAACAAAAATGGCTATAGTTGTCATATGGATATGTGTACTTAATGAGTAGGTACTTAACTATCATTACTGTAAATTGAAGAGATCACATTTTTCTATGGTCAATTTCTATTTTATTAAATTTATCAGCACTCAAAAAAGGACAGAAAAAAAAACATTTTTTTTTCAAAAGTTAATTTTTGTGGTAGTTACGCTCGTAGCATTTGCGCGTACTTTGAAAATTCAAAAATAACACACAAGTGTTTAAACATTCATCAAACTTTTCTGTTGTAAGACTACAGTTGTTTTGAAATTTTATCAATGCAATGCTATTATAAACTATAATATCGCAGTTACAATGCCCTGGGCAGCGCCTTGAGCGACGCCTTGGGCAGCGACCAAGGCACCGCTCAAGGTAGTGTAAACGCGGAAATCCAATGTACGGCTCTGGACGATGCCCTGAGCAAGCTTCCCAATCCGATTGGGAATTTTGCGGCGACTTCAAAGGAAAGGGTTACCATAGGTAAAGAGCAGCCATCTTGGCGGGTTTTCTCTTTTTTTTAAGCGATCCTACATGGTGAAAAATTATATTAAAACTTCAGATTGAATTTTATGAGTTTTTCTCAGAGGTTTTACTTAATATATTTTGATTTAAAACAGGACGCATTTATTATTTTGAAAGTAAAATTCAAATATATATATGAATGAAATTCAAAATTTAACACTGTAAAATATGTTGATAATAAAATGCTTCTATGTTAATAAAAGTATTCGTTCTCTTATAATTTCACCCGTAATCAATAAATTTAATTTTTAAACCAGATTTTGCATTAAAATACTAAAACCTGGTTGGAGTGGATAGCTTAATCAGTTATTTTTAATACTAATAACTAACTAATAACTAACTAAACTAAAAATACGGAGATTTCCCTAAATTTCTAACAGTCTATGGGATCCGGCCGTTTATTTATTGGGTCAGACTGTTTTCTACCAAATACGGCTGTGGCACTTAAAAATTAAAGGGACTGTAAATTTACAGGGTTTTTTTTTGCAATGTATGGTATAAGTAATTTATTCCAGTAACGGTACCTCTAGATAATTATCTATGCTTTTTAAATGTAAAGCGCAAGCAGCAATCAAAATTTTTTCATCCATAATCTCCGTTGGTTTTCAAACAATGAATAAAATCGAACGCGATATAGAATCACTCGCCATTTCTCGCCATTTCACCGAAAAAAAACCTTTGGAAATTGGCAAATCCAAGGTCAAATCCAAACCGCGGCTCTGGACGTCGCTCAAAGCAGCGCTCAGGACAGTGTAACTGCGGTTTAAGCTTTTATTCAACAATTTTTTTGCCCTCTATCCTAATTACCAAGTTTAATAGTTACTTCAGTTTGAATTATCGTCGCACTAGAGCTACACGAGGGCTATTGGCGACGGGCGTCGTATTTTAGAACCACAGTCAAGTGACGAGCCGACACTGAGTAGGCACCCAACGCAACCGTTAAGGACGACATCGTACGCAGCGTTAGGACTTTGAAGGATATTTAACGTGCACTCCCTCTGCACGAGGTTTTTTTCGTCGGACATTTTTGGCTGCACGGGCCGTTTATAGGTCGGCAGTTATTTTGGCGATGCCCGGATCCGAACCTGGAACCATCCGCACGCTAGGTGAACGCCTAACCGACTGGGCTCCCCACCCCCCTTTAATAGTTAGAGTAATAAGCGAACAAAGACCTTGCTTGAGCAGATGACAAGCTTTAAAAAATTGTAGGAAGCAATGAATCGTTGTAGTGTAAGTTACTGTCAAAAATCTACTAATTTTTCAATAAGAGTTTCAGTAAGTATTTAAGTAAGAGGAAAATAGGATATTTTATTTCTTTTAGAACTTCTTGTTTATATTAAGAATATTAAACTCATCAGCGTATAATATCCCAAATACTTTACCTAAACATAGGCTATAAATATACATTCTAGTTTAGGTAAATGAAATCTGAGATATAGTAGGGGGAACTAGGGACATTTGACCCATAGGGATACATGACCCAATTCCTTTTCCTCAGCATTGGGAAAGTTTTATAAGTTGGAAGTGGCATCACTTATTTTCTTTCAGTCAACTGATCACATGGCGAAAAAACACAGCTAAATCATTGTGTACGTGCTTAGCTACACGAAGAAATATATTTTCATGCACTGAAAGTAAATTTTCGGTGCCATAAGATTTTTTGGTCTAAATTTTTCGGTTTAAATAATATATTTTTTTCAATTAGTTACTAGTTTTGTTCATGCTCTTAGCTTCGATTACGTGCATAATAGTCTTAATGTATTTATTTACAAAATACTTTGTTTTGGGTTAAACAAAAAAAAGTGCAACTAGGGATACTTGACCCAAGCCAATTAGGGATATGTAATGCAAAAAAAGTAGATATAAGCAGACCAAGTAAATTTTTCAAAAAATCACGCATGTCCCAAAATTAAATGACAGGGTTCTTACGCAATAATTTGGAAAAATGGAATGTAAGAAGATTTGTTGGGACGGTACAAGAAAAAAAAATTCAATTCCGTTTGAAAAAATAATCAATAGAAAATGTTTATAATGGCCTGAAATGGATAATATATCCCAAGTTGATATTGATAAAATAGAAGCGATTTTTCAACCACCTGTTTTTTCTCTGTAAAATAAAAGAATCCCCAGTTTTGTATTCAAACAAGACATTACGTTTAAAGTTGAAAAATTCATTAATCTAAGAATGGGATAAAAATATAAGTAATAATTTTGTTTGACAAAAATTAAAAATATATGTATAAACTTTATACGATGTTAGTTTTGTTATCAAGTAAAAGTATTTTGATAATTAATGGTCATTCTACCAAATATGTGGGTTGGGTCACGTAACCCTAAGTGGTGGGTCATGTATCCCTATACATTGAGATATATGACCCAAAAATAAAGTTTTAAATAATTTATATTTTACTACTATTGCAGTTAATACTTCAGACCAATACTAATATATATTGTGTAATACTTTATAAAGTATAAATTGACTGCATTTACACATCCATAAATAGCGTTTTTTTTAAAGTTACAAGCACAAATCTACAAATTGGGTCATGTGTTCTTTAGTTTCCCCTATTTAAAGGCTACTGCTTTTAGAAGCATAAAAAAGGCAGACCTTAATTGTCCGCAAAACATTCTCTAAGAAAGTTTACAAATGTAATTTTAAAATTTAAGCTAAGAAAATTATATTTATTTCAAGATTTTCAATTTTAAGGCTTGTATTTAAATACCATTTAGGTTTATTTTAAGGTTCAAACTTGGTTTCTAAGAATAGGTCTTTTTTCCTCAGTTACATCTAAGTAATAATTTTTTTGTGCATAAATAATATTGGAATTTCAAAGATGCCTCCAAAACAAAAATGCAAACTTTTCTGTATTTGGTTGTATATATATGTTAATTTGTGCTAGTTTAAAAATGTATGTACAGGAATATGACTATATAGACTTTTCCAAATATAACAATTTATTTTTTATTCAAAATAGATATTGTACTAAATAAATATTGAGCATTCCAGAACATATTGTACCAGAACTGAGGCTTGTGGGAAATTTCTGTTTTTAAACATATTATCTAGTTGATTTCTTAGTAATGCAAGCCTTTGCCGTATCCATATCCGAGCCCATTTCCAAGGATGGCTCCATGTCCAAGAGCCAAACCATTTCCAAGGATGGCTCCATGTCCAAGAGCCAAACCATTTCCAAGACCATATCCGTATCCAAGACCAACTCCATGTCCAAGACCATATCCGTTTCCAAGAACGGCTCCATGACCAAGACCGACTCCGTGTCCGACGAGTCCACCGTAGGCAATGGGTGCAGCTGCCACCAATGGAGCTCCGTGGGAAGCGTATCCGTGCAGGGCTGGTGCTGCGGCGACGTGGCTCACTACGTTGTCGGAGGGGGCGGCGTAGGGGCTGGCGATGAGGGCGGCGGCCGGGGCGCTGGCGGCGGTGCCGGGCTCGTTGGTCTTGACCACTGCTCGGAATCCGTGTCCGTCGGCGACGTACTCGACTTTCCTGGCCCGTCCGTCGATGTCGGCCAGAGAGTAGGAGCCCTTCACGTTGCCGTGACCGTCGCCGACTTCGGATCGGGAGTTGGTGGCGCCTTTGCCGTCCTTGATGTCGTAGCCGAAAGCGTAGTTGCCGTGAGCCTTTAAAGTACAATAAAAATTACCATTGTGTAATCAGCCAAATCTTACGAATATCTTTTATATACTTAAAATGGTTCTCGTATATGCATGTTAATAACAATTAAGAGGAGTATTATATTGCTAATACAATACTTTCTAATCAATTCCTATTTGTTCCTAATTTATAGAAAAATTCTAAATTGAAAATTCAAGTTCAAAGTTTCAATTTATGAATAATAAAATATTATAGTATTATGCTAATGGTTCCTTGGATTATAGTCTTGCACCAATATGTTTAATTTAGTTTTGAAATGGCAACTCTACTCCAGATTTCTCTCAAAGTATACCTTTTAATACCCCTTTATAGATAACTTTCATAATAACTATCCTTCAGACTTACATCTTGCACTTGAGACCTTGCGCTGACTCCGGTGTTGATCAGGTGTCCGTGTCCGTAGAGGTTAGCGTTGACTGCCACAAAGGCGGCGAAAAGGATGGCGACCTAATGAAAAGAATTGAATGGTAATTCTAAATGTAAAAAAAAGGACATCCTTTTATTGATGATTATTATTGTTTCCAATTATAATATTAATATAGATAAAAATTGTACAGAGCATATAACCATTTAAGAAAGTATCAACTTAAAACAACAAAATTTATAACGTCAGAGTAAAAATGGCTACATTACAATATTGTATTGTTTCAATACAAGAATTGTGTTGATGGCATACGAGCATTAATTTATGTTGTTCCAACACAACTGACGATTGCTAGAGGAGATGATAATTATATCCATGCTCGATTTACAAAAATTGTAAACTATATTGTTTTCTAAAAATGTATAACAAAAGTATAACTTTTTCTTTAAAGTAGGTATATATATTTTTAAGCTTTATCCGAAACAATTCAAGAGCAGATGGGGAACTACATTTCTGAAAACGTGCTGACAATTTTCGTGTTAACCATGCATTTTTATTATTTGGTCACAACACATTTTTGTATTGTTTCAACGAAACTTGTAATAACTGGGAAAAACACAAATTCTCAATTGAAAGTCAACAACTTTTTTTTAGTGTACATACAGGAAAATCAGAGCCCGATCATGCTAAGTTGCGGCTTTCCTTTTAATTAAACTTTTGGGGCCTTTTTTCCGCATGACATTTTTACTTTAATACTGCAAAGTTATGAGTTTCAGAAGTAAGGTCCATCATTAAATATGATGCAGATATAAAACAAAGAGGACGCTTATAGGCCCACTCAATGTTCAGAGTCTGAAGAGATTTAGAACTATTTAGCAATCTTGGTTTTAAATATTCTAACCATATTGATATTTGAATAAAAGTAATTTAAAATACAATTATTCGCAGAATTTAAGCAGCCTTGTTTAGTTCATTAATGATTGGCATATTAAACATTGATCGATTAATTAACCCTTGAATGTTTAATTTACAGTATCAGTTAATCAAAACTAAGTTACTATTGTAATGGTTGTTTTTGAGTTTGGTTGATCTTTCTTACTAGAAAAAACAAATACAGAGCAGCCGACGACGCAAGAAAGGGCGAACGGAAAGAAATAGCTTAAACACCACTTGTGCAATGGCAAATGTAAAATTTCCAATCAAATCTTACAGATATTTCAAAGTTTGTTAAGTGATTTAAGAAATTAACTTACCTTAGAGATCATATTGGAGAGGTAATACCTTGATTTCAAGTTAGAATGATGTATTAGACATTTTCCAGGCTTATATACCGGTATCTCACAAGGACATTACTATGTTACGCGTTGTTAATTAACACCCAGACAAACTTTATCGTGTTTCTTTGTAATAACCCCACCCAAACTTGAAGTTGGTTTCATGCGGCACTGGATTACTCGAAGAACCTTCAAAAGTAAGGTTTAGCCTCAAGGGATGAAAATTTTACATCTCACAGCATTGTTTTTATCTAGATTTGCTTTGACAGAGATATAACTAACATAAACTGATTTTGAGTTTAGAAGTACGATTACAATCGAAAGATGAATAGCTAAATTTAAAAAGGAGTCAAGTACAATTGAGAATTTCCCTCTACATTTCATCCTTTCAAGTTTTCAGTGAAAGAACAAACTTGAAAGGAAAACTTTCTGTGGACTTTTTATTTTTATTGATTCAGATAGAAAGACAATTTTAATTTTATGAGATCATGGTTTTCCCTTATTATATTATCTAACAAATTTTATTTAGTTAAAAATATTCGTTGTGAATTTTTGATGTATGGGTGGCTCAAACGAAAATGCTTTTTTTAGTTATAACAATTATAGAATTGGAAATAAATTACGTCAATTCTTTTTGTACGAAAAGGTAATTGGTTACATAAGTTTTTATATCTGTATCAGTATTTCTAATGATTTGGACTTTAGCAATTCAATAGGTTCTACAACATTTACTGGTTGCCTATCTCTAGTCACCAAAATGAGCTTCAACACAGCCATCTAACGTCTCATTATTTTGAATCGTGGTCAAGTGATATCTACTCCGGCACCCAACGCAAAAATTCAAATATAAAACACATAGTTTTGACAATAATGTTATATACTGTTTTATCAAAGGACAGAACAAAATGATGTAGTGTAGGATATAAAGTCATTACGTCTTTTTCCCCTTAAAGGCGTTAGACCGCTTGTCTGCGTGAAGGCTAAATACTTTTTGAGAATTGGGCTTTTTTCAGAAAAAACCTGCTCGACCTTCCGAAGTATTTAACTTAGTTTCTAAACTTAATGCATAATTAATTTTCACTTCCTTATTTAGATCGTTACTTAAATAGATTCTTTATGATTCGATATTTCCCAAAATTATAATTAGATCCTAATGATCTCAAGAGGTTCATTTGAATAAAAGGTTTTTGAATTTCTAGAATAATCGTATATTAATTTGGAACCCACCAGAATGACATATTTTTTTATTCTTTAAGGTTTTGAACTATTTTCAGGAAAAAAAAAACGAAATCAAAAGAAGTGCGGTATTCTAAAAATTAAACGAAACTATCTAAATTTGATGATTTTTTATTATCTTAGTAATAAACTTCTGGTATATATGATTCTCAGCATACCACTGCTTCACTCGTTTTAATACTTTATTTGTACATCAACTTATCCTATCTGTGGGACACTGCATTTAAAAGAATTTTTCACTTGATGAATTATAAAAAGTTTTGGAGGGGGTTTGGAGGAGGAGGATTTTTTCCGCTGGAATTTCGGACTTCATAATTGAAGAGAAAGTGATTTATTTTCAATAATTAACTTAATTTGAGTAAACAGGAAAAAATATTTAAAAATGCTACAGTTTATAGGGGAGACCGGGGCTAGTTTTCCCGTGGGGTAAGTTTTCCACCAGACATTATAAAAGACATGAGCCGTTAGGAGGCGCCAAATGGCTGCTTGGTTTATGAAGCAACCCGTTTTATGTCACCCACAAGAATTTTTGCTCAGTTGGTGTTGTATTATTGTCGTTAGAGCTGTTTTTGTGTTTTTTTCAACGTTGAATGAATTTTCATTCTTGCATTCAAACCTAAATCAAACGTATTTTTAGCTTCCACACTACGTTTATAACGTAAAAAGTGGAAGGTATTATAATCGTTCAGTCCGTCTGTCTGTCCCCCTGTCTGTCCATCTGTCCGTCACCCACTTTCATAGACCAAACTACAAATGCTAGGGACAAGTGTGATACGTCAAAAAATTCAGCGCATCTAAATTAGAATACATTGAAAATTTCAGAAAAGAATTAAAATTCGAATTACTTCAATTATGTAAAAAACTACAAAATTGAATGCTCATTTAAAAAGCATAGGAAGCCATTTTTATTAGAATTAAATCACCATTGCCATTCGCAACAATCGCTTGAGAAACTTTAATTCTTTTAGACAATAAATTAAAATAAAATTATTTTTGCGACATCGATCAGTTTGAAACGACGTCAAATATATTTCACTACGAGATTCTTCGTATGTTGATATAAAATATCTTCATTCTATTTAAAAGCGAGGAATATTACATATTTATTGTTTAAAATATAGATTAATTTTTGCAAACGATAAGTAATAATTATTGAATTTTCGAAATAAAATTTAAATGAAACTTGCCAAATTTAGCATAAAAATGTTTAATATAGAATTAATGCTGTGTTTAGCGCCTTTTTACATGTTAAACACAAAATGTTGTGTGGAAGCGGGTTAAGTGACAGATTCTGTTTCAAACCTACTTGTTTTTATTACACTTACAGTTTTATCATTGAGTATACTAAAAGGTAGCTCTTATCTCTGCATAACTATACATTCGTTTTCAAAATAATTTAAAATTCTACTAGTCAAGGTACTATTAAAGTCAAAGTATGACGACGGGGCATGTTCCAAAATTTCACGGGGCAAGTTTTCCAACAATGCCTTGTAGAAAAGCGTGCTCTAACCTTTGTAAATTAAGCTTAATATTCCCAAAACAAATTATTTTTATCGTATGAACACGTAATGAAAAAAAGTTTTGATCTAGATTCAAAACTGTCTGCGTAGTATTGAAAAAGGAAGCTGAATGAACTCGTACAATTCTGAAGCAATATATGTCACCCTAAAAACTTTCAGGAATAGATGTAGTAGCCGAAAAGCTCCCAGAAACTTAAACATTCCCCATAAATCGTGAATAATTTTACTGTAAAGTAGTAATGTGTCATATTGCACCCAAGTTTTTGATTCAATTGGCTTGTTCAAAATAAAAGGGGGGGGGGGGCAATCACCAATCTTTAGTCAATCAAATTTTTGTAATCTTCAACAATACTTAGACAACCTCTAGAAAAAAACACCAACGTATAGCTACACAAAAGGGGAAGCTTTATGTAAGTTTAAAGGGATTCAGGTGATAATAACCTTTAAGGAAACTGGTTAAAATAGTTTGGTATAATAAACTGTTTGTTTGTTTTTAAATACCTGTATTCTGGTTACACTCTTTTGATATATTTTAATTTACAATAAATTTGCGTAAAAAATTGCAAAATGTTTTTCAAATGTGTTAAATCTGTAAAAAAAAATAGTTGGAAAATATGCCCCATCACTTTTTGGCAGTCTGGGAAAATTTACCTCGCATACGGGGCACGTTTTCCAGCTCAACATGCTTGCATGTAACCACTTGCTGCCAAAAAGAATAGTTACTTTTTGAAAAAGTATTAATGCTAATTTGTAGATAAGCATGTGAGGAAGACAATGACATCTTGTTTGCTTCAAAATATATCTAAGTAAAAAATATATAATCAAAAAGAAGAAAACACGGAAAACAATCCCGGTCTCCCCTACTTCTATACTACACCCGATACTCATATATATGTTAAAATATGGAAATATTTTATATTGCAATGTCACGCCATTTCATTTTAGCGCGCGATGTCGTCTCATGCTGAGCACGAGCCGCATCGTATGATTTGTAAAGATTGATCAAATTGGTAATTCTAAAGTTTTTCCATCGACTTGTAGTTTGGATATCTTTTGTCTCTATATCGTTGAATAAATGTTCTTCTTTTGTATGTCTTCTGCAAAGTCCACTATTCACTCTGCAAACTTAACAGGTTATGGGCCCAGCACTCTTGCTAACTGCGCAGAAAGACATATAGAAAATTTGGAAACTGACGGCCGGAAAGAGAAAAAAATTGCGTCATATGGAATGAGAATTCAACTTTTGGACGGAGACAACTATGAAACTTGAGATTCGATGAAATGCTCTATGAAAGAAAAATTCGTGGAAAATTGTAAATGGAGAAGATAAGAAACCAGAATTGGTTCCAGGTGAAAAGAATTCGAAAGAAGAAGTTGGAAAATGGATTGAGTCTGATGAAAACGCCAAAGCTGATTTAATTCTAAGCATAGCGCCTTCAGAATTGAAACAAGTTAAGAACTGTAAAACATCGTTTGACGTGTGGAAAAAATTGGAAGAAACTTATCAGTCAAGAGGACCTGCTCGAAAAGCTTCTCTGCTGAAGTCCTAGATTCAAAACAAGATGGCTGAATCTAGAATGGATGTCCGAGATCACTTGCGAACTTTTTTCGATTTAGTAGATAGACTGTCTGAGATGGAAATAAGTATTGAGAAGGATTTAATGCCTGTGATGCTGCTATACAGTCTACCAAATAATTTCGAAAATTTCCGCTGTGCAATAGAATCTCGTGATGAACTACAAGGAGCTGAAGTACTCCGAGTGAAAATTCTTGAAGAAGCCGATGCAAGACGTTCAAGAAATAGTCAGGATAAGGAAGTATTCTCCACCCGATCATTCAAAGGAAAGAAGTCGCGATGAAATGTTCTTGATAAAAGCCTGCAAAGTCAATATGTCATCTGCAAACTTACAAACAATAGAACCAACAAAGAAGAGAAGATCACATTTTTTTTTAAGAATAAAGTTATCATGTGTGAACGTTATTCCAGCATTTTTTTTGATCATCAAGAGATGTGAAAGAATCTAAAAATTAGTGTTAACTTAGGAAAATGTGATCAATGTTCTGACATTACGGTAATGAGCTGAAGACGCGTCTCCTTTTGTAGTATGAAGAGGAAAAGAATATGGTTCTGACTCTGTTAAATCTTATATGTATAATAATGAAAGCGTAATTATTGAAATTCAAATTATATAAATAAACTGTTTAACTTAGATACAAACAGTACTGACAAACTGTGAATTAGACGATGAAAATCTGTTCTACAACTAGTAAATGGTACTATTAGATGATAATGTAATTGTTAGATGCTTTACTGGTCCCTAGTCTTCGTACTAATTTAATATCTGTTTCAAAATTGTGCGATCGTGGATATGATGTTATATTTAATGGCAATACTGCAAATATTGTTAATTCTTAAACAAATGACAACATGGTAGCAGTTGAACAGGATAATTTGTATTATCTGAAGGGAGATTTTAATGAAAGCCATTCCACATATAATTCAAATCATGCATCAGATTCTTTTGATGGTGGCAAAAATAAAAGTGCAGACTTGCTGAAATGGCATGCATGTATGGGGCACTTAAATGTTACAGATTTAGTTGAATGCAGTGTAAATGGAAGTGTTAATGGGTTAAATTTAGAAAAGTCTCCTAAAGACTTCAACTGCGAAATATGTGCAATTAGTAAACTCACACGTGCTCCTTTCCCCAAGAATTCGGAGCAAGAAACGGGTGTTTTGGATATTGTCATGAGCGATTTATGTGGTCCTTTTAAAATTGAAAGTTTAGGTAAAGCTCGCTACTTTATCACTTTCATCGATCATAGTACTAGGTACTGTGCTGTAAGGTTCTTAAAACACAAAAGTGAAGCCTTAAGCACATTTAAAGAAGTTAAAGCTTTGTGGGAAAATCAAAAATCAGCCAAAATAAAGGTGTTTATGAGTGATAATGGAGCAGAGTATATAAATAAATATTTCAATGATTTTCTCAGTGAAAGTGGCATTGAGCGAAGAGTCACGGCTCCATATTCTAGTAGCTCGAACGGGTGTTGCGAAAGAAAAAATCGTTCTCTAGTAGAAATGGGGAGATGCCTTTTAGCTCAATCCAAATTGCCTTTAAGTTTATGGGCTGAATGTAGTAATTGCTCGATATACATTCAGAACAGGTGTCCCACAAGTGCTTTAAATGGAAAAACCCCTTACGAGAAATGGAATGGGAAAGTACCTAATGTGAGTTATTTCAAGGGTTTTGGTTGCACAGCATATTATTTAGACAACAAGACACATCATAAATTTGCCCCGAGATCCAAAAAGGAATATTTGTGGGTTTTAAGGAAGGTTGCAAGGCTTACCGTATTTATTTCCCAGACGAGAAACGAGTTGTTGTATCTAGAAATGTATAGTTCTTCGAAAATACTGAAACTTATCAGTGGGGAGTTAAGTGAATTGTTGAGTGATTTAGAATAATTGGATAAAAGCAATTGTGAAAAGTTGGAACGAGAAATAATTGTCCAACCCCCAGTCATTGAACAGGCTTGTAAAACTAAACGAAGGGAAATTGAGGATAAAAAAATTGTAGATGGGAATGAAAACAAGGATGTCCCAAAGAATACTCTTTCTCTCCATAATCGCGAAGTTGTTCGTTTTGCCAAAACTGGGGAATCAAATGACTTTGTTTGCATGCGGAAATACCTATGTTATTAGCTTCAAAGGGCTCAGATGGAGATAAATGGCTAAATGCTATGGCAACGGAGGTAAAAAGTATTTTAAATAAAAATACGTTTGAGTTAGTGGATAGGCCAGTTTCAAAGAAATGTATAGGCGGTAGGTTTATCTTGACTAATAAGTATATAACTCGGATGGAACACTTCTAAAGAACAAGGCCCGGTTTGTCGCCAGAGGATTTTGCCAAAATCCTTGTGAGGTTGGAAATACTTTTGCACCGGTAGCAAAGGCAGGGTCCATTCGGTTGTTGTCAGCCTTGGCAGCTGATTTGAAAATAAAAATTCATCAGTTGATGTAACTACCGCGTATCTAAACGGAAATTTGGACGAGGAAGTTTTTATGGAATGCCCGGATTATTTTGTCCAAATTTTAGAACATATTTCAACGAATGAAAAGTCAGATAGTGAGTTTGTTCTTAAAAGCATCGGAAATGCTCCGTGAGAAAGATAAGGGAGATAAGTTCTTCTTCTTAAGAAATCCCTTTATGGCTTAAAACAAGCCGGTAGATGCTGGAATACAAAATTGGACGAGATATTAAAGAATTTTGGACTTAAACAATCGACTGCTGATCCCTGTGTTTATTATTTAAAAGACGATAAAGGGCTAACAATGATTTCAGTATACGTAGATGATATTTTATTCATGTTAGAAAATCCTAAAATGCTTGTCAAGTTTAAAAGTCATTTAAATATGGAACTTGAGGTTAAGTATTCTGGAATCACTGAATACTGTTTGGGCATAAATTTTCGGCAGGAATGTGGAGTTGTGACCATGAGCCAATCCAGTTATATCAACGAATTGTTAAAGCGTTTTGAGATGTCCAATGCTAAAACCGCAAATTCCCAATGGATATCACAGTGAAATTAAAGAAAGCCGAAACTTGCGACGAGCAATTTCCCTATCGCGAATTAGTAGGCGGACTAATGTATCTCGCTACTTACACACGCCCAGACATAGCAAACAACAGTAAGCATACTCAGTCAGTTTTTGTCCTGTTATGATAAATCGCATTGGACTGCAGCCAAACGCGTTTTGAGGTACCTAATTAAAACTATTAATTTTGGTCTGATATATAGACATACAGATGATAAATCATTGTTTGGGTATACGGATTCTGATCGGGGAACTGCGAAGAGAGCCGCAGGTCATACACAGGATATTGCTTTATTTGAGTGGAAGTGTGATTTCCTATGAAAGTCGTAAACAAGCGACAGTAGCACTATCTTCTACGAAAGTGAATACATGGCTCTTTCTGAGGGGACTAAAGAAGCTATATATTTGAATAAGTTGTTAGGTGAACTTTGTTCTTACAGCTTAGGAAAAGTGCGCTTACTTGTTGATAATGTGGGAGCAATAAAACTTGCCGAAAATCCTGTATTGCATAAGCGTGCTAAACACATTGACATCAGACACAATTTTGTGAGAGATGCCTTGAAAATGGGCAAATTGAAATTTGCCATGTACCAACTGAAGAAATGGGAGCAGACGTTTTAACTAAGCCCTTAAGTCCTTCAAAGCATCTCAAGTGTTTGGAAATGATTGGTGTTGGAGACGTGAAACAAAATTGTGAAAAATGGCTTGACATTTTGGGGAGTGATAAAATATGGAAATATTTTATATTGCAATGTCACGCCATTTCATTTTAGCGCGCGATGTCGTCTCATGCTGAGCACGAGCCGCATCGTATGATTTGTAAAGATTGATCAAATTGGTCATTCTAAAGTTTTTCTATCGACTTGTAGTTTGGATATCTTTTGTCTCTATCGTTGAATAAATGTTCTTCTTTTGTATGTCTTCTGCAAAGTCCACTATTCACTCTGCAAACTTAACAATATACACATAAAAACAAATCACGATACGAATTGTTTATGTAAATACTTCCAAAACCTATTATTTTTGTTTTTAAAGAATAATATGCCAAACAGAAACCACTGAAAACAGTAGAATTTCTGAAATTTTTTTCCCATCTGTTCTATCTGTTACTGTTCGTCTTTGGTGGATGTCAGACATCCTATAAAGACGAGCAGTAAAAGATAGGTCGGGTATAAAAGTTTGTATGTCGCATGTAAAAAGTGTGAGAGAGAAAGAGCGTGAACTCATAGTTTCTGACCACTTACGGGTGAATGAGCCTGATAGACCGCGGGTCTCCAGACCAAAGTTCCTCTGTGTTAATCCAAAGGGAAAAAATATTTTCTAAGCCACATTTCTCCGGTTGCATTAAATATTTTTGCAAACTGTTTTTATTAAATGATAAATGTAGATGATTTACAGGTACTATAATCCCACACTTCGAAGTGGGTTCGAATATATATATTTTTTTAAATGTTCAATAAATAATTTTACAAAAAAAAAATGAACGAATTTCAAGCGAATCCAGAACGAATTTTCTGGGATTATAGAAACAAGTAAAAGTCCGCTACATTTATCATATGAAAAAAAAAACCCGTTTCTAAAAATATTCACTACTGCCAGAGAAATGTGGCTTCTACTCGCTTCTACTACAGGATGACAGGAATCCTTCACTGTCAAACGAATGCTCGGTACATATGGTACATATATTTGAATAACGTTTGATCAAATTTTTAGCCTATGCGAAGAACGGGTATTCCTTTCCTAGTAATTAAAATAAAATGGAGTATGTAAAAGTATGGAGTATGTACAACATTAACTACTTAAAAAATATTTTTATCACAAAGTTTCTTAAATACACTGAATAAAATTTGGGGTAACGTTACTCCATAAAACAGGTAGAAGCCTAGCTGAATTCAGCTTCATGGAAATAGTGGCCTTAAATTTTTTGTATGAGAAAAGAATGAATAAATGAATAAATGAAATATAAAAGATGTTCACTGGTGCGGTTCACAAATAATCCCGAAACAACATTAACTACTTTAAAAATATTTTTATCATAAAATTTCTTAAATACACTGAATAAAATTTGGCGTAACGTTACTCCATAAATCATGTAGAAGCCTAGCTATGCCTTTAGCTTTATAGAAATAGTAGCGAGATGTTAATTTAACCAAACCAAATTAAAAAAATAACATTAGTACAGTCGAAATAGAGTTAGGAGTAGAAAAAATTGGAACATAAACTATTATTGTTGCAAATGACAGGTAACATGCTTCTAATGAACATACTAAAAATCGCAACCCGTACTGTCGCGACAAATATGTTTTTATGGCCGCCATCTTGAAAAAATGTCAATTTTTTTTTTTTAAAAATCACAACAAACCATAATAAGTCGAGTTTGGTATCAAATTAAAGGAAATTTTATGCTGACAAAGAATATGAAATTGGTTTCAAACTAAAAATATTTAAAAGCATGATTTTGGAAGTAAACGATGAGAAAACGTCTGAAAAATATCACTGCAAGCGACATAACCAACCCTTGTTATTATTGAGATGTCCAACAAAAGTTTGCTACTTTGCGACTCAAAGCCATGATTCAAAGAATGGAGTCCCTAATAATAAGCACTATTGAACAAACTCTCATGAAATGTACTAAAAGAATGGACAAAGAATGACTGAAAGTCAACATGGAACCTGGATTTTAAAACATTCGAAATGCAGTGAACTAACTTATGCAATGAGTTTGCTGACCAGTGTTTTCCGTTGATATAACTGATGCAAGGATGACGAAAGATTGTCAATTTTTTAGATCACAGTCCACTTACTAACTCTTCATGTGTTTTGTGGAATATATTTAAATAAAATAACAGATAGTGCAGACAAGGCCAACGTGACATGATTGGAAGAGATATTCAAAATAAACTGACAAACCTTTTAGAGATGGAACTTAATTGAAAACCGACTTAGCAGTTACGATGAAACTATGGAAAAAACGATTTGTGGTGAAACTCATCGTATAAATTAGCAGAGAGGATGCCTGCTTGCATCTCCTTAGATAATATAGTACAAGAAAAAAGTTTTTCAATTACGAGTTATCTATGTATTACAAACTTCATTATTTGACCATAACACTCGGCAAATGAGGAAAACGGACAAATATTTCGGAAACTTATTCGATTCCATTGATAACAATAAAACTCGACAGTCTCCTTGTGCCCAGCAAAGTACTTCCTACGTTCTTGATAATGGTGCATTAATTCACCTGGACCATTTCTACAACATTTGGGGATATCACAAGTCAATACTAAAAAATGTCAACATAATTTATTAAAAAAGTTGTAATAGTTTTTGATGGGTATGAAAAACCAAACAAAATGTGTATGGTGCAGCCTTCCTCAAATTACGCATAAAAAAGACATACGTTGTAATTGTAATTGATGAAAAATCACCTATAAATGTGAAGAATTACATATTTATTTCCAATTGCTAAAACGACGCTTCTGCAATATATTAGAGAAAGTTATTTGAAAGAAAGTGGTCATTCCGTTGTTCATGTAGAATGTGATACAAATACAGTAATCGTCAAGGAAGAATTAAAAAAGCACAAGAAAGGCAAGTAACTGTAGTAGCTGATGATGCGGATATTTTAATGCCACCTTTCACCCATTCTACTAAGAAAACTTTTTACATGTAATCTGCCATAAAATATTATTAAGTTCGAGATATTCAGGTTTTTCAAATATCTAATACGAGAGGAAGATTTTAAAACTTTAGTAGCCCTTGTCTAGCTCTATTGCGACGATTATTCGCTATTTGAAAAAAGTAAATTTTCGGCTTTCAAGAGTATAATAAGATCAAAAACCTTACGCGATAGGCTTGCAAATTTGAGTCATCCGACGATATTGGTTAAGAATATTTGGTATAAATTAGTAGTAAATTAATTGTGGTACTTTATGAAGGTAACACCAACTTAAGCACGCTAAATATGCTGCGTTTCAACTAAGAAAGGATTTGATATAGCTCGGTTACCCCCAACACAAAATGCAGCAAAATACCACCTCCTTCGAGTGCATTTGTATATAATTATTTGCAAAAACCTTTAATATGCCATTCCCTGAATCCCACACTGCCGTCGATACAGACATCCATGCTTAGTAGTTTACAAAAACAGCTGTGGAAAGGACTGTGCAAACTCTAGATATAGTTTTGATTCAGATAACGATGAAGATGAGGTTTAATTTTAATTAAATTAACTTTATTTTACAAACCATTGATATAACTTTCAACTTTTATATATTATGGTTTAATGTACATTAATGTTTAAATAATAATTTTTTTAATTTATTTTTATTTCTTTAAAATCCATATTTTTAACTAACAAGATTTTAAAACTAATGAGTTTGCAGAAGAATATTTGTACTTTTTCCTGATTTGTCAACTGTTTTGATTAAATAATGAAGTTCGTAATGTAGATAACTCATAATTGAAAAAAAAATTACAGTTTGTATTATATTATTCAAGGAAACACAAGATAGTCTTCTTTGTTAAAAGACGCGTATCTAAATGATGAGTTTTACTAGCAATAACTAGTCCTTTTTCAATATTTTCATCATAACTGCAGTTCAGTCAGTTTTCAATAAAGTTCCATCGCTGGAAGAGAATGTAAGTTTATTTTGAATATCTCTTTCCATCATATCACGTTAGCTTTGTTTGCACTATCTGTTGTTCCATTAATTCCACAAAACACTTGAAGAATCAGTAAATTTACTGCGGTCTATAAAAAATTGCATTGCCTTGTTTAGAACTACAAAATATTTCGTCATCCCTGCATCAGTTATATCAACGGAAAACTCTGGTCAGCAAACTCATTGCATAAGTTAGTTCACTGCATTTCGAATGATTTAAAATCCAGGCTAAATGTTAACTTATTAACTCATGGCTAAATGTTAACTCATTATTTGTCCATTCTTTTAGTACATTTTATGAGGGTATGTTCAATATTGCTTATTATTAGTGACTCCATTCTTTGAATCATGGCTTTGAGTCGCAAAATAGCAAACTTTTGTTGGACATCTCAATAATAACAAGGGGTGGTTCCGTCACTTGCAGTGATATTTTTCTGGCGTTTTCTCATCGTTTCCTTCCAAAATCATGTTTGTAAATATTTTTTTAGTTTTGAAACCAATATCATATTCTTTGTCAGCATAAAATTTCCTTTAATTTCAGATACCAAACTCGACTATTGTGATTTAAAAAAAAATTGACGTTTTTTCAAGATTGCGACCAAAGAAACATATTCGTCACGACAGTACGGGTTGCGATTTTTAGTATGTTCATTAGAAGCATGTTACCTACCATTTGTAACAAGAATAGTTTATGTTCCAATTTTTTCTAGGTTAAGGTGTTTTTTCGCTTATTTCTAATGCACTACATCCCTAAGTAAATACTCATAAGTGTAGCTCTTTTACGAGCACTAAAAAAAAGTGAATTCAATCGTTTGGCTACTTTTTTTTTGGCGTTTTCGTAATCAATATCGCCAGCGCACCCCTTCAAGGAACGCCCATGTAATGTTTTTATCCTTAGAGCAAATGGCCAAAAGTAAAAACTAGTTTTCACTACACTGATTTAAATTAAATTTTTTAAATAATTAATCAAAAAATACGTATATTCAAACATATAATTCCTAAGTAAATGGTTTTAAAAAATCATTAAAATTTAAAAATGTAATTAAAATTCTGAAATTCATCAATTTCAAAAAAAGTTTTATGCGATAATGTCGGTGAAACTGTCAGTTTTTATAGATTTACAAATTCAGTTACAAATACTTTGATTGTACAAAAAATATTTTGACTATGTTTTTAAAGTTTCTTAATAATGCTATTTCTGCTAGTGTGATGACAAAAGTGATTTAAATAAAACCTTAAATTTCTACAAATACTTCAAGAAAACAAATGTTTCATAACCATATTAATGAACCGACTGTAAAAAAAGTAGAATGTCGAAGTCCTTTGATGTATAAAATGAAAAGTCATGCATATGTTATGAAATTTATTTTATTATATACAACATGCAAAGAGCATAAAAATAATTTAGTTTAACAGATGTTCCTAATAAAAAGCTGCAGCTGACCTATAGACGAAAAACAATAACAATGACCTTTATCCCTGTTTGAATGCTCCATTCATTTTTACATTTTAAATAAAATGTAAAAAGAAGTGAACGTACATTTTTTGGTGAAAACCTGTAAAATACAAGACAGTTTTTTTAGAAACAACATAAATTCCAGTATATTTTTATTGCTTGCTTTAGTTAAAACCTAACGGCATTTGTATTAAAAAATATGAAGAAACTGCGAAATGTGTAAATTTAATTCAAACCTTTAAGATATTGTTAAAATTATATTGTAAAAATTTGAAAAGATGCGTTATAAATAATTAGAGTAAAATAGTATAGAAACTATCTTTTGACGTAGATTAATTGGTAAGTAAATGCATTTATCATGCTTAAAGAAAAAAACACATCAAATTAAGCCAATGCTGACTTTGTTTCAAACGTTTGTTATATTACTCATTTATGAAATATTAGAAAAGTAAACCAAGTCTACTTTTTGTCATTTTCGAGTTAGCAGCGCAATCGAATGCACCAAGTATGTAGAATATAACTGCAATAATGAAAACGTCCTAGTTCAAATACTGTCTGCTAAGCAACTAAATCTTAAAATACTATTAAGAGGCAATTTTGTTCAGAAGCTTAAAATTTAAACCTTTGTAGCATAAAGAAGCTTTTTATGGACTTGGTTCACTTTCATTTTGAGCCTTTCAATTAAAACTAACAGTTGTTAATGTTAAGTGACTGTTATAAAAATATGAAATATGGCATTAAACATTGCAGCATTGATACTTACATTTATGTCGTTAATATGCTTTCTTAGTAATGCAGGCCTTTGCCGTATCCATATCCGAGTCCATTTCCAAGGACGGCTCCATGTCCAAGAGCCAAACCATTTCCAAGACCGTATCCGTATCCAAGGCCAACTCCATGGCCAAGACCAACTCCATGTCCAAGACCAACTCCATGTCCAAGACCGACTCCGTGTCCGACGAGTCCACCGTAGGCAATAGGTGCTCCATGGGAAGCGTATCCGTGCAGGGCTGGTGCTGCGGCAACGTGGCTCACGACTGGGGCAACTGGGGCGGCGTAGGGGCTGGCGATGAGGGCGGCGGCCGGGGCGCTAGCGGCGGTGCCGGGCTCGTTGGTCTTGACCACTGCCCGGAATCCGTGTCCGTCGGCGACGTACTCGACTTTCCTGGCCCGTCCGTCGATGTCAGCCAGAGTGTAGGAGCCCTTCACGTTGCCGTGGCCGTCGCCGACTTCGGATCGGGAGTTGGTGGCGCCTTTGCCGTCCTTGATGTCATAGCCGAAAGCGTAGTTGCCGTGGCCCTGTGATTTAAATTTATTATTTTTGTCTTCATTATTAAAATAATTTTATTAGTAGAATATTTTTTAAATAATTTTTTTAATAAAAATACAAATGATATTATTCATCCAAAAATCCATATAAAATTGTGGTAACTTTCTTTTATGATTACTTTTAAGTGTCATGATTTTTTTTTTTGCTACACCCTAATGCCATTTTTTTAATATTAAAAAGATCTCTTAGATCTAGTCGTTCATGTATAAACATATTATTCAGGTCTCGGTTAATAGACCGATTTATCGAAGATGTTTTTGCCATTTCAAATGTAAAAATATCTTTAACGTTTGTTTACTTACATCTTGGACCTGAGACCTTGCGCTGACTCCGGTGTTGACCAGGTGTCCGTGTCCGTAGAGGAGTGCGCTGGCGTTGACTGCCACAAGGGCGGCGAAAAGAATGGTGACCTAAATTCAATATTTTCTTTTAATAAAATGTTAATGGAATGTTTAAATAAGTCCACGAAGTTTAAATATTTCTTTATTTCCAATAAACGTGGGTAAGTTCTTTTGTAAATCATAAAAATGATTGCTTGTAAAATATAACTTGGACCTGAAAGTTTTTAAAGTTTTTATAACCGAAATTTAAACTACGCATTTGAGGTTAAATATTCTTTAAGTTATAAATGCAATACTAAATTTTTCTATTTGAGTATAAAATACGATTTTTAGTTAGTAGGAGAATATGAAGACAGTATATGACTCTTCTAAAATATAGAATATTGCTGATTTTTTGCAAAAAGTTTAGAAAAATTAATACTTAATTATATTTATTATTATATTTATTTATATATTTAATTTATATTTTATATTAGAAGTATTAAACACACAAATGTTTGCTTAGATACTACCTTTTTCTACAGAATTTTTTTTACACATTACGTGAATTCAACAAAACAGTATTTTAGAATTAACTATCACAAAATTAACACTAAAGTTTAAATGGAATAATGGTATAATTATAAATCTTTTGAGATTTATATCGTTAATGAACAACGTTCAATAATTCTAAAGAGATTTATAAGAAGTTATCGAATGCGATGACGTAGAGCTCAAACATAGAACAAAATTTCAGACCACGATAGATGCTTCAATATAAGAAAATCATTTTAAATTGAAATCACATTTTCTAGCTACTAAGACAAATCACACTGATTTCGTATGAAAATTAATAGAAGAAATTATTCTAAAATAATAATAATCTGAGGTTGATTTTATTAGAAGATTGTTGAAGTAAAATAAAAGCATTCTCTCTCGCTAATATTTTGAGACATTTCATTGACTTATTTTCTTTAAAGAAAAATCGCATTTACATTTTGATATTAAACAATTGCACTTAAATGCGAAATTTTGAAGTTTCAAATAATCAGCTTTAAGGTTAGGTTTTAAATACGGGCAGAAAAATTTATTACTTCATTATACCTTTAAATTCGAATGCAAAATATGCATTAGAATTATTAACAAAATTTAGGAAAATGATATTAATTTAAAGACATTTAGAGTATTTTAGCCGTAATCAATGATAAAATTGAATATTAAAGATCGGAAACGAATACAATTATGCTTACCTTAGCAATCATGTTTACTGAGACAGTGAACAACCTCAACAGTGATAACATACGTTTGTTAAACCGAGGTTTATATATTTTTAATACAAGGCCAAATTTTGTGAATTAGTACGGCTTTTACTCGAAATTAAAAAAAAATTCTAATAAATTTAGTGGGAAAACAAATCGAATGGCAACCCCACCCAATGCAGGAACGAGAATTACTGTTCCGCATATTTTAATTCACCTTCGAATAAGCCAAGGTCTGTACTCGATTCTTCGATTTCGACTTTTGTGTGGTTGACTTCGAATAAAATATATGAATTTTAAGTATGTCACTCACTGAGAAGTATTTTTCCTTGATTTTAATTGCAGTCTGTGACATAATAATCTCGAAGAATAATCGCGTACAGTTTTTTAAAAATTTGTTTTGCATTTTTATAATGAAAGGCTGGAAATGTTACCTTTTTGAAATGCGCGTTTTTTAAAGGTTGTGAGAACTATTTCCTTTAAACAATGAAAGTTACAGTAGTCCACAAAATAGCAAGCAATCTATTGGATATTTATTAGAAATGTTTGGAATGTATGCATGCGTTTTTATGAATTAGGTACTGTTTAGGTGGTCTTTATGATCTAGTTTACTGTTTGTCATATTTTCAAGATTTTGCAATAGTTTAAATAAATTTATAAGTGTAATTCGAAGTTTATTATTGTGTAAAAAGTGAATGTATGTGACTGAAGTAGGTGAATAGTATTACTTTAAAATTCTACAGTAAAAAGCAATTTCAATTATTTAAACTGCTATTTGAAGCTTTATTTTCTAATAGGGGTGTTTTTATGGAGGATTAGACTTTTGCAGACGCGAAAAATTCACCGGAATTGAGAGCAATTTTTTTTTATTCTAAGCTATTCTTGCTACCGATTTTAGCTCTCAAACTATAATTTATCTGAGCTCTGTGTGCATGTTGAAGTATTTCGAGATGCAATTTGGCCGAAAGAAGGAAAGCCAACTAGTTAATTTAGAGTTCTTTTAAATTCGAACTGTACCGAACCCGCGATCTTGGGGTTACGAGGTAGGCACGTTACCTTAATGCCAATGAGCCAGCTTTTAACGTGTAATGAATAAGTTACTTTGTGTATTAAATGTACTAACATTTAGATAGTGTTTTAATTTTTAAGTATTTTTAAGTATAAATAAATAAATAAATAAAAATAATAAATAAATAATAAATAAATAAATAAATAAATAATAAAAAAATAAATAATAAATAATAAATAAATAAATAAATAAATAAATAAATAATAAAATAAATAAATAATAATAAATAATATAAATAATAAATAAATAAATAAATAATAAATAATAAATAAATAAATAAATAAATAAATAAATAATAAATAATAATAATAAATAATAAATAATAAATAAATAAATAAATAAATAAATAAATAAATAAATAAGATAATGATGAAGATGAATAATGAAGATGAATATAATAATAAATGAAATAATGAATAGAATGAATAAATGAATAATAATAAATAAATGAATATAATAAGATAAATAATAAATAAATAAATAATAAATAAAATAAATAATAAATATAAATAATAAATAATAAATAAATAAAATAAATAAATAAATAAATAAATAAATAAATAAATAAATAAATAAATAAATAAATAAATAAATAAATAAATAATAAATAAATAAATAAATAAATAAATAAATAAATAATAAATAAAAATAAATAAATAAATAAATAATATAAATAAATAAATAAATAAATAAATAATAAATAAATAAATAAATAAATAAATAAATAAATAAATAAATAAATAAATAATAAATAAATAAATAAATAAATAATAAATAAATAAATAAATAAATAAATAAATAAATAAATAAATAAATAAATAAATAATATAAATAAATAATAAATAAATAAATAAATAAATAAATAAATAAATAAATAAATAAATAAATAAATAAATAAATAAATAATAAATAAATAAATAAATAAATAAATAAATAAATAAATAAATAAATAAATAAATAAATAAATAAATAAATAAATAAAAAAATAAAAAACAAACAAACAATAATAATTTTTTTTTGTCGTGTCCATGAGAGTCGAACTCTATATGTGTCCGTGAATTTTGATAATTTCTTCTACGACTTGCTTGATGTTGTCTCCATACGGATCTAGCATAGTCGGCAGTACTCCAATCTTTCTCAGGCTGGCGCTCATAGCCGGACACTCATAGATGTGAGTAGGCGCGTAAGCTGTGTATCAGGACAATGTTCACAGCTTCTATAGATCTTCTTGCCATCTTCATCTATCTTCATACCCCTGTGGTGTCCGGTTCTCAGCCTAGTTATGGTTTTAAGAGTAGATCTGTTCGCAGTTATTTCAGAGAGAAGATGTTTGGTCTGAATGGATTTTTCTCTAAGCTTATATCTGGCCACTGCATTCGCATCCTGAAGAGAAACATCACTGCAGCTAGTGTTGAGGTCTCTGCCCTCCTTGGACAATCTATCTCTATGTTTCATTATCTTCTATGTCGACGTGTGCAGGAATCCACTGGAGGATGCAGGTCTTGTTTATAGTCTGAAGATCTTGAAGACCTGAGATGATTTCTTGGGTGATAGAAGAATGTCCTTTTAGAACTGCTTGGAGGGCGGCCTTTGAGTCGCAAAATATAACTAGGCCTTTTGCCTGCTTGGAAGTGGGAAGGGCCTTATAGATATTTAGTGCCTCCAGAATTGCCCTCAGTTCACAGGTGAAGTTAGAGGCTATGTTTCCCGCACCATATTTGCCCTGGTGAGACACACCATCTGAAGTAGTTAAAAACACACCGGCACCCCCGTTGGTGATGGTTTTGTCAGAGGAGCCATCTGTGGTATGCATGTACAAAGTCTTCTTTTGGAAATTGTTCTATTGCATTGAGTCCCTTTTTCCTAATGATGTCCTTTTGTTCATTTTTGTTGCATGGCTCCAAAAGGTCAATGTGAACGCTGGTGTTCATCATCATCATCATCATCATCAATAGCTCGACAGTCCTGGGTGGACCCTGGCTTTCTCAAGGAGATTTGCCCAGTCTCTCCTTCTGCGCGCAACAGCTTTCCAGTCTCTGACCTTTATCGAAACAAAGTCCTTTTGGAGGCAGTCCACCCACCTCAGTCTGGGTCTGCCTCTTTTTCGAGTTCCATTTGGTTTAGCCAAAAAAATCTTTTTTGTTGTTCTGTCATCATTCATTCTAATAATGTGTCCGGCCCATTTCATGCGTTGGATTTTATGATATTTCAGGATGTCCGGCTCTCTGAATAGTTTATAAAGTTCAGAGTTAGTTCTCCTTCTCCACACTCCATTGTCACAGACACCACCAAAAATTGACCGGAGGATCTTCCTCTCAAAAGTAGCGAGGGTCCTCTCATCAGCCTGGGACAAGGTCCAGGTTTCAGACGCGTAGGTGAGAACTGACCTGATTAGACTTTTATATATCAGCAACTTTGTATCTCTTTTGATGTTGTTTGATTTGAGAAATTTTCTAATGCTATAGAAGCACCTGTTGGCTGCAGTTACTCTCTTTCTGACCTCTGGGGACAAAGAGTTTTCAGAGTTGATTTCAGAGCCAAGATAGGTAAACGAGTTCACCTTTTCAAATTTGTACTCTCCAATCTCGATGTGTGTGGAGATGTGAACGCTGGTGTTCATTGGAAGCTTTTTGAAAGAGATGGGTTCTTGAACAATAGCCCATTTGTTGTGTTCAAGGCCAACACTTCCTCTAAAATCTCTATCAAATTGCATGGGTGAAGATCGTTTCAGTCTTGACATATCATTTCACTCTCTAAAGGCAATGCGAGATATATGTTCAGGAGGGAGACTACATGTTTTGTTCGTAAACTTAATCATATTTACTTTTCTTCTATTTTGTAGAGTTTCTAGACCACACTCCCTAATTATTTTTCCATTATTGGTGGATGAAACTGCTCCTGTTATTATCTTAGCAGCTCTCGCTTGAATGCTTTCTAACTTATTTAAGGCCGTATCGGAAGCATGAGCCCATATTGGGGAAGCATATTCCATAATGGGTCTAATAAGTGAAATATATGTGGTCTTAACAGTTTTGACAGAAGCTCCCCAGTCCGTGCCGCAGAGACTCCTGATAATTTTCAATTTTTCGAGGGCTCTTTCAGAGACTGTCTTCACATGCTCAGTGAATCTCAATTCGGCATCTAGAATTATTCCTAGATATTTGGGATTGGATGCCTTTACAATACGTTTACCTTCGATATTTAATTTAGGATCAAAAAGTTTTCTGTGCTTCCTGTCTGTTGAGAAGACGCTAAAATTTGTTTTTTCAACATTGAAATAATAATAATAATCTATAATAATAAAAGAAAGAGTCTGTGTGTCTGTGTGTCTGTTTGTCTTCGGATCGTAAAAGACCTACTTATACTGCCCTCAGAAATTCGAAATTTTTTAGATAGATTCCCTTTAATACCAACGTGTGCACCTGAGGCTTAGTTTTTTCATATTTGTTCCATTTTTAGAGAAAATTCGAATTTTCTGAAAAAATACACCACTTTCGCTCACAACAGATCATTTTTTCTCTTTCCTGATGCCATCAGCTGAAAAAATTAAATAAAACTTTTAACGAAAACATTTGAAATTCAAAATGTTTATTTTATTCTTTTGCCATTACTTTCAGAAACTAAATTCATTATTTCAAAAATAATTGACATGTTTCAAGTGACATAATTCCGCCAGTCTTCATTCCCGATTTTATTGTGGGTTTATTTGATGATTTTTTCATTGATTTTCTGTTGACTGCATGTATGCATATTTAAGCAATAATGTATAGTTAAGCTATTACTGAACGATGATGGTTAATAAAGGCCATCGCACTAGAGCTATTAGTGTTTTATGTCTTTATTTTTCCCCCAAATACTTGCCAACTCGCCAAATTATTAACTAATTCGCCAAATAGGCAATTTCTTTTATAAATAATTTATAGCTGGTCGGTGTTCGAAGTCATTGTGTTAGAGCTGTATAATGGTTGTGGGTAGCTATATCTATTTTCTCGCCAAATTATTTCCCGAAACGCGCCACAAATGAGCTAAAAGGTTTTATGTATTTATGAGGGAATTGTGATGACATTTATGAGTGACATTTTATAGCGTATTTTTCATTTTGGAATTTTAAGGCAATGAAACGGGATTTTATAATTTATAAAGAGCGGAAACAATAATAAGTTTATGATCCTATAACAGGGTATATGGTACACATATTTGGAATCTATTTGATATTTTTTTTTATTCCGTGCGAAGAACGGGTATAAATTTGCTAGTATAATAATAATAATAATAATAATACAATAATAATAATAATAATAATAATAATAATAATATAATAATAATAATAATAATAATAATAATAATAATATAATAATAATAATAATAATAATAATAATAATATAATAATAATAATAATAATAATAATAATAATAATAATAATAATAATAATAATAATAATAATAATAATAAATAATAATATATAAAATAACAATAACAATAACAATAACAATAAATAATAATAATAATAATAATAATAATATAATATAATAATAAATAAACTGTAATAACTATTCTGTGAATTTGTTTCCAACTTTTAGCTATACTTGAGGCATCCTCTAGAAACAAGCATAAATCTATGGTAAGAAATTCGTTGTCATGATAAAAATTAAAAGGTGTTTTCCATATTCTGCCCTCAATAAAGCGCGTCAGCGATAAGAATGAGACAATTCGATCGGCTAAGCTATTGCGAGAAATTTGTAACATGCAAATTTTTACATTACCAGCAGAAAGTAGAACACGCACACTTTAAAATAAGATACGATTTTAATTGTTGCTGCTACAAGATTTACCATGACAGCTCATTTATCGAACGCTATTCGAAAAGAAATTGTACAATTCTATAATTTCGATGCCAGAGGATGCAAGAATGTAGATTTTAAACATTTTTAAAAGCGCAAAATTTCAAAAGCAACCATACATCGTCTTTTAAAACAGTACGATGAACAAGGACACATAAAAATTTCTCGAAATTTCGGAAAAGAAATCCGGGAAAGAACCCAACTCTGGTGACGAAGGTTAAAAAAAGTTATGGACAAGAAGCCTCATATTTCAGTGCGCCACATCGTCCGGAAATTAATGATATCTAAGTCTAATGTGCACAAAATTATTATATCAAAAAGATTTGAATTTAAAAGCTTTTAAGGAAAAAAAGGTCCAGAAATACATATAAAAGTTCAAAAACAACGAGCAAAGAAGAACTGCTTAAATTTTGATCGGAAATTGATTCCATCTGGATCAGGAATGAAACTCATCATTGTTGACGAGTCTTATTTCATGTATGATGAAAATGTTGCTGGTGGTAAGTACTACTATTCTGCGTCATCTGATTCCGTTTCCGTAGAATATAGAATCAAACTTGAAGAGAAATTCGCCGGAAAAGTGATGGTGTGGTACACCATGGATGAGGATGGGAATGTGTCCAAACCGGTCTCTTGGAGGGAACTGTGAATGGTAAAATTTACTTGCGACAATGTATAAAGAGAGTACTGATACCCTTCATTATCCAACATCATCGGAAGAAAGATATTTTGTTCTGGCTATCAGTCATTACATGAAATAAGTGACCTGAGTATCTGAGGAACCAGAATATTGATTTCATACCCAAGAAGGACAATGTACCTATAGTCCGACAAGCAAGAGGGATAGAAAAATTCTGGGGAATTATGTAATGTAAATATTCTTACGAAAAAAAGGAGCCCAAAAACTTGGCCCAATTCAAGAGGATATATCATCGTCATCTTAAATCAGTATCGGAAGAAACTGTACAAAATGTCATGACGACCAGCTAGAAGAAATCTTCCCCAAATGTCACTTAAAGATGTATATTCGTCAAGTTAAAGCATCAAAAGGAAGTAAAAATGTTTGTTTGTCAATTTGATGCAATTAGCATTCACGTAAGTAATATTTTGTTTAATTTAAAAGTAAATAAAGTTGTCTCATTCTTATCGCGGACGCGCTTTAGAAAACATTCATACAATCCATAAACATGAGAGTTGCTTGATTCTATCAACTTTTAAAAAAAAATAATTTTTTTCCTCAAATTTTTTAAAATGACAATATTTTTTTAATAAATCAAAATCATTGTGCATTAAGTTTATAAGCGAAAAGGTAAATAATAAATAATTTTAGTGTAGAGAGAACTTTTTAACTTGGTTTTTTAAATATTATATATTTGATGCTTGGTATCAATTTCGGTGTAAAACCACATTTCATTTAGGTTTTATATGTACAGCATAAAACAGTTCTAAAAAACAATTTCTCCCACTTTAATTTGTAGCTTTCGGTCCAGTTATAGCTTTTGTTTGGCCTAACATTTATTTCAATTTAAGCTCAATGCTAGAAGAAAACGGGTGCAACAAATGTTGATTGAAACTTAGTTATTAATAAATAAATTAATTATGAGGAGTGTAGGAAAAAAGGATTATATAAATATTGCATTATAACTTTTAAATAAGTATCTTAAGTTTATATTTATTCATTAATATATTAATTTCATTGTGAATTTTGATTCTTATATAATTGGAATTACGTTTATATACTATCATAATAGGATGGATGGATGGATGTTTAGGTTTAATGGCGCAAGAGCATCAAAGGCCATACTGTGCCAAACACTAGGTTATTCTAATTAAAAAGGTTAAAATGATTCATAAAAACGACACAAAACATTTAAAAACTATTATAAATCTATATCAAACACTAGGTTCTTTTGCTTAAAAGTTAAAAATAGTTCATAAAAATGAGACATGACATTTAAAAAACAAACATCTAAATCAAAGAATAAAAGCCAATATCAAATAAAAAAAGAAAACAAGGCATGATATGGGGAGGTGAGATAAAATGTGATTTATAGATGGGTTTAAAATGTTAAAATGTTCAAGCCTGCTCGACGTGAAGGCTGGACTGTCGACTAAAATATGTTGAACACTTAGTGGGACATCACACATTACACAAATGGGCTTATCTTCTGCCAGCAGAAGATACACATGTGTGAGTCTGTGTGGTGTGCCCTATACTATCATAATTAGGAAAAAATGATTTATTTTCTCTATTTTATATTACATTTTTCAATTTTTTTTATGTAACTCACACACATTTTCCCTTCATCTCCAAATAACCTCTTTTGCTTAAACCACCAAAACTGTTTTTGCAAAATGATGGATTGCAATTTTTTTTTTATATGATAAACTTTTGCTACATTTAGTTTTTACTGTTGCATTGTGGTTTTGAAACAAACATAATAAAAGCTTTCTTATGGTAAAAAATCGCACAGCCTATTCTGTATTCCAACCAGGGCCTGATCTAGGAAAACTCAGACAATAGGCACAACGAATTTTGGGGGCCCTTATACGGAAAATGTTTTATATGATTGCCCGTAGTAATGGTGCTAGTTGACCGTTGTATCATATGTTTTGCTACCATTTTATAGGCTTTATGCATCTATAAAAAATTACGTTTGGGCAATGTCTGAGTTAAGGTTAAACTTCACAAAGTGAGGGTCTCTGAAAATTTTAATATTTACTGAAATTTTGGTGTTTTACAGAATTTAGCATAATAAAAACTAAAATGTATGAGCCCCTAAATGTTTTTGTTCTCAACCTGAGTCCAACACCATTCCGTACACTTTTAATTTTTTTAAAGTTTGGTTTTATCTTTATATGATATTTGATTGTGTGGTATCGAATCTCTTAAACATGGATTTATTACTCATTTGTTTGTGGGATTGTCATTGATGAATTTTCAGCATAAAAGTCGAAGTATATAAATAATCTATATACATAAAAGGCAACTTCCGTTTGTTTGTTTGTATAAGACACGAGATCTAAAGAACCACGCAACAGATCGTCACGAAATTTGGCACAAAAATTCATCTCATCTCCGGAACAAACATAGGCTAAGAATTTTTCGAATCAGACCATTCCTTCTATTGTTTTCGAACGTTTTTATGTCTCCCATTCAATGCATTGAAGACCTTGGAGGTTTATTGCTCCTTCAACAGCACGTTTTCACGGATTGTTTATTTAGTTTTATTTTACACATTTTTTAAAACGATTTTTAAGTATATTTAGTTTAATTACAGCTAAAAAATTAGAAATAAACATCTAAAACAAAAATCGTTTGCTAGCTTTTTAGCACTTAGAAAAATATTTAATATTAAAAATAAAAATAGTTTGCTTTTGTATCTTTATCACAGTTCAAAAAAATACATATAAATATAAAAAATGCAAATCGTTTGCTGTTTGCTGGAGTAGCTTTATAACATCTAAACAATTAGATCATGTAATTCGCTTTCATTAAGAATATTTTATTTTCTGCACACAGACCATGCCTTTTATGTATATAGATATCTGCATTGATTTAGTACTGTATACATTTGCATTAAATTTTTAATTTTTCCGTATTTGTATTGAATTATGGTAGAAATTTGTACTGCTTATATTGTATTTATATCTACAAAGTGTCCAAAAAAAGTTACTTAATTTATTATAGAATTCCCTTGCGTTAAAATAAATGTTTGAGACCCTTTTAAGATTTAGCTGTTTTTCCGTTTTTAATTCTTACTGATTATTTTTTACTTAAATATGTATTCTTTTTAATTTGAGCTTTATATCAAAGGTATTTTTGAAATTAATATTAATCATTACTATATCCAAGTTGGGTAATTAAATGGAAAATCACTGGGTAATCTTCACATCTTATGTAACTAAAATGAAAGAAAAAAAAATAGTTAAATTGACTGTAAAATTATTTTTCCACCTCTACCCGTGCAACGTCGGGTATAACAGCTAGTGTTTAATATTTTTAATTCTTAAATTAAATTTTTTTTTGTCCAAAATAAATTCAAAAATGTTAGGGAGTGACATAAATTCATAGTAATACGAATTACAATTTGCAATATATATATTTTATTTACACAGAAAATATTGGAACAAATACAAATAATTTAAAGCCTAAAATCCAATATAAATTCAGTTACCAATAACACAAGAAGTACCTGTTATTTCTGAATTTATTTCACACATGAATCCTATCATAGTTTTAAAATTATATTTTTGTTTCAGATTTCAGCAGCCATAGATGAACACAAAGTAACAGGATTTCAATTTCATTGGCGAAGTTGAATCTGCAAAAAAGAAAGTCACGAATCAATAAAGATAATTTAACGGCATTTAAACTTAAATTATCTATAAAAGTATTATTAGCTGCAAATATCGTTGCAATGGGAATATAAATTTTTCCTAACTAGCAAATGCCATCTGTTGTTTATCACTCCTATGAACCACTTGATTTAACTATAAAATAAACTCTTTCGTGAAGTATACTTACTTAATGAATAAAGCTTTTTTTTAATTAATGGTGCAGTCCATAACCCAGTCCAAGTCCATGTCCTAGGGCAGCTCCATATCCAAGACCATATCCGTTTCCAAGAACGGCTCCATGTCCAAGACCGACTCCGTGTCCGACGAGTCCACCGTAGGCAATGGGTGCAGCTGCCACCAATGGAGCTCCGTGGGAAGCGTATCCGTGCAGGGCTGGTGCTGCGGCGATGTGGCTCACTACGTTGTCGGAGGGGGCGGCGTAAGGGCTAGCGATGAGGGCGGCGGCCGGGGCGCTGGCGGCGGTGCCGGGCTCGTTGGTCTTGACCACTGCTCGGAATCCGTGTCCGTCGGCGACGTACTCGACTTTCCTAGCCCGTCCGTCGATGTCGGCCAGAGAGTAGGAGCCCTTCACGTTGCCGTGGCCGTCGCCGACTTCGGATCGGGAGTTGGTGGCGCCTTTGCCGTCCTTGATGTCATAGCCGAAAGCGTAGTTGCCGTGGCCCTGCGATTTAAATTTATTATTTGGTATTTCAGGAATAACACAATTTTAGTAGAATTTATTTTTATTTGTAAAAATTAATACAAATTAAAATAAAAAAAATATTTATTATACAATTTGTAAAAAAATATGATATTATTTACAGCCGAAAAACTGATCCTTTAAATAAGATCTTACATTTTTGTTAAACTGATTTTATTGTGAACATGAAATGCACAGTTCCTTAGAATAAAGTATTATTTGGAGGGTTCAGAATACAAGTGAACCAAGTCCACCATGGACTTGGTCCACTTGTATTTTGAGCTCTCAATTTACTTATGTAGCAAAATAAGAGGAGATCTCAGAATACAAGTTCATAGTGGACTTGGTTCACTTGTATTCAAAACCGTCCATTTGTTTTTACATTGTATACGTTTTCTCTCATTCATTATATATGGCAATTTTTTTTAACGAAACTCTACTTACTTCCTGGACAATTCAAGTTGTATTATGTTGATTAACCAAACGTTTTTTTATTGCATATTACATAAAAGGCCTTTTTCATATAAGTAATAATTAATAACTACAGAATAATTTATAATATACAAATGTGCACTTATGATATACTTTTGGTTATGGTTTATTTATGATTAATTCAATAATATTATATTTCTAATTTATTGTAATGTAGTATAGTACACTTACGTCCTGACCTTGGGACCTTGCGCTGACTCCTGTGTTGACCAGGTGTCCGTGTCCGTAGAGGATTGCGCTGGCATTGACTGCTGCAAGAACAGCAAACAGGATGGAGATCTAGAAAAAGAGTAATAAATACGAAATATACGTTAAAAAAATTGAAGGCATAGATATGTTAGATTAGAAATTGTACACTTATTTATTAATTTTTAAAAGCTTATGAGAGAGTTGGTAAATATTTTTGTATTACAAAATGTACACTCTTAAAACAAAAGAGCGAAATTCACTCCTATAGGAGAAGTGCATTTTCGGCACCGGAAAGGAGTGGAAATTAACTCAGACCGAGTTAAAACCGCTCGTTTGTTTTAAGAGTGTACTTTAAGTGTGTTGCTTATTATTTAAAGTCATTTAAGTGTTTCTTTGAATATTTAAAAAGATTAAAATAAAAGTTATGATTAAATGCATAAACAGTTTTTTCACGGTGGTATTTAAAGAAACATAAATACGACCACCCAACATAAATTTTAAGGACGACATTGTACAGGGCGTCCGTAATTTGAGGCATATTTAACGTGCAACTCCTCCTGCACGGTCTTTTTGGTTACACTTACCGTTTATAGGCCGGCAATTATTTTGAATTGAATCTGGGTCCTTTCGCATTCAAGGCAAGCTCTTTAACCCACTGGGCTTCCCAACCCAATGTAGGTTAAAGTATATTAAATATTTTATATTACATTTATGCAAAATAGAGTGCATAAAGTTTTGATTATTGTTCTTTTTAAAATTTTATGAAGAATTAAATAAAATATTTTTCTTTTGAAAATTGTATAAGTTCTCGAATAATGCAATTTTTAGTTAAATTTTTTCGGATTCATACATTTTTGTCTCGAATATCTTCAAAGAATTTTATGAAAGTAGATAACTGTACTTTAAATATTTAGAGAAACAAACATGTTCAAAAACTTAAAACGCAAAGCTTATTTCAAAAGAACAAAATCATCAAATTATAAACAACTTTAAATTTTGCTAAAACAAATTATAAAATTCCGATTTCTCACCTTTGCAATCATATTTGAGAAGCAGGAGAAAACTGTTAAATTTCTTAAGAAATTAGGGAAATGGTAACAAATGAAGCAGAAGGATGCATTTTATACATTTTAATCCGAAGGCTGACTCGACAAGTTACGTGTTTAGGTTACTTGTTGTCAAGTTCTTTCAACCCCACCCATCGGGAATTACTGTATGGATCACCTTGAAATTTCCCTGTTACTTCGTGGCTGCGATCCTACGTCTTATTAGACTTCTTGTAACATGTAATTAAGGATAAAAAGGAAATATAGCCACGGTCTTTTGTACCTGCTTTTTTAAATACACAGAAACATTTAGTTCTTCTATTTATATTGAAATAGATAAATTGACGTTAAAAATCATGATTAAAAGTGTTTGCGATTTTTTGTCATTTGCATCTTAAATTAAAAACTTTCTTAAATATATATATTTCTTGCGAAAATACATTTAAACTCTTCAATAGATTTTATCCATGCAGCTAGAGTTTTTCATGTGTCATTTATTAGAGTTTTTCTCTTTTCATATAATGACAAACGTATATACATAAACATTACTTTTTTCCGAAAAAATTTAGCAAATGTTATGTAGATAATGGACAAGTTGCATGAAACGCGAAATTCATAATATATGTGTTTTTCTGGTACATTAGAAGCTGCAGATTCCGAATGTAAGGTTAAATATTCACAAATATGTTTAATTTCAACAAAAAATGCATTTGAAATGTGCCGAAAATGTACGTCACTGAAAACAGCTCTGACGTCAACTGTTATGTTTTTTGGCGATGTTTCGATCTATGCTGAAACTATGACTGTTGGATCTGATCGAATAGTCGAGTGAAATCGTTCAACGTCTAAAGAAATTAACTTGAATGAACATAACATGTTTCTGTAAAATAGCATAACTTTTTAAGAGTTTGATAGGATGAAAGCACGTTTCACAGTTTCAACGGATACAGTGAAACGGGATACGAAATAACACGCCAAGACAAAAAAAGCCAACCGTGACGTCAACTGTTATGCTAAGAGAGGTTTAACAGAGTGACGTATCATTCACTTTAAAATGAATTTAAAAATAAATACATCTTTAAAACCAGAAATACTTGAGTTTTAGAGGTTTTTTAATATGCTTAATCGAATAAATATGTTTGTGGAAAACGCTGTAATTGTCCATTGAAGGTACAAAAGTTAAGGCCCAAGGTATTCATCTACCTTTTTCCATTTTATGCAGGGCAGCATATAAACTGTGGGCTATCTCAATGCTTATTCCAATTGGCATGTTAAGTTTTATTTTTCAAAAGAAATATTTTGAGTTCATTCTACATCAGAAACTACAAAATAGGTAAATTGTAGAAATATACGTACGAGTATGAAATATTGAAGCACAGACGATCTCAACATAATACATTGTTACTAGTTGGGTGCTGCATAAATCTATCTATTTTTATTATACATTTTCCAAATTAGAGTAGAACTCCAATTTTCCGAATCAATTAGAACCAGAACGCATTCGGATAATCAAAAATTTGGACAATTGGATTTCGATTATATTGGATACACTGACTGACTAATTAAAACGAATAGCTACCTGCGAGTCAGGCGACAGCCAATAACAGGACTGCAATTTGTGACCGTGAATCATCATCTCATTGATATTCATGTAGAACATTCAGCGATTCAGACAGTTAGAGTTCGGACAATTGGACTTCTATTACATCAATCTTTTAAAAAAACCGTTACGAAACAAATTCCCCGAGGCAAGAAAAATGGTAATGAAACATGAACAGAAAGCATCAGTTCTTTATAAAGAACGCTTTCAAAGTAGCTTTTATAAATTTTCTTGTAATTTACTTTTTTCTAAGGAGATTAAAACAAAGGTTTGGCGAATAAGGCGTCCATTTACGGAAGTGGATACAAATAGGCTTTGATATCTCGGAGAATTAATTGTTTGGTGTCCTTCGACCCGATCGGAATGTTAGTCGGTTTATGGAATTTTTTTTTATCTTTTAGGAAATGTTTGTTTGTTATTTAAAGTTAAGAGTGACTCAATTTCAATTTTATTGCTGCTTACCTAAAGTAATGATATCGTTGGAATCAAATTAAAATTTTTAAATTTTCTTTTGGGGGCTCGCAAATGAATTTCATCTAATGATATATCACATTAAATGTTAGCATTTGTTGCACTTTAACATACATATTTTTAAGCCCCCTCGCTAGCTCGAATAAATCGTTTGCTAGTGACTACATTATATCAATATAAATTTTATCTGAAATAATTTCTTTTGATGAATTATTAGTTTGTCATTTTACTTTTCTTTTTTTAATTCGAAAGAATTAAAAAAAATAAAAATGTTGAATTGACATGCTGACGATGTCCGTCCGTCTGTCTGTCCATACTCTACCATTCGGTACAGTACGGACAACCAAACTCGGTTCTATCGGTCTTAAAAAATTCCTTTTTTTTGTTAGAAAGGTTTAACCTCAGAGACCCACCTTTCATGCTTTTTAATCCGTGTTAAGCAGACTATCAATTATATTAATTTAATTCATGAAATAAAATTATTGAAAATAGTTGATTTTGGCTTTTAAAAGTATAATTAAAAAAAAATATTTATAAATCTTGTAAGCGGTTCTAGGTGACAGTTATTATTACAAACCCATCTTTAAGAATTTCAGATACAATTAGGATTTTTCTTTTCAGAGTATTCAGACTTTTGTTTTCCGACTAGAATTTGTTGAAGTTTTCAAGGACATGATCAAAATATTTTAGAAATTATGATTATCAAGTTAAAATATTTGCTACGTTTAACTTATTTTTATTATGATGACTCATAATTGTGTTTATAGGTAAGTTTAAGATAAAACCTTTACAAATTCTCAAATTGTGTGTTTCTGTTGCGATGACTTAACACAGCATATAAAAAGGTACAAAACTTTAGCTTTATCAAAAAGAATGAAAATCCAACTTCACATTTGAACGCAAAACGAGAGTTTATAAAGATCTAAAAAGCATACAAAGGTCTTGGAACTTGAAATAAAGTTTCGTCTTCACTCCTGAACAAGCGCGTGAGTGAAAAAATATTGTTGGCTCTTATCACTGAAGAAGGAACTGAAACAGTTTTCAATTTTCGTTTTGCGTTTTAATTATGCAGGATTTTTTTTTACTCTTACTTATTATTGAGATTGAAGGAAATATTTAATCTGACATAATTTAATAGTTTCTCTTTATAAATACAGATATTAAAAATAAAAAGGATTTTTTTTATAGAAAAGTTTAGTATAGTAGTTAACATATCCCCATTATTAAAATATTATAATTGTTGTTAAGGTACTTAAATGTTCTTTTTTTCAATTTCAACACTTTGTTTAAAGGTATTTTAATACCTTATTGACATTTGTTTTTTTGTGTGTTATATATTTATTGTTTTGTGATATTCTTAATGATATTTGTTTTGTCTGAAATCAAAGCAAGGATGAATTTAAAGTAAAATGATTTTTTTTGTAAAATGTAATTTCAACTTTGAAAATAGGTTTATTAAATTATTTTAAATGAATTATGATCTGAGTTGGGTGTTATATTCAATTTCAAATAGCCACTAATGCATTAAATAATAATAAAGAATAAAAACAATTTTTTGCAGAATAAATATTATTTATTCAAATTTTAAGGAAATTATAAATAAATTACGATGAAACATAGAGGATGCGATAGAAACAAGTACTGAGAACACAATGTGGTGTAAAATGCAAACAGTGTTTAATTGTGGAAGAAAAAACACATCAGATCAAAAATATATACACGCAAGAGTCTTTTCAGAATTTTACAGGAGTACAGGAATTATTTTTTGGGATTAAGCGTAATTGGCGATCCCCGAAAAAAAAAAGTGTAGATTTTCAACTGAAGAAAATATTATACTTTGCAAGAAAGACCATGCCGTTTATGTTATGAGATAAATTTTAGCTTAATACTTTATATGAACAAAATATACTTTTCAAGGAGACTGTTCTTCCGTTAATATTATGAGATAAATCTTTAGAGAATAAACATTTATAAGAACGAAAATATATTTTTCACAGTATCATATTATTTTGTTTTACTATTTTATATGATTTATTGACAAAATTTGTAGTTAAGCATAATAGCATGGTATGCATTAAGCATAATAGCACATTTATGTTCCCAAGAAAACCACGATGAATATTCATCTAAAATTTGAACAAAAAGTTTTTCTTTAATTCAAGCATAGGAAGTATATGCACAATTTACTCTTACTTGAAAGTAAAAAGTGTTTATGTTAAGAGACACATATGTTGAAATTTAATAGTACAGTCCCTTAGTGACACCAGCACTATATCCAAGACCGGCATATCCTACACCAACGAGACCCCTTCCAAGAACGGCACCGTGACCAAGCCCATATCCGTTTCCAAGTACGGCTCCATTTCCAAGACCATATCCGTTTCCAAGAACAAAACATTCTCTAAGAAAGTTTACAAATGTAATTTTAAAATTTAAGCTAAGAAAATTATATTTATTTCAAGATTTTCAATTTTAAGGTTTGTATTTAAATACCATTTAGGTTATTTTAAGGTTCAAACTTGGTTTCTAAGAATAGTTCTTTTTTTCCTCAGTTACGTCTAAGCAATATCTTTTTATGCAAAAATAATATTGGAATTTCAAAGATGCCTCCAAAACGAAACATGCAAACTTTTCTGTATTTGGTTGTATATATATGTTAATTTGTGCTAGTTTAAAAATGTATGTACAGGAATGTGACTATATAGACTTTTCCAAATATAAAAATTTTATTTTTTATTCAAAATAGATATTGTACTAAATAAATATTGAGCATTCCAGAACATATTGTACAAGAACTGCGGCTTGTGAGAAATTTCTGTTTTTAAACATATTATCTAGTTGATTTCTTAGTAATGCAGGCCTTTGCCGTATCCATATCCGAGGCCATTTCCAAGGATGGCTCCATGTCCAAGAGCCAAACCATTTCCAAGACCATATCCGTATCCAAGACCAACTCCATGTCCAAGACCATATCCATTTCCAAGAACGGCTCCATGTCCAAGACCATATCCGTTTCCAAGAACGGCTCCATGTCCAAGACCGACTCCGTGTCCGACGAGTCCACCGTAGGCAATGGGTGCAGCTGCCACCAATGGAGCTCCATGGGAAGCGTATCCGTGCAGGGCTGGTGCTGCGGCAACGTGGCTCACTACGTTGTCGGCGGGGGCGGCGTAGGGGCTGGCGATGAGGGCGGCGGCCGGGGCGCTGGCGGCGGTGCCGGGCTCGTTGGTCTTTACCACTGCTCGGAATCCGTGTCCGTCGGCGACGTACTCGACTTTCCTGGCCCGTCCGTCGATGTCGGCCAGAGAGTAGGAGCCCTTCACGTTGCCGTGGCCGTCGCCGACTTCGGATCGGGAGTTGGTGGCGCCTTTGCCGTCCTTGATGTCATAGCCGAAAGCGTAGTTGCCGTGAGCCTTTAGAAAAAAAATTTACAACTTTAGGTTAAGAAGTTAGGATGAGTAAAATTTATACTACTATTTTTTGTATTATACTACTAGTTTTACTACTATTTTTGTAGCAGTTTATTTTATTTTTATTAATATTATTTAATATTTCATGCTTAGTTTAATGATGTTTTATGATAATAGTATTGATAAATAGTGGAAATTCGATTGGAAATCGTAGAAAATTATTTGTACTGCTTGTAAACAGATTGCAATTACTAAATAAAAGCGTTATAAAAATGTAGTTTTAATACTAGCTGATAAATAAATATTCGAATAGTTTTTAAGCAAAACAGCATAACATAGTTATACCCTGCTATTTAACCAAACGTTTTTATTGCATGTTATATTACTGACCTTTTTTCCAATAAGTATAATAATTCATAATTTTCAAAAAATTTATTTGATACAAATATCTATTTACAATGATATATAGATAATAGACTTTTGATTATATATAGTTAGGATTTACCCATTAATATTATATTTATAAGTTGTTATAATGTATAGCACACTTACGTCTTGGACTTGGGACCTTGCGCTGACTCCGGTGTTGACGAGGTGTCCGTGTCCGTAGACTACTGCGCTGGCGTTGACTGCTGCAAGAACAGCGAAAAGGATGGTGGCCTAAATAAAAGAGTAATAAATACGAAATGTACGTTAAAAAATTGATGGCATATATATGTTAGATTATAAATTGTACACTTATTTATTAATTTTTAAAAGCTTATGAGAGAGTTGGTAAATAGTTTTTTTAGTATCTATAGTTATTATTTAGTTTTAGTTTTTATTTAGTATCTTTAGTTTTTATTAGTGTTTTAAAGTATTATCAGATTTCAAGAAATTATTCATATCACAAGGAAAATTGTTCTAACGGATATTTAAAATTGTGAAGTACAAGTAAAATGAGAACAGTTCGTATTTATCCCATAAAATACATTATAATGTTGATAGACATTGTCAATGGTCGTTGGTTAAATTTCTAAAATTTCTGGCGTCTAAGGTTCAAGTTTGTCAAAATTTTCGCCAATATTGGAATAAAACATTTGATTAGTATTGATTGCAGAAGTAAAACCCAAAGATTTTTTTTATTATTATTTTATACGAGGGGAGATATTTACATTATTTCTGTTATCAATTTCAAAACTAAAAAAAAGTTATACATTATAATTAACAGTTAAATAATTATCGGAAAAAATCTTAGCTTGAAATTTTTAACAAATTATGAATGATTTGTTTTAAAAAATATTTATTTTAAAGAAATATAGTTTTCAAAATTCTAGTAAAAAATACATATTTTAAATTGAAAAGAGAAATAAAAGTTATAATTCATGCTTATCGAAAAGATTTTTTATAGTTTGTCTTATCAAAGTATAAATTCACATTTAATTTTGCCAAAACTTTAAACATTCTTACCTTTGCAATCATATTTGCGGAAGGAGAAAATTCAATTTTCAAGAAATTGTGACAATTGTAATAAACAGACCTAAATCCGACTTTATATACAATAAAGCTTGAAGGCTATTTGGACAAGTTTACTTCACGCCGTACGCAGAAAAGAGTCACTTCTCCCATTGAATTAACAAAGTGAATATGGGCACTTTTATACGCAAGGTGTGACATGGTTCGAGTCCTTTAAACCGCACCCAAAGGGATTTACTGAATCGCGCTCACCTTCAGACTTCTATTTTCTTCGTGGTTTCGATCCTACTTAGTATTTTTTATGTTAATTTGTTTGTTGTTACTATTTTTTTATGTAATTGTTATATGAATAAAATATGAGAACAAAAAAACTTCCCGATATTTTTGGTTTGTTCTTCGACAAAAATATACGAATCTTTTTCTTCAATTACTATACAGTATAAAGATTAAAATTCTTTTTGCAGTTTTATTTTAGAGAGTTGACTTCAATATAATATATATTCATAGACCTGATTACCAGACTCTTAACATCAATCTGAGTACAACCAAGTATCCTACCATAAAAATGTTTGATTTTATATAAATATTTTTTTTCCTGTGATGATTTTAATTTCATCCTTCTTATAATTGCTCTTTCAATTAAAAAAAAATCTTTTATTTTCCCATAGTTTTTATTGGACACCTTCAACGAATTGCATACGTTTTCCGATAATGTTTTACAGTTAAATGTTATTCTTAAACGTATCGAAATATACTTGACCTATTAAAAAAATATTTTATGTAAAACAATAAGTTAGATTCATCGCACAGCTGGCTCTCGATATTGCGTTACTATAGATTCCTCTCGCAAGGCTTACTGGACTACTGACTGGTGACGTCTTGGTGTGTTACGACCAAAGACCACCTTGGGGGTTTAAAGGTTTCGTGCAACCTAAGGGGGGTTCGAACTAGTGTTACTAGAGAGTGAGAGTCCTGACAACTTTGGGTGGTAGGGCAACCAAAGTTCAAGCAGATATTTATCGTGGTGAACGTAAGGTAAATAAATCCCTTTTGGATTGAAGAGCTTTGAATTGGCTCTAAATTGCCTCGTGCGGCGGTAAAATAAAGCATTCGTCAACTCTCAAAAAGTACTAGCTGTCGTGACTCGGCACGTACTTTATAGTATAACTCAATAGTGAGTGACCTCAGTTCGAACCAGTTAGGGGTAACAAGCAAATATGAAGTCTCAACTAAGTAGAAACTTGACTGATAAATTTAGGTAAGAACAGGAACATAAAATAACTATTCTTTACAGAGAATTGGTTATGTTAAAATCTTTACCCTTTATTAATTTTCATGTTACTCACGTTTCTGTCAAGGAATTGAAACAAAGGTTTGGCAAAAAATAAAATTTGAGGAAGTGAAAAGAAATATGCTTCGATTTCTCTAGCAATTAATGTTTGCTGTCCTTTGCCCCGATCGGCATGTTAGTGATGTTTTCTTTAGAAGAAAGACACTTCTGTTTATTCTTAGGGAGTGTTTTAGTTTGTATTTGATGTTTATTTAATGTCGCAAGAATTAAAAATGAGCTCAAGTGCTATAGATTTAAAAGTGTTTATTTTACGAAATGTAGCCTGTTGGCTTGAATAAAATGGTAAGAGTGATTGAGAGATTTGTTGTCAACTTCGTAAAATAACAAAATATTTTTTTAGTAGGTACCGATTTTATACGTTTTATGTTCTATTTACCTTTCTGTTTCTGAAAAAGACACGCGTTACACAGTTTTATCACTGACATTTTATATCATTGTAGTCCTCATTTCATAAATTCATGAAAGGGACAGCAATAATAGGGGCAGAACCAACAAAATAATCGTTTTTTGTCTATTAAAATAGAAACATATGTTTAAGGCTTAACCTGAAGGTGTATTTTATAATACAGTCGAACCCCGCTATAGTGAACCCTCTAAGAGGAACAGTAAATTTCAACAATGGTACTCGACAGATATATCTAATAGTCATTACGAAAAATATTACTGGTTAGAAAATTACATAAATGTGGCAGCTATGGTAACAGTTTGATTTTTGTCCAATAATTACCCCGTGTCACCCCATTTTGTTTATTTAGATAAATTTCAGAATACCACTCATATTCCCACGGCAAATGTTCCCGCCAATTGTCGTTAATGTGTGAAAGTTAATTACGTAACAATACAATTCAATCTCAATGTAGAAAATTTACAGTAAATTATTGTTTTCTGTAAAAAAAATTGTTAAAACATGTATTCCAATTCAAAAAAGCTGTTTACGTTTGGGTATTTTTTAACCATACACGTTGCGCTGTCTGCTCACAATCACTGCGCCTGTGTTTAAATTACGTGTAATTGTGAAAAGTTACAATATTAAAAGCGCTAAAATAGTTATTTAAGCAACTAGTGCCGAAAATAATACTTTATTAAGCGAGTGGCTTTTGGACAAGAGCTTAATAAAGTATTATTTGGCACGTGCTTGCTTACAATATTTTTTATAATAACGTGCAAAAAAGTATTTCTACCAATGAATGATTTTCATGACATCATTTAGTTTCCATGGCGATATTCGAAAATGCAAAGTAGTAAAAGAAAAGTTGTAAAATAATTTTCTATTTTTAATCAAAATAGTATTTGGCGTGAAATTTGTGTTCTTACTTTTGTCTTATTTAATTTCCTTTAATAATTTTTGTAGTACTTGTAGTTTCCATGGAGATATTAGAAAATGCAAAAGTAATGAACCAATAGAAATAAATGAGTTTCATGACACATCATCATTTAGTTTCCAATAAGTGAGTATTCATGACATCATCATTTAGTTTCCATGGAGATATTCATGACATCATTTTGTTTTTCTACTAATCAGATACTCTTATTTACTTTACCGCACTAGTGCCGAAAGTACTACTTTCGGCACTGTCTGTGACGTAAGCACATAAAGTGTCATTTTCGCAACGATTTATGAATGAAATATGATATAAAAAAAGTGAACTTTTTTGCACGTTGTTATAAAATAGTTATTTATGCAACTAGTGTGAAAAGTAACACTTTTTAAAACTAGTGGATTTTATTTCACGAGCTCGTACCTCGCTCGTGAAATAATGACACGTGTTTTAAAAAGTTTACTTTTCGCACGTGTTTCATACACTATTTTTTATAATTACGTGAAAAAATCAAATCTCATTGGTTCGAAAATAATTCACGTGCTAATTTTTTACGTAAAGAAGATAGGCATCGATAAATCTCTGGAACTACAAAAGACAAACTTATTTTTTAGTTTAAAGTCAAACATTTGAACATGGATACTGATACGAATTTGCAGAAAGTTGTCGCAATTTTCGGAATATTTGGCGCTTGTAGAAGAGATGAATTATGTAAAATGCAAGTTGACAATATAGAATATCAAGAAAATTTATGGATTGTACTTAAATGCTACTAAAAATGATACTCCAAGAAGTTTTGTGATTTACGGAAATATAGGAAACATAAACACAGTTGGCATTTGCAAAAAAATACGCTTCTCTTCGAAAGCCTGCAACCGCCCACAAAAGGTTTTTTGTTGGCTACAGAAAAGGGAAATGCACAATTCAACCAATAGGAATTAATAAGATCGGCAAAATTCCGAAAGAAATAGCATATTTTCTTAATTTAGAAAATCCATCCATGTTTTCCATACAAGAGACCCTTTCACACAGAGTGCCAAACATAAACATTAATAAAATAGTAGTTCCAATGCAACTAGCGTGCCAAACATATGCATTAATAACAACATTGGTTGTAATGTCGTTATTAACATCAATGTTACGAAATAAAAGTTTTACTTGAAATGTTGGCATCTTATAAAAAGAGTGAAAAAAATTACTTTTTTTCACTAATTTTGGGTGAAAAAAAGTAAATTTTTTATCACTGTTTCTAAAAAGTATAACTTTTCGCACGCGTCTGATATTAAAATTATAGTGTAAACATCGGATTTTTTTCACGCAATTATAAAATAGTTATTTAATGCAACATAAGTGTGAAAAGTATTCACATCTACACTTTTTAAAACGTGGATTTCATTTTCACACGTGCAGAGTACGACGCGATAATTCAAATATATTACAAAAGAATTACTGATTCAAAAATAAAAAAATAATAACATTCACGCGCCTAATATTTATAAATAAAGCAGATCAATAAATTTCTCGATTTTATGAATATTATGAAATAGAAATTTTACTTGAAATGTTGGCATCTTATGAAAAGAGTGAAAAAAGTACTTTTTTTCACTGCTTTTGGGTGAAAAAAAGTAATTTTTTATCACTGTTTCTAAAAAGTATAACTTTTCGCACGCGTCTGATATTAAAATTAGAGTGTAAAAATCGGATTTTTTTCACGCAATTATAAAATAGTTATTTATGCAACTAGTGTGAAAAGTAAGGCTTTTTTAAACGAGTTTGTTGGGATTTAGTAGGATGAAAACATCTCAACTTTAAGAACTCTTTAAGAATTGTAAAAAAAAGAACTTTTGTTTTTAGTTTTCAACAGAACAGCAGAATTATTGGTTTCTATGTTTTCGTTGCTTTTGCTGTTAATGTTTTAAATGAATAATAAAATAGCTTGACATCGTGTAATGAGGTTGTTTCATCGTGCATCTAGTTCCGGTATCTATGAATAAATATAAAGTCAGATAATCTAAAATAGTGGCGTCCGCGAAATTCTAAAAATTGGAATATGGAGACCGCGAAAGCGAAACGAACTGCATTGAGAAAGTCATTCACGGTGTGTGCAAACAACGTTGAGAAAGTAATCAAAGATGAAAAAACTTCGTCAGGTGAGTTGTTTGCGCAACAGAAGCTACTGTTTGATAAATTCACAAGATTGGAAGAAATACAGGAGACCGTCGCAGCTGCTATTCTCGACGATGAAGTTTTGGCGTCAAGTTTTGAAAAAGATTTTGAAGAGGCGGAAAGCTACAGGGATCGATTTTGTTCTCTTTCAGTAGCTCTAGAGCAAATCATCCAAAGAGCAGCCGTAGAAATCTCAGCGAATAGTGATGTGTTAGAAGCGGCGAAAATGCGTCTTCCGAAAATAGAACTTGTAAAATTTAATGGTGATATCAAAGATTGGCTTAAGTTTTGGAGTCAATTCAAACGCATCCACGAAAATGAGAGTATGCACAAGGAAGATAAGTTCCAATATCTCATTCAGAGCATGGTGGAAGGAACACGAGTACGAGATCTAGTGGATGGATATCCACCGACTGCAGAGAACTATGACAAATGCGTGGACAGTTTATGTATGAGATTTGGTCGAGAGGAATTGTTAATTGAGTTTTATGTGAGGGAACTGTTGTCTTTGGTGATAAAAAATGTCACAAATTCCCGATCGAAAGGTAGTATAACTCAACTCTACGACCAACTGGAATCTCATTTACGATCCCTAGAATCCATAGGTATGACATCAGACAAGTAGGCAGCCATGCTACTACCCCTTGTTGAATCCTGCATACCCGAAGACATGCTCCGTATTTGGCTGAGAAATCCATTGGTGTCTACTGAGGAAAACACTTATAATCAGAAACTTACACAATTGTTGAAGTTTCTTCGGCTCGAAGTAGAAAGTGAGCAAAGAGTAGTGATGGCCAAATCGGGTTTTAAGCAAAATGAAGTTGCCAAAAATAAAACAGAGCAAAGTCAAAAAAACGAGGATGGCAATACTTTGCCAACGAGTGCAGTATTAATTAGTACAGGTAAGGAAGAGGGGCAAATAAAAAAGTGTTTATTTTGTAGCAAAACAAATCATAAAAGTGTAGAGTGTTATTTGGCTCAAAAGATGTCTTTGGCGGATAGAAAGAGTGTTATTATTAAAAATAAAGCTTATTTTAAATGCTTAAAAGAAAAACATAGTGCACATTACTGTCGTAGCAAAAAATTAACCGTCACTTAATGACGTGCTTGATAAGGGACCTAGTTTAGTTGAGCTTATACCAGACATATTGGACAGGTTTCGTTTATTCCCAATAGGTCTATCAGCAGATATCGAAAAAGCGTTTCTCCAACTAAGCAGGGCCCCCCAGCATAGGGATTTTTTTACGGTTTTTTCACCCTGTGGGAGATAATAGAGAAATAGTTTATCGGCATTGTCGTGTGGTATTTGGAGTTTGTTCAAGTCCTTTCTTGCTAGGAGCATCGTTAAACCATTTGTTTGAACAAACTTCCTCTAAATGTCCAGAAATTGTTTCTAGGCTCAAGCACTCTTTCTATGTCGATAATTGTGTGAGTGGAGTTTTTGATGAGCAGGAAATTGGGAGTTTTATTTCTAGTGCCAAGGCTATTTTAGCTGAGGGGTGTTTCAATTTGAGGGATTGGGAATGCAATGTACCTGGCCCAGGTGTATCAAAAAGTACTGGAGATACAAATTTATTTTGCATTACATGGAACCTTGATAGAGATACCCTTAGGTGCTCTTCAGCACAAGAATTTCCTCAAACTGAGTCAGTCATGACAAAAAGAACAATGTTGTCATTTGTACAACAGTTTTTTGACCCCATTGGAATACTATCAGCTGCCACTTTAATGCCTAAACTTTGGCTCCAAGAAGCGTGGAAGGGCAAAATGGCTTGGGATGACCCCCTACCCCCGGAAATGTGTAAAAGATTTGCCAAATGGCTTCAAGAGCTTACACGTTTAAACAATATAGAAAATCCAAGGTATGTCAATGTTAAGGGGGCATCAGAGCTGCATGTGTTTGTAGATGCGTCAAAGAAAGCTTATGCAGCATGTATTTTTGCCCGATCTGTAACAGAGAATGGTGTTCAGGTATATCTAATAAGAGCAAAAACCAGGGTGGCACCGCTTAAATAAGCGCCCATAGCTCGATTAGAGTTACTAGCTTGTGGTATCGGGGCAAGGCTGGCTCGTTCAGTTCAGACTGCACTAGACCTCCCATACCTTAAGGCAACATTTTGGACAGATTCTATGGTGGCCCTGTGGTGGATCAGGAATAGAGGGGAGTGGTCAGTATTTCTCTAATCGAGTAAAAGAGATCAATGAGGTGACTTCCGCCGAAAATTGGAGGCATGTACCGGGAAAAATAAACCCTGCAGATGTCCTTTCACGGGGTTGTTCGCCATAACAGCTATTGGATTTAAAATGGTATGAGGGTCCCACCTGGCTAAGACAGGAGCCAGAAGAGTGACCCATAACAAAACTTGACTGTGAGGTTAAGGAAGTAAATGCTGAGAGGAGGAAGGTTAGTTTGTGTAATGTTAATACTATTAATGAAAGCGCTCCTTGGTATGCATATAAGTTTTCAAGTTATAAAACAATTATCAGATTAGAGAGTGGCCTGGGTAAGAAGGTTCATTATCAATTGTCGTAAAGGGTCTAATGACAAAGAAGTTGGGGATCTCTCCAGTTCTGAAATTTTAAATGCGGAAATAACGCTTAATAGATCGATCCAAAACGAATATTTTCCTGATGAAAATGGGATACCTTTAATTAGTATCATTAGGGATAATGAGGGTTTAATGCGTGTAAAAACTCGAATTACAGAGCGCAATGATGATCCCTGTTTTTTAGCACCTATCCTCCTGCCAGCAAATTGTACCTTAACTGAAAGGCTTATTGAGTACACACACAAAACAAATTGTCATGCAGGTACTCATATGTTACTCTCAATATTAAGGGGAAAATACTGGATTCTGAAATCTAGAAAGACAGTTAGGAAAATAGTTAGACGGTGTGTAGTGTGCCGGCGATACAGTGCAAAAGCAGCTGTTGGTGTGCCAGTCGCTTTACCTAAAGATAGAGTTAATGATTCCAATGTGTTCCAAACAACGGGTATTGATCTTGCGGGGCCCCTCTTTCTTCTTAACGGCAAAAAGGTATGGATAGTGTTATACACTTGTGCAGTTTTTCGAGCCATCCATCTCGAGCTTGTGCCATCCTTGTCTACAGCAAGTTTTTTGCTGTCTTGGCGTCGTTTCATCACTCGCAGGGGTAGACCCAAAAAAATCTACACCGACAATGGGACTAACTTTAGAGGAGCCGTCAATGAATTCCAAAATCTGGATTGGAGTAAAATCGAACAGGAGACAGAGCTACAAGGTCTAAAGGGGAAGTTCATCTCTCCCACAGCTGCGTGGTGGGGTGGATGGTGGGAGAGACTTGTCCGTGTTGTCAAGGACCTCCTGAAACGCACATTGGGAAAAGCGATTCTCTCCTACGAAGAACTGCTAACTGTCTGCTGTGAATGTGAGGGAATTATAAACTCGCGTCCATTAACTTACCTGTCAGTAGAGGATTCTGAAGATTTAGTGCCCATTACTCCAGCAATGTTTCTTATGAACAATTACTCTACCAATGTTACAGACCTTGATCTCAATGATTTTGCCAAAATGCAAAGGCGAGTGAGATTTCGAGCCAAGTTGTTTACCGATCTAAAGGGCAGATTCCGTAAGGAATATTTAGGTCTATTGGCTCAAGATCGTTCAAGGTCAAGGCCTCACGAAATCAAGGTTGGCGAAATTGTTCTGGTAGAGAATCCTAACAAAAAAAGGTTATATTGCTTAGCTAGAGTTGTGGAAGTTTTGCCTGGTAAGGACGGTAATGTTAGGACTTTGAAACTGAAATGTGGTAATTCTGTAATACTTCGTCCGATTCAACGAATATTTTCTTTGGAAATCCAACCCGAAGAGCTTCCGATTTCATCTGCTAGGGTTAAAGACGTTCCAGAGACATCAACCACTTCTGAAGATCGGCCAACCGATCAAGGGCAACCATCTGGACCGGAGTCAACTGCATTGAATTCTCCTTTGGACACTGGCAGATCGACGAGGTTCGGACGGAAGGTGAACCCACCCAAAAGACTGGACTTGTTGAACGTACTCTTTTTTGAGTCATAGCCGGACTCAAAAGAGGGGAGGATGTTGGGATTTAGTAGGATGAAAACATCTCAACTTTAAGAACTCTTTAAGAATTGTAAAAAAAAAAGAACTTTTGTTTTTAGTTTTCAACAGAACAGCAGAATTATTGGTTTCTATGTTTTCGTTGCTTTTGCTGTTGATGTTTTAAATGAATAATAAAATAGCTTGACATCGTGTAATGAGGTTGTTTCATCGTGCATCTAGTTCCGGTCTCTATGAATAAATATAAAGTCAGATAATCTAAAAGAGTTGAATAAATTCACGAGTTTAAAAAAAGGCTATTTCCAACGTGTTGTCATACACTATTTTTTACAATAACGTGCAGAAAAGTATTTTTTAAATTGGCATTTATTGATTGGCTTATTAATTATTTAATATCACGTTCAAATGATTTGAATGTGATTATTTATATTAATGATTATTTTAAAATCACGTGCAAAAAGTATTTCTTAGATTGGCATTGGAAATAAGACGCCAAATAAAGAATCACGTTCAAATAAAGAATTTTACACCAATCATAAAGCCGCCGAATAAAATATCACGCTCAAATAAAGAATTTTACACCAATCAGATGCTCTTATTTACTTTGTCGCACTAATGCGTAAAAGTAACTTTGAAACACGATTTCGTTAAAAGCATCACTTTTGCCACGATTATTGATTTGAAAAGGTTAGTTTTTTGCACGATATTATAAAAAGTTGCTTTTTATACTTTTTTTCCAAATTAATAAATTATTTTAGTAAAGTATAAGTATGCACTTTAAAAAAAACAGCTTTAGCGAACTCTTTAAAAAGATTGTTCAATGTACTTGAATTGACAAACACCAATTTTGCCTGGAGTATATAGATTAAAGGAGGGTATTATGGGAATAGTCGGGGAATATGGAATACCGAAGTTTCAGCCCTCTCTAGTTCTGCCATTACGTGGGGATGTCATGAAAGATCTAAGAAATCCCCCATGATGCAGTGCAAAAAGAATTAACTTCTTGTTGTTGGCGTTACAGTATCGCTGCAGAACGAAGTGTGTTTTTGGATTTTTGAAAGTTTTTGCTGGAAAGTGATCAAACGTTTTAATCTACCAGTACTCAGGAGACTTTAATTTTGTTGTTGAGAATAATGTATACTAAAAGAATAATAGTTTGTTATACTGTAGTCATTTATAAGCTGTATATGTATTATCCGTCAGTAAAATGACTCATGATCCAAAATGGCGTGTCGGATTATGAAATACTAGGTATTACACGACGTAAAAGTTAAGTATTCCATAACCTACTCCCCATATAAAGAGTCTGAGGAAGATCTTAAGAAAAGGAATAAAAAATTGAAGTCAGAAACTTCAAAGCAACCAAAGAAACTAAACTTTAAGATACCCCCTGTTCAGAAATTGCAGACAGAACGACCTAAACCTACTAAAGACATTTGTGATATGTTTGTGATTTTGTAAATAGACTTAAAAACAAAACTATTTGAATAAATTTTGAAATATAGTTTTTTTTAGTTAAGATTAACTATACTTTGTGGAGTGCAATTAAATTTTCAATAATTGTAAACAACTATTCCTTACTTCCCGACCATCCAATGTTAACCTGCATTTATAGCTTTTTTGTAAAGTACATTTTTTTCATGACAAAAAAACAATATTGTTTTGTTTCACCATTGGCACTTCATTACCATTTGCCAGTATGCACTTAAAATGATTGTGTGGATTTTTATTTAAAATCAAAAGGGTTATTCTTAAAAAATGTAAATGGTATTCCATAATACCCTCCTTTCCTCTCCTCGTTGGCAGCACATTTTGCCAGCTTCCACAGTGTTTGTGCGCGGAATAACGTTCCATCAATTTTTTGAAGTTTGCAAATAATTATTATAAAATTTCTTGTTTACTACTATTTTGCGGCCCGAAGGGGCATAACATAAAAATGAAAAATGCAACTATTAAAAGCCTTAAAATTAACCTTAAAATTAATTTAAATAATCTGTAAAACACTTTTTCATTAATACTAGAACAGCATTTCCTTTAATACTAATCTAAGTTTTGGAAACGTAAAATTACTAATATTTTACGAAAACTGGTTTAAGTCTTAATAAACACTATATGGGCCATTGCCAATCTAAAAGGTAGAATATAAGAGCACATTTGGCAATAAAAAAATTACTGAAATTTTTTGGAAAAAGAATTACTGTATGCCTTTTACCTTCATTCATTTTTCTAAAATATTCATTTGCAATTTCGTCGTCTATTTTTAAAGAGTAATTACAAATTTTCATAATTAGTGTGTCACTGAGTATACGATAGGGACATGCGTAATTACGGTTTTACAGTTGCAGTAATTGCAATTTTTAGAGAATTGAAACAAATAAAAGAAAGGTTTATTATTAAAAAAACATCCTTATTTAAATTATTGTTTAACTCAAAAAGTGTGTCCATTTCAGAGACAATCATATCCACCCATTGCATTCAGATCCCACTCCAAAGCATGTACTCTCGGAAATAATACTTTCACTTTTGACGATTCATAAATCCTCAAGTCTCATTTTGTTGCTTTTGACGGTTATTTCGTCAAAATATCACGTGACTTTTGAGGAAACGCGAATCCTCACTTTAACATTCTTGATTTGACGATTCTGCGTCGGCGGCAGCACATTTTGCCAGCTTCTACTGTGCTTACAATTTTTTACAGTTTGAAAATAATTATTATAACATTTATTATTTTACTACTATTTTGCGATTAGCTGGGCATATAATAAATATGATAAATACACCTAATAAAACACTTGAAAATAATTAAAATAATCTGTTAAACACTTTTAACATTACTATTGATAATATTTGAGTTATGGCAACGGTAGTGGTAAGATAGTCTACGAAATTTTAAAGTCCAGTCATTTTTAAAAAGCTTAATTATTGAACATATTGCAAATTTGTCTAATTATTATATGTGCTATTTTTAAGTCTATATTTTTTATATTTATAACGTTTTTTTTTTAAATTTTAAAATGTATAACTCATTATTCATGACATTTAATTGTTTCACATTTAAAACTAGTTCATTGGCATAATCTGAAGTTTAATAATAATGAGTTACTTTTGCATATATTCCCCAGTTGAAAAGATATACAGTCGAACCCCATTAATGCGAACTTAAAGGGAGCATTCGTGTTAACCGAATTTCATGTTAACCGTCAGGAATTTTTTTACATTGAACCAGTGAATACATTAATAAAAAATAACATCTAAAATTATTCTAGTTTTATAATGTAATACACTAATAATACATGTATAAAATTAGTAATTAAAATAATAAAATTCATTTAGATTGTACATATTAGAAAAAATTAGAATTTTTTTTAGGAATTTATAATGTTCTTTGTTGTTTTTTAATGTTTTGTTTCATTTGTTCTTCGAAACTTTAAATTGCTAAGAATGGAAAAGAATCAAATTCTGATTTTTTTAAAGGTTAAGCGGGATTTCGCCTAAATCGATTTCCCGTTAAGAGATTTTCTTAGCATTAGATTAAAGCTTTATAGGCCAGGCAAATGCTTTCAGTTCATCTTAAACGATATTTCGTGTTAAGCGAGTTCGCGTTAACGGAATTCGACTGTACAGTGTACATATAATTTTTTTCTAAGAAAAGTATTCTAGACAAAGTATAAATAATTCAATAACAGCGAATGTAAACCTAATTCTATTTCTAAGAATCAAAACAACTATATACTTGCAACATGAATAATTTATTTAAATAAATTTAAAACCTTTGTACAAAATTTACATTGAAACATGAAAGGAGTTTGAACACAAACACAAAAGAATTATCACTAATAATGAAAGAAAATGCACCACAACACAAAAAGGAGAAATAAATACATTTAAAAGAGATGAGTCTTCCAACTCAAATGGCTGAGTAAGCTTGGTTTGCAATCACAGTTCATTGGTAAGGTAGTTTCTGAAATAAATAAGAAAGAGTTGTAAACAAACATAGTATTTTGCCGTGATATTCATTATGAAATATTGTGTGTTATTTTTAATAGGTTTTTTATTCTATAAAGTGTATCAAATGTTAAGATACTTTAAAATTTTAATATACATATAATCAGATACTTTTATATCAAAATAAGTTTTGATTCATCATAAAATATTATTTAACATTAGTTTTTTTAATAAGGCTATATAGGGAAATAAAATGAAAGATGACTTAAAGTTATAATGAGACAACAGGGATGAAGTATGAAAATCCAATTTTTCAGTATTTCTCAATTAGGTTCATGAATGAATACGCTAGATACACCGAATCTGTATTTACGTATATTGTCATAAATTATTTGTCATAAATTCAATTTACATATATTGTCATATATTCAAAAATATTGGGATTACTAGAGACTCACTAATATTCAAGACTAATTTAGACTAAGCAATCCTAACCTTCATAATATAAAGTCAGAAACGTATCATCCGTCGCGTCTTGCTTGAAATAAAATAAAAATTGTTTATATAAATGCTAACGTTATGATGTACTTACTGTTGGAATTTAATAGTAGAGTCCCTTGGCGATCCCTGCACCATATCCAAGACCATGGCCTATACCAACAAGACCCCTTCCAAGAACGGCACCGTGACCAAGACCATATCCGTTTCCAAGAACGGCTCCATGTCCAAGACCATATCCGTTTCCAAGAACGGCTCCATGACCAAGACCATATCCGTTCCAAGAACGGCTCCATGTCCAAGACCGTATCCGTTGGTCCATGCGAGTACCACCGTTATCCAATGACGGTGCATGCCCAATGACGCTCCGTGGTAACGAGTCCGTAGGCATGGGTGCAGCTGCCACTGGAGCTCACTAACGTTGTCGGGTGGTGTGCGGCCGTGGCCTCGGCGTGAGGGGGCGGCGTGGGCGCTGGCGGCGGGCGGGTCGTGGTGCACTGCCGGACGGTCGCGCGCGCTCGTTTCCTGGCCACTGCCGGTCGTGTCGCCGAGAATCGACCCTGCCGTCCGTCGTGTCGCCAGAACTATCAGCCTCCGTGCGTGGCTGGTTGTGGCGCCTTTGCCGTCTTTAATGTCATAGCCGAAAGCGTAGTTGCCGTGGGCCTTTAAAGTACAATCAAAATTACCATTGTGTAAATAGCTAATTCTACAGTTTAATATGAATATCTTTTATGTACTGGATCTTAATGGCAATTAAAAAGAATGTTATAATGCTAATGCAACAGTTCCCTTGATTAATTCCTATTTGTTCCCAATATGGAGTTCACAATTTAACAAACTAACAATTACATCCAACTATTAAAAGTTTTATTTTTACACGCAGAATTGTTACACTTCCCTTTTATTTTCGTTTAAATAAGGATTTATTATCATTTTGTTTTATAAATATTAATGAGTAATTTCAAAACAGTTAAGCTCATTTGTGTAAAAGGATTGAATAATTATTCTATGTTTAGAATTTGGAAAACATTCATTAAACATTTTAGTAGCACAGCTAAAAAAATAACTCAACATGTCGAATTATAAAAAATAGTATAAAAGTAAAAGTATAAATGATATATACTCACATCTTGGACTTGGGACCTAGCGCTGACTCCGGTGTTGACGAGGTGTCCATGTCCATAGAGGCTAGCGTTGACTGCTGCAAGAACAGCAAAAAGGATGGTGGCCTAAATGAAACAAGAAACATGTAAGGCTAAAAAACAAATTCACAACATAAAAAGCAATTTCAATATGTTTTCAGTTATGCAAATTTCATCTTTTTTTTTTAAATTAAGTTTCTTGATAAATGGATTGTCATATCGATAATACATTTTAATTGTAAATATTTTTTTGTAAGTATTTAGATTATAAAGAATAAAAAACTATAATGTAAAAAAAAGAAACTTTCTTAAAATAATTATAGTTGTACTTGACCGAGTAAAATTTTACCCGTAGATAATTAACTTTTTACTGCTCAGTTTTTGCTACTTTTGTAATCACTGTAAAATTTTAATTCTATGACTGCGTTTTTAAAAGCATCACTTTTTCATTACATTACTTTTAAACATTATTTTTTAAAAAATATTTATTTAAAATATATATAATTTTCAAACTTCAGTAAAAAATTAGACTTTAAACTATCTTTTGTGTACTATTTTAAATTCAATTAAAGAAATAAAAGGTAATTCATGATCACCGAAAAGAAAATTTTCTAATTTGACCATCAAATTATGAACGATACCGCATTTGGCCCCAAAAACTTTAAACATTCTTACCTTTGCAATCATGTTTGCGGAAGGAGAAAGTTCAATTTTCAAGAAATTGTGACAATTGTAACAAACAGAACTAATTCCCACTATATATACAATAAAATGAAGGCTATTTGGACAAGTTATACTTCACGTCGTAAGCAGAAAAGCAACATTTCGCCAATTGAGTTAATATGGTGAATATGTCACTTTTGTACGTATGGTACGAAATAGCTCGAGTTCTTCAAACCGCACCCAAAGGGATTTACTGAATCGAGCTCACCTTGAGACTTATTTCTTTTTCCTTCGTGGTTTCGACCTTAATTACTATTTTTTATGTAATCGTATATGATAACGATATAAACAAAAACCTCCGCGATATTTTTGGCTTCTTCTTTGACAAAAATAGACGAATCTTTTTCCTCAATTACCATACATTACTATTATTATTGCAATTATATTTTAGTGTTCTTCTATAAAATACTAGAAAATTTATACCCGTTCTTCGCACGTAATAAAAAAAATCAAATAGATTATAAAATATGTGAACCCTATACCCTTTATAGGATCATAAACTTATTGTTTCCGCTCGTTATAAATTATAAAATACGGTTTCATTGCCTTAAAATTCCAAAATGAAAAATACGCTATAAAATGCACTTCTAAAAGTCATCACAATTCCCTCATAAATACATAAAACCTTTTAGATCATTTGGCGCGTTTTTGGAAATAATTTGGCGAGAAAATAGATATAGCTACCCACACCCATTATACAGCTCTAACACAATGACCTTCGAACAACCGACCAGCTTATAAATTATTTTTAAAAGAAATTGCCTATTTGGCGAATTTTAGTTAATAATTTGGCGAGTTTGGCAACGTATTTGGCGAAAAAATAAAGACATAAAACCCTAATAGCACTAGTGCGATGGCCTTTATTAACCATCATAGTTCAGAAATAGCTTAATTATACATTTATTGCTTAAATATGCATACATGCAGTCAACAGAAAAATCAATGAAAAAATCATCAAATAAACCCACAATAAAATCCAGGAATGAAGACTGGCGGAATTACGTCACTTGAAACATGTCAATTATTTTTCAAATAATGAATTTAGTTTCTGAAGGTGATGTCAAATGAATAAAATAAACATTTTGAATTTTAAATGTTTTCGTTAAAAGTTTTATTTAATTTTTTCAGCCGATGGCATCAGGAAAGAGAAAAAATGATCGGATTTGGGCGAAAGTGGTGTATTTTTTTCAGAAAATTCGAATTTTCTCTAAAAATGGAACAAATATGAAAAAAACTAAGCCTCAGGTGCACACGTTAGTATTAAAGGGAATCTATCTTTAAAATTTCGAATTCCTGTGGGCAGTATAAGTAGGTCTTTTACGATCCGAAGACAGACACACAGACAGAATCTTTCTTTTATTATTATAGATAATGCATAAAACTGGTTACCAGACTCTTAACACCAATATGAATACACTCTTATCCTACTATACAAATGTTTAATTTTATATAAAAAATTGATTTTGACTAATCTTTTTTCAATTTTTCTTTTCTCATAGTTACTAATTGGTGACCTGTAAAAAATTTCATTCGTTTTACAATAATGTTTTACAGATAAATGTTCTTCTTAAAATATCGGGAAAAAACATGTCTTTTGGTGCCTTTTTGACATTATCAACTAATAACTATTTTGTCGAAAAATAAATAAATTGGCAGCTTGGTGTTTTAATACGTAGGACCGACCACATTGGGGTTTAGGCTTAGTGGACGTCAACTAGTAAAAAGTACCAGTTGTCGTGACTCGGCACGTACTAGTACAAGTCGATAGTGAGTGACCTCAGTTCGAACCAGTTAGGGATAACAAGTAAATATGAAGTCTCAATTAAGTAGAAACTTGACTGATAAATTTAGGTAAGAACAGGAACATAAAAGAACTAGTCCTTACAAAGAATTCGTTCTGTTGAAATATTTACCCTTCATTAATTTACTTGTAACTCACGTTTCTGTCAAGAAATTGAAACAAAGGTTTGGCAAAAAATAAAATTTGCGGAAGCGGACAGAAATATGCTTCGATTTCTCTAGCAATTAATGTTTGTCGTCCTTCGACCCTATCGGCAGGTTAGTTATGTTAGGTTTCGAAGAAAGACGCCTCTGTTTGTTCTTAGGGAGTGTTTTAGTTTGTATTGGATATTTATTTAATGATACAAGAGTGAAAAATGAGCTCAAGTGATGAATATTTACCAATGTTTATTTTACGAAATGTAACCTGACGTGAAGTGAAATGGTAAAAGTGATCAGGAGATTTTTCGTCAACTTAGAATTTTGATTTTAAAATAATATTGTATATTATTTAGCGGGTGACCAATTTTCTCTATTTTATATTCGATTTACCTTTCTGTTTCTGAAAAAGACACGAGTCACACAGTGTGACCCCTGTTATTTTATTGTCATTGTAGTCTTCATTTCAGAAATTCATGAAAGGGACAGTAATAACAGGGGACTGACAAAATCATTGTTTTTTGTCTATCAATAATAGAAACACACGTATAAGTCTTAACCTGGAAGGTGTATTTTACAATATACTTTAAAATAATAACAGCCTACTAAAAGCTTTTTCTTTCCATTGGAAAAGGTTTCAGCAATTTCAATCACCATATTACAAAAGTTTAATTAATTCAAATAATTTTAAATTACCAATTCTGAAATTCGCTGCTTAATTCCTACACCTTTTCTCGACAAAAACGAAGGATTTTTCATACAAAAAGCGTAAACACGACTAAAAGCAAACTCAAAATATTTTTTTATAACATAAAATCACGGGGCAGTAATGTCAGTATAAAATCAAGAAAAATTAATACTTTTGAAATTTTATATAAATTAAAAGTGCAGTCAACTTTTGGACAACGGAAATACGACATTAAAAAAAAATTTCATACTACCAAATCCAAATTATTCACAAAAATTCTATTTTGACTTGGTTTGTTTTGAAACAAATACATATTTTCGGCTTAATATACACAAAAAAACCTAAGGAATCATTTTTATTACACATCCTTAGTAACGATATATAATGTAAAGGCACAAAAAATATACGAGGACCTAAAAATTTAAGTTGACAGAGAATCCTTCTTTTAACTTTATTACACCAATGGATTTATTAATTAAATTAAAAAAGAAATAACGTAATAGTGGAAAGACTTATTTTTAATGTTAATTTTTTATATTATGACAAAAGGTACACTAAACACAAATTGTGAAGCCAAGACTATTATTGAAAACAGAGTAGATTCTACAATGCCGGCGTTGAGTAGTAGATACATAGACGTTCTTGTAGTCAAGGAATATCAAAGATGAGTTTTGCCTTAGGGCAAAATTCGAATTAAGCACAAAGCATCAAAATGTTACTGCCGAATATCACACTAGTATGTGTAATGTTAGATCTTTAATAATAAACTGAAGAGTCTGTCTGTGGGTCGTGAAATGCTACTTATACTGTCCTCAGAAATTCGAAACTTTTTAATGCAGATTCCCTTTGATACGTGTGCACCTGACGCTTAGTTTTTTAATATTTGATTTTAATAGTTTTTTAATATTTTTAATTTTTCTTTCTCTATAGGAATAGCATTGTGCATTCTTATTAAACTTTTGATTTATACCATAGATATCATAGTTAAAGTATTAGATTGGCTGATCACGTGACCTCCAATGCTAACGACGGGACGAGCATGGAGGCCTTTTAAGAGGGCAAAATTCCCAGTGTTGCTGCCACTTTAAGGAGAAAAATACTACGAAAAAATACCATCTAATTCTAAAATTACAAAAAAAAAATACTAGAAAAGGATTTACAGTCACTAAAAAGATTCCAAAATGCAGCTGGTATTTTTACGATATTTTTAAGGAGGATATTATAGTATTTTAGAATAATTCTAAAATTACAAAAAAATATCGTAAAGATACTAGCTGCATTTTGGAATGTTTTTAGTGACTTCAAATCTTTTTCTAGTATTTTTTTGTAATTTTAGAAATAAATGGTATTTTTTCGTAGTATTTTTATCTTTAAAGTGGCAGCAACACTGGCAATTTTGCCCTCTTAAAAAGCCTCCATGCGCGTCCCGTCGTTAGCATTGCAGGTTACGTGATCAGCCGATGAGGTAGAATTGTATTGTTACACACTTGATAACTTTAAATCCAGCTGATGTGTAAAATACTACAAAAGTTTATGATGTTATCCCCCCCCCCCCCCCTATTACTGATCGATTTATTTTATATTGCCATTTTACAAAAAAAAAAGCGTTAAAGCAAATTAGAAAAAAGGTTGTTCAATGTACTTAAATAGTTACTGAGAATTTTCGATTTTTCAAAGGAGGTGGTATGGTGTTTAGTGGTTGGTATGGGGGGGGGGAAGCTCCAGAGGAAAAACAGAGAAAATGAGCCTCTTGCTCTATCAACTCTAAAAAATTCAGCTAATAAAAAATTAATTCCGACAAAAGCCTGTTTTGTCGGCCTATAAATACTACGCTGCACATTTTGCAGCTTCCATCCTGTTTACAAAGTAACATTTTACCAATTTTTTACAGTTTGCAATTAATTATCTATATATATAAAAGGCGAAGTCCTGACTGACTCACTCACTGTGACTGACTGACTCACTCACGTATCAACGCCCAGCCCAAACTACTGGAGGTACAGCTACCAAATTTTAGGAAACTATTCTTTTTATATCGTAGGCGTCATTTAAGAAGCGATTTTTCGAAATTCGAACCCAAACGGGTGTATGAGTGCAAAACGTGAGCCGATTTCCCCATAGCTCAAACTAACCCTAACCCATACAACTGGATGCGAATAGCTACCTTACGTTAAATTTTCAACTTTGCCAAAAGCCACCAATGCCAAAATTCAATCGGGCATTTTATCATAACTGTACCAAATTGCCAGTTTCATAAGCATAAAGTACATACGCTATACGTCGAGAGAATTGACATTCCTTAGAAGTATTCATCAGATCTAGAATAGTTATTGCCTTTACTGTCATGAGACATTGTAAAAATATCTTCATTTCTTACCATTTGTAAACATCAATTAAATTAAATTCGGTAACAAAAAAAATCAAGAGATTTAAATGCAATAAATAAAATAAAAAGATAATATTCAAGTTACAATCCTACAAATTAAACGCACGTGCTCTGACGTGTTTATACTTAATTTTCGTTCTCGCTGAACGCGCTGAAATTTATTTTTAATTGAAATATAAAGTATAAATTCTAATCTTACAATGCTATTCCTATGGAGAAATCGGCTCACGTTTTGCACTTTCTACACTCGATTTATAATATAAAAAATTATACACAAATATTTTTAAGAATATTTACAAAAATACACAAATATTTTTTTGATAACACAAAATCAGGTGGCAGCTATGTCAGTATAATATCAAGAAAAGAATGATACTTTTTAAATTTAAAGGAACAAAAAGTGCAGTCAAGAAAAAACGTCAGGCTTAGCACGTGAATTATTTTGAACCATGAGATTTGATTTTTTTCACGTAAATATAAAAAATAGTTATGAAACACGTGTGAAAAGTAAACTTTTTAAAACACGGTCATTATTTCACTCGCTCGTACCTCGCTCGTGAAAATAAAATCCACTAGTTTAAAAAGTCTTTTTTCACATTGTTGTCAATAAAAACTATTTATAATATCATGCAAAAATTATTTATTTCAAATTAATAAACGAGGCAAAAGCGATGCTTTAACAAAATAGTGTTTAAAATTTACTTCTACGCACTAGTGCGACAAAGTAAATAAGAGCATCTGATTAGTGGAAAATTCATTATAATTAATTTAAATGAGCACCCAGCTCCCAAAGTAGGGCTCGAAGGCATGACCTCGAGAATAAGAGACGGATGCTCTATCGTCTGAGACACTTGGGGTTTCGGAAGATATTTCAAAACTTTAAACATAAACCATATACTGATAAATTTCCTATGCCAATCTAACACTGCGGTTATACTGCCTTGGTCGCTGCTTTTAGCCACATCCAGAGCAGCGGTTTGGATTTGACCTTGGATTTGCCAAGGATTTCCAAAAGGTTTTTTTCGGTGAAATTGGCGAGTGATTCTATATCGCGTTCGATTTTATTCATTGTTTGAAAACCAACGGAGATTATGGATGAAAAAATTTTGATTGCTGCTTGCGCTTTACATTTAAAAAGCATAGATAATTATCTAGAGGTAATTAGAAAAATATCTGAAAAAAGGACGTCGAAGATGGTGATCCCATAGACTGTTAGAAATTTAGGGAAATCTCCATATTTTTAGTTTTTAACTGTTTGTAATGTTTTTAACGGGCGTAACTGTTTTTTTTTAACGTGACATGACTGTTTCTTAACGGGATATGACTGGAATCTCTGCTGTCGGTTCCTGCCCATTATTTTACAGGGAATTTTTTTTAAAGTGTGTATGAGAGTGTTTTTTCTTGATTGTTTTTGTTTTCGGGGACTATTCTTTTCCGTAATTATATTTTTAACTTTTAATGTCGGAGTATTACTGAACAAAATTAGGTCAAGTAAAAAAGTGTTTATAGTATTGTCTGCCAAAAATTTCGAAATTATTAGTATTAAAAATAACTGATTAAGCTACCACTCCAACCAGGTTTTAGCATTTTAATGCAAAATCTAGTTTAAAAATTAAATTTATTGATTACGGGTGAGATTATAAGAGATCGAATACTTTTATTAACATAGAAGCATTTTATTATCAACATATTTTACAGTGTTAAATTTTGAATTTCATTCATATATATGTTTGAATTTTACTTTCAAAATAATAAATGCGTCCTGTTTTAAATCAAAATATATTAAGTAAAACCTCTGAGAAAAACTCATAAAATTCAATCTGAAGTTTTAATATAATTTTTCACCATGTAGGATCGCTTAAAAAAAGAAAAAACCCGCCAAGATGGCTGCTCTTTACCTATGGTAACCCTTTCCTTTGAAGTCGCCGCAAGAATCCCAAACCAAACGGGAAGCTTGCTCTGGACGATGCCCTGGGCATTACATTGGATTTCCCGGGTTACACTGCCTTGAGCGGTGCCTTGGGCAGCGACCAAGGCATCGCTCAAGGCGCTGCCCAGGGCAGTGTAACTGCGGTATAAGAAATACTTTTTTACACGTGACAAAAAATACTGCATCAAATGGAAATTAGGGTTCCTTAAATTCGGGAATTTAGTAACGAGGTTAATAAATTATTTCACTGTTGCTATCGCACTCGTGAAATTATTAATCTAGTTTAAGAAAGCCCTTCTTTTCCCACAATTTTTATAATTTTCTTATTAGTTGTACGAATAACTATTGTAGACCAACACTTAGTTGCAAAATACACAGATTTGTTTTCCAATTGTCTTTGGATAAAAAAAAAGTTACCCTGCTATTTTTTTTCATAAAGTATGATGAAAGGACTACCTAAAACATTTTAGTCTTTCTAAAAAAAAGTGTACTTATATCACAGTCAATTTATTCTGAAAATTTAAAATTATCTGGAACTTATTTTAAGGGCAAAACTAACTAATAAGTTTATCTCTTAAAAGTGATTTTTACATTCAATTAACATTAAATGTTAACAAAGTATTTTCAGAGAGATTTTAAATTTTACCAAAATTAAATATGTTAATTAAATTATTAATTTGTCTGTTAATACGAATGACAAATTAAAAAGATTTTGAAGTATAGCTTTGTTTTAGTAAAAATATTTTTTGAAAAAATGTGTTGTTATTAAATTCCTTATTTCTACACAAAAATTATTACAGTAAAATGATTAGATTTTTAATAGGCTTATTTAAATTTTGAACATATTTTTTTCTGATTATTATATGTGCTATTTTTAAAGTTCATACTTTTTATTTAAAAGGTAATTCGTGAAAATTAATTGTTTCACATTTGAAATAAGTTCATTGGTATTATCTGAAGTTTAAGAATAATGAGTTATTTTTGCATAAATTCTCAAGTTGAAACGCTCTACATCTAAATTTCTCTAATCAGACCAAGTATAAATATCTCAATAAAAGGAAATGTAAACCTTATTATATTTCTAAGAATCAAACAACTATATACTTGCAACATGAATAATTTATTTAAATAAACTTAAACCCTTTATACAAAATTTACATTGAAACAAGAAAGAAGTTCGAACACAAACATACAAAAGAATTGTCACTATTAATGAAAGAAAATGCACCACAACACAAAAAGAAGAAATAAATACATTTAAAAGAGATGAATCTTTCAACTAAATGGCTAAGTAAGCTTGGTTTGCAATCACAGTTCATTGGCAAGGTAGTTTCTGAAATAAATAAGAAAGAGTTGTAAACAAACATAGTATTTTGCCGTGATATTCATTATGAAATATTGTGTTATATTTTTAATAGTTTTTTATTCGATAAATTGTATCAAATGTCAAGATACTTTAAAATATTAATATATAATCAGATACTTTTAAATCAAAAAGAGTTTTGATTTGCAATAAAGTATTATTTAACTTTAGTTTAAAAAAAAAAAGGCTATACAGGGAAATAAATTGAAAGATAACATAAAGTTATAAGGAGTCAACGGGAGTGCAGTATGAAAATCCGATATTTTAGTATTTCTCAAATAGGTTCATGAATGAATACGCTACAGACAACGAATATATATTTACATTTATTGTCATAAATTATTTGTCATAAATTCAATTTACATACATTGTCATAAATTCAAAAATAGGGGGATTACTAGAGACTCACTAATATTCAAGACTAATTTAGACTAGGTAATCCTAACCGTCATAATATTAAGTCAGAAACGTATCACCCATCGCGTCTTACTTGAAATAAAATAAAAATTGTTTATACGTATAAATGCTAACGTTATGGTGTACTTACTGTTGGAATTTAATAGTAGAGTCCCTTGGCGATCCCTGCACCATATCCAAGACCATGGCCTACACCAACAAGACCCCTTCCAAGAACGGCACCGTGACCAAGACCATATCCGTTTCCAAGAACGGCTCCATGTCCAAGACCATATCCGTTTCCAAGAACGGCTCCATGTCCAAGACCATATCCGTTTCCAAGAACGGCTCCATGTCCAAGACCATATCCGTTTCCAAGAACGGCTCCATGTCCAAGACCGACTCCGTGTCCAACGAGTCCACCGTAGGCAATGGGTGCAGCTGCCACCAATGGAGCTCCATGAGAAGCGTATCCGTGCAGGGCTGGTGCTGCGGCAACGTGGCTCACTACTTTGTCGGAGGGGGCGGCATAGGGGCTAGCGATGAGGGCGGCGGCCGGGGCGCTGGCGGCGGTGCCGGGTTCGTTGGTCTTGACCACTGCTCGGAATCCGTGTCCGTCGGCAACATACTCAACTTTCCTGGCCCGTCCGTCGATGTCGGCCAGAGAGTAGGAGCCCTTTACGTTGCCGTGGCCATCTCCAACTTCGGATCGGGAGTTGGTGGCGCCTTTGCCGTCCTTGATGTTATAGCCGAAAGCGTAGTTGCCGTGGCCCTTTAAAGTACAATTAAAATTACCATTGTGTAAATAGCTAATTCTACAGTTTAATATGAATATTTTTTTATATATTTAAAATTGATCTTAACGGCAATTAAAAAGAATATTATAATGCTAATACAACAGTTCCCCTATTTAATTCCTATGCGTTCCTAATATAGAGTTCAAAATTTAACGAAGTAACGATGACATCAAACTATTAAAAGTTTTATTTTTACACAGAATTGTTACACTTACTTTTAGTTTTCACTTAAATAAGGATTAATTATCTATTTTGTTTTATATAAATATTAATGGATTATTTCAAAACAGTTAAGCTCATCTGTGTAAAAGTTGGTTTTTCATATTTATTCTTTGTTTTAGAATTTTTAAAACTTTTATTAAACATTTTAATAACATAGCTACAAACTAACTGAATATACAATAAAAGATTATTTAACTTTTAGGTTTTTTAATATGTTGAATTTTGAATATATAATGCTAATGCAACAGTTCCCCTAATTAATTCCTATTTGTTCCCAATATGCAGTTCACAATTTTACAAACTAACAATGACATCAAACTATTAAAAGTTTTGTGTTTTGCACAGAATTGTTACACTTCCTTTTTATTTCGGCTTAAATAAGGATTTATTATCTATTTTGTTTTATAAATATTAATGAGTAATTTCAAAACAGCTAAGCTCATTTGTGTAAAAGGAGGGAATCATTATTCTGTGTTTTAGAATTTGGAAAACATTCATTAAACATTTTAGTAGCATAGCTAACAAATTAACTCAACGTGTCGAATTATAAAAAATAGTATAAAAGTAAAAGTATAAATAATATAAACTCACATCTTGGACTTGGGACCTTGCGCTGACTCCAGTGTTGACCAGGTGTCCGTGTCCGTAGAGGCTAGCGTTGACTGCTGCAAGAACAGCGAAAAGGATGGTGGCCTAAATGAAATAAGAAACATGTAAGGCTGAATCACAAAGTCACACAAAAAAGCAATTTCAATAGGTTTTTAATTCTGCAATGTATTTTTAAAAAAATAATAAGTATCTTGATAAATGAATTGTCATATCGATGACAGATTTTAATTGAAAATATTTTTTGATAAATACTTCGATTATAAAGCATGAAAAACTATAATGTAAAAAAGAAAGTTTCTTTTGACAGAATAAAATTTTACCGGTAGAAAATTTGCTTAGAATACTTTCGCTGAATATGACCTTTTTTTAAATTTATTTATTAACGAATTTTCTTGTGACGAAATTAATCGATTTTTTAAGTTTTTCCTTTTGAGTCACTATATGCAATCTATGTGCATACATTTTTAGAATAGATCAGTTTCTGTCAAATTTTTAGTTTAATTTAATTTTATTTAAAAAAAACTTTTTATTTATATTCTTACTTTTTTATATGAGACATTCAGTTCAAACAATTTATAAAGGAAAATAATTTGATACCCGGATTGCTAAATTCCTACCAAAAACTATTGAGAAAATTATTACTCACATTGTTACTTTGTATCAGTAGCTTCAATCACAATTACGAATAACCAATGAGCAAATTAACGTTAATGAAAAAGTAGAATTATTAAATAAGTAAAATAAATAAATTTTATAATAATAATTTTCTCTAAAGAGAAGTTATAAAAACACTATATTGAAATTATTTAACTCTGAGGGGGAATCAAATATATATGTTTGAAAATAAGCTAGACTTTTTTCAAAATTAATGCTTAAATTACGTTCAAATAAATGAAGGTTATAAAACCATATATATTTTACACGTGAGGTAAACTTAAACTTTCGGAATTAAAAATAATTAAACATATAATGGGCTTGTTTCAACACTTTGTCAAAGAAAACAAAACAACCAATGAAATCGCAGTTTGGAGAGCGTGACATCATAAGAAATATTCCCATTACCTCAAATGGCAAAACAAAACTTACCTTTGCGATCATTTTGGAAAATTCTCAGCTTGTTTCAGATTTGAAACCTAAGACAGAATGTGATGCAAACCTTATCATTCTCAGGTTATATATTTTAACCATCAAGGACACTCCAATAGTTTATGTGGTATATTGACAAGAAAAAACACCGAACAAATCATTCTAAGAATGTGTTCGTTTAACCGCGCCCAAGGAAGTTGAACTACTCCAGACAGGTGTATGTTTAGATCACCCTTGAGAAAATTAATCAAGATTAGAATAATGTAAATGTGTTCTCTGTCCAAAAACAATGCAAAAACAGGTTTGCTAGGCGAAGTCATTGATGGCTTCTACATTAGGCCCAAATATGATAATGGTAATATTTCTTATGATGCCACGCTCTCCATACTGCGATTTCATTGGTTGTTTTGTTTTCTTTCCCTACTAATTGAAACAATCTCATTGGTCTTTTATAACGTCATGCGCTCCGAACTGGGATTTCATTGGTTGTTTTGTTTTCTTTGACAAAGTGTTAAAACAAGCCCGTTGTTTGGCGTTAAAATAAATAAATGAATGAATGAACGAACGAACAAACAAACAAACAAACAAACAAACAAACAAACAAAAAAAAATCTTTCGTATATGAAAAAATTACTACCTTGATTCAAGTTTTGGAATACAATCTACAATTAAACATATTATAATTTTTTAAATTTTTAATTATTGATTTTTAAAAAGAATGAGACGTTACGTATAGAAATATTATTGAGAAAGCACATTACTTTTAGTTTAGGCGAATCAAATCGATTTGGCGACTTTCAAATGGCTTCATTTTTTATTTCAATCTAAGCGTCTTTATCTCATTTTATCCTCCATGGGAAAACTTTTGCAAGAGCGATTAAAGATTTATTTTTGTTTCCAGTGGATTTTTGGTTTGTAACGAAAGAGAATGGATGTCCTGAGGGTATGAATTCGAATATTCGCGGAAGTGGGACGCGTTTTCGCTTTTTTCTCCTCATGTAAGAAATTATCTATTGGATTGTAACAAGGATGTGAAGTAAGATAATTATATGTTCATATTATTTTAATTTTTCTTCGTTTCAAGAGGGATGGTCAGTTTCATAGGCTTAATGCATTATTTTTTGAATCCCAATTACTGTAAAGCATTCCTTTTTACTATGTATACTTCTTATTCAATTATTATAAAAGGATGGCATAGTCCATCCAGCATATTTTACCATATAGTTTCACTTTGCTGTTTTCATACCTGGTAAAAATAGTGACTAAGTTTCGAAGTAAAACTTTGACAGATATCATATCAAAAACTAGGGGTGTGTGACGCACTACATGACTCTTACAAAAGTACCACTTAATAAATCGATACTTTTAAATAACATTTAATTCTAAAAAATCTATTTTGAAGTCAGTAGTTGAATCTGTAGAGTGGTTTCAAGTGTAGAAAGTCTTACAGACGGACCCAAATGTTCAAAACCCACTTTAAAAAAAAAAAATAATCAACACTCTCCAAAACGTGTAGAAAGCACAAAATCTTAATTTTGCATTTTCATCATCCATTTTTTCATTTTTTATTATTATTTGTATGTTAAAGATGACATAAAAATACTATTTTTTAAATAAAAAGAGGCTTCAATTAAATGAAAAGAGAATGAAAGAGACATTTTAAACGTTAAAGGTGAATGGGAGCGGATCTACTAACCTAAGTGCTTCTGTGTTAATCCAATGGAAAAAATAATTTTTAAGCAAAATTACTCCAGCTGTATTGAATATTTTTGAAAGCGATCATTGGAGTCCGCCTTTACAAAAAGGGCTCAATAATAATTCCACTGTTTGATATGGATACGAATATTTTGTTTTAAAATATCTATTAAAAATTAAAAAAAAATATTCGAACTAATTTCAAAAAGGGGGATTATAGAGCCCTGTTAGCCAACTGCATTTACCAAACAAAATATACATTTGTAAAAATATTCACAGCTTGAGTAGTTTTGCTTCGAAAATTAAATGAACAGAAGCTGAGAAAAATACTTTTTTAAAAAGTAACGCATTTCAAATCTCAACTTGATGTAATAACCTTCGCCTGATTTGCATATGTTAGTTTATCACGATGAGAAATACGTGTCCTTAATGGATTACAATGAACATTTGTTAGGATTTTTTTTAAGGACTGATCGTGTTTGAAAGTTTATTCATAACATTCTCGTGTGAAATACGTTATGTTTTTTTATATAAATATTGTGATTTTAGTTTGCTGAAGGTGTGAGATTTGAAATCGAGAATGGAGTTTTAAATGAGAGTAATAAAACATTACGAAACGGAGAAAGAATTCCAACAATGCCTTATTGACTTATTGAAAAACGTGCTCCAACCTTAAAAAACTAAACTTAATATTCCAAAAATGTCATTATTTTTAATGTATGACCAAGTAATGTCACAATACATTAAGATCCAAATGTAAAAAGTTTTTTTTTCTAGTATAAGAATTGTCTATCTATAGCAATAAAAAATGAAGTTTTGTTTGTGTGTGTATGTTCCTTATAGACACTTAAACTAGGCATCTGTTTGACTCGTAACTTGGCAAAAATATACATTTCATACTTAAGTTACGATTTTTGAACTTTCAGAGCTCAAAATGTTCTATTTTTAGAGAAAATTCGAATTCTCTGAAAAAACTATACCACTTTGGGTCAAATCTGATAATTTGTTACTTTCCTGATGCCATCTGCTAGAGCTGTATAATAAGTGTGTTTGTATCTTTCTGTATCTTTTTTCTTGCCAAATTATTACCAAAAACGAGGCAAATGAGATAAAAGATTTTATATGTTTATGAGGGAAATTACGATGACTTTTATGCGTGCATTTTATAGCGTATTTTTTATTCTGGAATTTTAAGGAAATGTAAGTAACAGGATTTTGTACTTTATGGTGAGCGGATTTATTATCATATAATGGATTAAATGGTACCTATACGTGGATCGATGAAAACTTTTTTTTAAGTCCGTGCGAAGAACGGGTATTTATTTGCTAGTATAGTAATAAAAAGAAAGTCGACAGATCTCGTACTGCTAAATGAAGCAATGTCAATATTTCCCACACAAACTGAGAAGTTACACGATTTGCTTGAGTTCAAAGTGATCCAGATAATAATGACTTTATTAAGTTTGTTAAAATTACGTTTTAATATAAAACCGACATTTTTTTTTTCAATTTATACCTATATTCTGTTTATACTCCTTTGAGCTATTTTATTTTGAACGAAAATGTAGTTAAAAAATGTATATGCTTTTTAAGTTTATTAATTCTGTTTAAGAATAGTTGGAAAATTTACCTCATAAATTTTTGGCAGTCTGGGAAAATATACCCGTATATGGGGCACGTTTTCTAGATCTATGTGCTTGCATATAACCACTTGCTGACAAAAATTTTATTTATATTTTGGAAACATTGTAATTCTACTTTGTAGCTAAGAGTGTAAAGAAGTTAATGATATCATGTTATCCTCAAAATACATAAAAAAGTAAAAAACAAGCAACCAAAAAGAAAAAAAAATCATGGAAAACTAGCCCCTGTCTCCCCTATGCACTTTTATATATTAAATTGAATTCATTGTTCCTACAGCTTCTTAGTTGATACTACCACTTACAAGTTGCTCACGACTATGGTTAGTTTAATAATTAAACACCGCTTTGGTTTTCTTAAATAGTAATAAATTAAAAATACTACTTTCTCGAAAATTTTTAGCAGAAATTTAAAATGTTTACCTGTTTCCAGAAAATATTAAACTTCGGCAAATTTCCCTTTTCGGAAAATGTGTATTTCTTTGTCTTATGTTTCTTCTTTAAAAATAAAAATTAAAAATAATAATTTTTTGATAACTGGGTGTTTTTATATAACTTTTTCATACATTTCCTAGTCACACTGCAAAATAATCTTAATTTGTGTTACTAGTATTTTTATTAAATGGTCAATTTGAGATTTTAAATATTCTTAGATACTCAAAACTAAAAACCAAGCAAGGTATAACAATAACTAACTTATTCTTAGTGGTGATTATATATTTAAATATTTTTCAAGTAGAAAAATTTATAAATTCAATTAAAAAAATTTGTAAAAATAGTGCTCTCTTATATAAAGCTTAATTAAATGCGTGACTTTTTAATTAAAGCTGTGACTTCTTTCTTTGATTATTTGTGTCAAAAAATGAACACCCTTGTTTAATAAATTTGAATGATTGATTTAAATCTTATATTTTGTAAAATTCTTGATAAAAATAATTTTTAGCAAACCTCCTACTCGTTTACATTGAAAATCACTTTAACTCCCAAAAATAAATTGTGTAAGTCTGTTCATCACATTTTGTTTAGTACATTGGAGTATTACTAAAAAAGAATGTTTTCTGGGAAACTTTGTGGCAAATAATTGTAAAATATTGTTATAATATTAAATTTAGTAATGAAAATTTTAAGAAATGTATACAAGATATACCTAAAGAGTCCCAAACAGCTAAATTTGTTTTTAAAGAAAATATACAGAAAAATAAATAATTCGTCTTAAGTTTTATTTTATTATTCTAATTTATCTATTAATGCTTTTTTATAAAGCCCTCGGCAAAGCCTACTAAAGTTAAAAAAATCCCTTTTAATTTCTATTTTTAAAGTACAAGTAACTCTAATTTGTCATGAATTATGTATATTTTTTAAAAGTTTATTTTTAATTTTAGTGCAAAACAATTACAAAACTTACATCAGCAGTAAGACCGCATGAAAAGAATATCGTCAAGCATTCACTATTGTCTTTAACCCCTTCTCTACCAGGACGTACGCAGTGCGTACATTACGTACGTCGTACACAGTACACAGCTTTGCTAGCCTGGTTTATAGGCTATTACTTGAAAAATTAAGCTAGGTAATGAAAGGGTTACGAAACCACTTACAATCTAATGAAATCTTATCTAAACTTCTCTGTCATCAGAATCATCTAAAAGCTTAGTAGAAAATATCCCAGTGACTGAGTTCCATTTAAATATGCAAATGCGTTGAGTATTGAGTAATATACAGAAAGTAATATACCCTTCGGTGATTCAACTTTCACTTTCTTTTATATCATCTCATGTTTATAAACAAGGCCGACTTGACTTCCTTATTTCATTCATTCACGTTAATTGGACTCGTTCTGCTTTCCAAGTCAAGGTTGTCGGTTCATTCACACTGGATGAATGCAATTATTGCTGAGAAGTGAGAAGGTAGTTATACGGCTAAACCAAGAAAATTTCTAAAAACAGATTGTTCGATTTATTTGATTTTCAAAAGAAAAGCTTTTTCAGTGTTACTATAGTCATGTCCACTGTGTGTAACTGCAAAAATGACTATCCTTTTATTTTGTTGTTCCAAAATACTAAAGGCGTTAATACACTCTCTATAGGTTGCAAACATTGATTGTTTCAAAAGAAAAATAAACCAAGTCATTTCTTAACCATCTCAGGGATACATACGTACAAACCAAGGATAAAGGATTAGTCAGTTTTACCAACAACGCGTAATTTTTATTTTAAAAAATGTAAAAGGTTATGAAATTTGAAAAATGAAAGTATTCAAGAGATTTTCAAAAAGTATATTATAACAAAATTTTAAACACACAAAACTAAAATTAATGATTCAAAATTTTTAATTCAAGCTTATCCCTCAGAAGGAAGACAACAGTAACCTAAGGAAATATATATGGATTAGAAAAGATATTTTTAAAGTTATGAACGGGATAACTAATTTTTGTTCAATGATATTTTTATTTCAATGATGGATATTGAAAATCATTGTTAGAATTATTTAAATGTATTCTTTAGAAAGTATCAAAAAGCGAATACTTTTCTATTGTAGAAACTTCTTTAACGAAGTATTTTATCTCTGTACCTATTTAATATCACCTTACTTATTCTGATTCTGTATTTGTCTTACTAATCTTATATATACAATATATACTATATATCTAAAATTTTATTCAACGTGTAAAATAAACGCATCGATATATTTCGAGCCATTTATTGAGTTAAAATTTTAACTTTGAAATATATTTTATAAAATGTCAAGTTTACAGTTACCATTTATAGTTCGAACAAATTTCAAATCTTTAATCGTTTATTTATGTATGATAATTAAGAAAAGTCATGCTATTCTTAATAGATTAACGAATAGAAGAACTATACACACAAAAAACACAAACATTTTTCAATATATTAGATATTTTTATTTACAAAAGAAACGATTTCTATGTAAATAAAGTAAAGCTATAAGTACCCTTAAAAACAAAAGCACACAAATTGTAACAGGAGTTCCCATAACATCAATTCAATTGTTGACATAAATATGCATGCTGAAGGTATAATTTGTAAGAACGGCAGACAGACACTCAATTTTTAAATGCGCATAAGTTCAGTGAAGTAGAAGAATCCAACAGAAGACCTCAGTTTTTGGTAACTGTTGGCAAACAGTTTTTTGTACAAGAAGTTGAAGAGAAATGAGCAATAATTCTAATCACGGTTCGGACTCATCACCTAGAGATAAAAGAAAATAAATGTAGCGAATTTGGAAGAAAAATAAAATATGCAAGTTAAACATAATATGTATTTATAACTTATTAATTGCAATAAATCAAAGGTTTCTTTGAATTGTGTCTAAATATCTTTAACTCATTTTAAAATTCTTTACAACAGTTAACTTCGTCAGATTATTAGCATTGTAGGGTATGCTTAATTTTTTTTATTTATCTGTAAATGTAAACGACGCATTTCAAATTCAAATACGAACTTAAACTTACAGAGGTACTTTTCTTAACATATTATTATTGCTGTTGTTTGGTAACTTGCAGCAGTAAACTGTTTGTTCACATCAAAAAAACTTTTTCTTGCATTTCTACTTTGATGCACTTAGGGGAAAGCGGGGCTAAACCGTACAGCGGGGCTAAACCGTACACCCATTTTTTTGGCCTAGGTTTCAAGATAGACGATCCCTTCAAGTGCTATAGTCTAGAGGCAGATCACGCAAGTTTACAGTATAAATATCGTTTCCCTATGCGTATGATTATCAGTATCTCAGTAAAAAAACCCCATTTTTACTCTTTTTCTTCTAATTTTTGTCCAGTTCTAAATGAAAGGTAGGTGAAGAATTTTTTCTTGTATGCTAGTAACTGTAAGATCATAATAAACTACTTCTCTTAAGCTCTCTTTTCGTTGTTAGGGATGATTGGTTAAGTGATAGAATTTAAGGTTATTTTAATACGAGTATATTGCCGCGAGGTACAAATTGGGGCTAAATCGTACAGAAGTGTACGGATTAACCAAAAATGGTTTGCTATGGCAACATACCTACATCGATTGTAACTTACGAGGAAAGTAGGCCTACCAAAAATGTTAAAGTTTTATATTTCTTCCTAACAATTTTTTCAAAGTTCCCAAATAAGGCAAAACTGGAAGAGTCAGCTAAAGTAAAAGAGCTGAAGGAAAAATTTCAACAACTGCAGGGAAAGATAAAAGCTGAAAAGATTGGGCAGAAAAATTCGTAACAGGTGAACTGGGACTCAAAAGTAAATCAAAAGCTAATCATAAACCCAAGAAAACAATTTCTAAAACAACAGTGTCTAAATTTCTAAAATTTTCTAAATTTCAAAAAAAATTCAATTTCTAAAACTTTCTAAAATCTTTTAAAATTTTACAATTGTAATTCACAGTTTCTTAGTTACGACCTTTATAAGTAATAAAAAGTTTTTGTACAGTAATCTATTGCATTACAATCATTATTTACCTAAACAAATGATTTTTAAACTGTAAGATATTGCCCCTTCTACTGTACAGTATAGCCCCGACCCCCGGGGCTATTTCGGAAAAGGTAACTTTTTTTTAATCACCAATTTTATGTGTAAAAAGTGGAATAGTTCCAAAATGCTTATGTATGATCAGTAGCTAAATAAATAAATTATATATTGCTTTTGTTCATATAACCTTTACTTTGTAATTTGCTATGTATCGACGAATCTCCCTTATGTGTACGGTATAGCCCCGCTCTCCTACACTTTTACGTTTTAATTAATTTGTTAAGAAAAAGACTATTCAGTAATAAGTATTTTTAAAGCAAAAAGTAAATGCGCTTCTCACCTATTTAATCAGCGATTATTAATAGTAGAGACCCTTGCCGTATCCGCCGTAAGCCAGACCATGTCCGTAAGCTGGTGCAACAACGGCTCCATGTCCAAGACCATATCCGTTTCCAAGAACGGCTCCATGTCCAAGACCGACTCCGTGTCCGACGAGTCCACCGTAGGCAATGGGTGCAGCTGCCACCAATGGAGCTCCATGGGAAGCGTATCCGTGCAGGGCTGGTGCTGCGGCGACGTGGTTTACAACCGGGGCGACTGGGGCGGCGTAGGGGCTGGCGATGAGGGCGGCGGCCGGGGCGCTGGCGGCGGTGCCGGGCTCGTTGGTCTTGACCACTGCTCGGAATCCGTGTCCGTCGGCGACGTACTCGACTTTCCTGGCCCGTCCGTCGATGTCGGCCAGAGTGTAGGAGCCCTTCACGTTGCCGTGGCCGTCTCCGACTTCAGATCGGGAGTTGGTGGCGCCAATGCCATCCTTGATGTCATAGCCGAAAGCGTAGTTGCCATGGCCCTATAGAATTTTATTAACATTACATTAAACGTTATTTTGTGAACAATATTATTTAAAATTTAAGGCTGTTATAAATCTCTTTTGTATAATTTTGAAGCAAAGCTTGAAATATGTTGTCTCTAGTTTCAAGTTTAGCACGTAAGTAAGGTTCTTATTACGTTCTCAATTACCTATCACTACCACTATAACTTGCTTTAGGCATGAAAATAATAAATAAACTTATATTCAGATAAACCAAATTCAGGCAAGAAAACAATAATAATACAATTGGTTGCAATATTTTTACGACCTTAAGTGAAATGTTTTTCCGATTGACAAAAAAATAACTATTCCTTTTTCGTAAATATTGTAGTCTTTATCTATAACTTTCACTTTTTTCAAATATATCTTTTAGTTGTTGAAATTTTGCATTATTTCTTAAAATAGTCGCATGACTAAATATGAGAGAAACTGCTAGAATATTGAAGGAAAACGCAAAATACTATTTAGAAACTTTATGGTAGCTAAGAGTAACAACGAAAACTTAATGAACACGAGCAAAATTGTCTATTTAAATTTAAAATGGTTGATTTTTCATTAGGCTGGTTTTTGGGAAACAGATTTGAGAAAATATCCTTACGTCCTGAACTTGAGACCTGGCGCTGACTCCAGTGAGGTGTCCGTGTCCGTACACGGCGCCGATGGCCTGGACAGCTGCAACGGCAGCGAAGAAGATGGCGATCTAGAAGAAAACATGATATTTTTGTCTGTACTTCTTTATACTCACCGATACAACAGCAGAAATGCTGTGCTTGAACTGTGTTTTAAATCTTTACAAGTACCTAAATTTATTTTTATTGATGACAACTGAAACGTACAACATTAATCTATATGTCTTTTTTTAATGAAACAAAGGTAAACAAATTTAAAATGACACGTGCATTGATGGATATACTACGATTCACAAAACTTGTAAGAAACTTAAGCATTAGTATTTGGGACGTTTTAATTGGTATGTATTAATGAATCTCCAAAACCTACTCATAAACTATTATTCATAACACATTATTAGATGAAACGTTTAAAATGCTTTTGTAAAAGTAATAATAAGAATATAGACTGCGAATTCCTTTTACTACTGTTTAAAGCTGCAAAACGAGATATTAAAATAAGCAAATATTCTATTTTTTTAAGTTACGGAAAAGAATAGATCTACAGAAGAAAAATCAATTCAACTTACCTTAGCAATCATTTTGATAAGTGATACACTCTACGAAATTACGTACAGATTATGTCTAGCACCTCAAACAGAAGGTCTTTATATACCGAAAACCAACAAGGACACCTACATTCAAAATTACTACTGAAACCAAGTAAAATATCAATAACTCCATCGCCCGAAAAGCGGAATGCGATCAGACTGCTCCACCTATATTGGTCCACACAAAGCTTTCCGACACTGACCTTCAGAGAAAGGTATGTAAATTAACGTGTTACCGATTTCGCCCAAGTTTTGCGATGAAGGGAATGAAGGGACCAGTTGCAGAACTCACATTCTCCAAAGTATGACTAAGATATAGGGTCCGGTCCTTTCATTGGCGAGTTCTGACAATGGTAAATTCAATCCGCCGAAATCGCCAATAAAGGGCCTGGACGCCGAATCTTAGATATACTTTGGAGAATGTGAATTTTGCAACTATACCCTGCAATTGTTTCACCTCGTTCGTTACCTTTTACAATGCTTTGGTTTGGTTCGGCACAGCGGTAATTGGTATTTTGGTCAAAATGTAGTTGATTTTATGGTCTGTTTTTCTTTTTGGCTACAGAAGGTTTAAAAAGAGTGTTATCTCCCGCTTAAAGCTAATTCCGAATTGCCTAGAATATTCATACTGGAAATGGGACTCAAATGCACAGACGTTAGGGCAGAGAGACAGCGCTCTAACCACTGGACCACCGTCTGGACAAATATCAGTTGAGTTTTATGTTTGAGTAGGAAATAAACAATTTCAGTTGGTAAAGTTGGTAGATGCAGACCACGTACCGTATGCGATCTTTATCACTATGAACGAGTTGCATAGTTACAAATAATTTAATTCCAAATCTGAGTAAGTAGAATATTGCAAAAAAAAAAAAAAAAACCCGCGTCACTCTTACGAAAACGTCCAAGACTTTCGACCGTTTAAAACCGTTCACGGTCTTGAACCGTTTTATTAAACTCGCTTTACAGTGTAAAACCGTTTCATTCAAAACTTGTAATATATGACATCACTTTTTTTGAGGGGGTGGGAGAGAGGAGGAAGGTGTTAAACATCAACAAGATTAGTTCTTTAGGCTCCAATCTGTCTAGAGATTTGGGGGCCGAGCTGGTAAGACACATCTTCTATATATATAATACTCTTATACGGAACCCAAATTTCCTTATATTTCTAACTCTGGAATGGCAACAATCGAAATGAACCAAAATACTACTAATTTCAAAATGGTCGACTGAAAACAACAAAAAAGTGTTTCTTCAGGAATGGCTTGAAAAAGGGAAAAATCACTATAAATATTATGCACAAAACCATAGTTCGATACGGCAGAAAAACATTGAATGTATATTTTTTTGAGAAAAGCACCACGAAATAACACAAGGATTGACAATTTCGGGAATTACTGCAATAAGGCCAAAAGAACAACAACTTTAGGATATAATCAGTAAGTTTAACTTTAAACATGCATAATATTAGGGGCGTTTAATGTATACAAATTTAAATTATAATTGATTAATCTAAAGGACCCTGTCTGGATTTGGCGACTTTCCTTCAAAACGGTCGACTGAAGTGACCAAAAATATTACCTATTTTCAAAATGGCCGACTGAAAACAACAAAAAAGTGTACTTTCAGGAATGGTTTTAAAAGGGCGAAAAAGGAAAAAATAACTTTAAATATTATGCCCAAAACATAGTTCAATACAGCAGAAAAACATTGAATACATTTTTTAAAGCATTACGAAATTAGTTTATTACGAAGAATTGTCAATTTCAGGAATAGCTGTAAAAAGTCCAAAAATGAAAAATAACCATAAATATTATGTGCAAAACGTTGTTCGATATGGCAGTAAAATGGAAAATACTTTTTTTTTTACTAAAAACACTACGAAATTAGTAGATTGCAAAGGATTGAAATTTTACAAGTAGCGGCGAAGCGTTGTCATATTTTTCACAACTTCGCCCAAAAGGCGATAGTTGGCGATTGCGTCTAAAATTTGTCGCCAAGGGTTGCCATAAAATTGATTTCTCGGGGACCAGATTTGGCAAAAAAAATGCCGGACATGCTTCGGTTAACCAAAAGAATCGTGCCCGGATTTGGCGACCATTAGAAACTCTCGCCAAGTCGAAATGACAACAAACTCCGGCAATTGCCGAGATGGTTGCCATCTCGAATGAAATTTCAAAAATGAAAATGAAATTAATATTTCCTTTTTAATTTTTGAAAAATTTAAAAGAAAATAAACTTTTACGTAACAGGAAAAATTCATTACATTGCAGACCAGATTTATGGAAAACGTAGAACGTTAAAATGACGAAGAATTTATTTAAAAAAAGTAAATAGTTATTTAAAATCGTTAAGCATATAATTGATAGAAGATTGGTGTAAAAAACTTCAAAATAAATTATATACTTTTAAGATTTAAATGGATTAACATTTAGAAATTGGCAATGCAATTGCTAATTTCGGCCAAAGGTTGCCATAACACCAATTTTCGGGGCTACCAGATTTGACGTAAATTTGCCGGGCACGATTCTTTAGGTTAACCCATGCTTCTTTAGGTTTACCTTATAATTTCGATTGACTGAACTACCAAACACTATTGTTAATAAAAAACACAGGCGTATAACTTTATAAACATTAATTTGTTATTATTTTATTTTAAAAGGATACCAAAGGCTAGACTAAAATATTTCAATGAACGGTGAGCGAGCGATCCAAACTTTCCCTTTGGATTCCCTTTGGATCGCAAAGCGATCCAAAGGGAACTGCACAAGCAGTTCCCGGGGGTTGGCGAGCGATAGCGAGCAGGGGGCGTGCCACCTAGTAGCTTGAATTACAATAGAGTCTGACCCAAACTTTTTCTCAATTTTAAAAGCACGGATATTTAACGAGACAAAACCGAAACCGTATTTACCATGTTGCACAGAAATCTTGTTTTAAGGTTTTATTCTTGCAACTCTGCTGCCAGTTTAAAATCGTAAATTTAACGGGATTTTTTTTGCACGGTATAGGAGTGCACTTTAAATCTGCTATGTCGCTAATGGTTGTGAGATTTTGACACAAAATTAAGAGTGGTCTTACCAAAGAAAGAAAGTTTATTTAAATACAAAACCAAAGACCAACAAAAGTGCAGACAGTTGACAAGTCTTTGTCAAAACAAGAATATTAAATGGGAACATATAGAATTGTGGATATCTACATTCCAAACAGTCATTAAACTTAGTATTTTCAAATAGAGGTTTTATTCAAAAACTGTTTAGTGTGACTAACAGTTTTATCAAACCAATCAAGCAAACCGTGGAAGTTATTAGTAAGTGATAAAGCGATAGTGTTTTTAGAAGGAAATGGGTGGCATTGAATAATTCAGGTGGGTATTTGACCCGTATTTCCATCTATTTTCTTTATTTTGAACGTGATTCGTGTTAATGGATTACAAGGAGTTCCTTGTTTCTTTTTATGTAATTGTAGATTGTAACATATCACGCGTTTCGATTTATCAAGTGTAATAAGATTTAAAGGAATGCGTTTGTTTGTCTGTTTGTTTGTTTGTTTAATTGTTTGTTTATTTGTTTGTTTGTTCGTTTTGTTTGTTTGTTTATACATATATTATACGTAACAATAAATTATGCATTATGTATTTATATTATTATATGTTTTATATATTTTCTAAGGTAATGTACAACGCTTTGTTTGTTATGGGATAAACTAGATTTGATTTAATTCATCAATTTGGAACGCATAGTTCTATAAAAGTACTTTAATTTTTGCTGCTATATGAAAACTACTCCTCCGAAAAAATCAAATACTTGCAAAACAATTCGTAAAATGTTTGTTCACAATAAAATCCTCAAAAAAAACTAGTTGAAAAATAAGTTGTTTTAAAAAAACTTCCCACAACTGGTTTTATAATAAAAAATATTCTTCATTTGGTGTTTGAATATCTTACATCTCTATTAGACGAGAAAAAAATTAAACGACAAAATTAGCACGCAGAATCGAACAAGATCTGTTTCTTTTGATGATCTTTCTGTTTTAGTATTTCTCTCTGTAAATAGGTCCATTCGAAAACATTAGAAGACTCAACTCCCCACAATTTGCACAATTTTTAATGAATAACTTCGTATATTATCAAGTTTTTAATAATTTGGAAGAATATTTAATACCTTAATATGAAATAAGTTTGTTCCCAAAAAAGAATATAAGAATTAGGTATGTGTATGTGTAGTAAATTGGTTTTTTTTAATTAAGTTGTTTTTGAAATTTTAAATTGCAATACAGTACAAAATGTTTTTCTGTCCTCCTGAGACTAGTTTTATCATTATTTAAAAAAAAACGAGAAAATATTCAAGATAACTTGAAGAGCTGATTTAAAAAAGGCTTTAAGTCAATTTTATTCAGAAATCGCGATTTTGCTATAGAAGATTTATTATTGATTTTAAGGAAAGGACAATCTTATTGGAGGAAGGCGCCCATTACGGAAATCATCTAAATTTTTCCCATTTACCTATGGATGGTTTGTACGCTAAATTATATGGTTAAAAAAATCCTGACAATATAGTTATTTAGAAATAAAAAAAGAAGAAAAGGACTAAACCCCTTTTGAAAAAAAAAAACCCTCATGATTTACGCTCTTTTGGAAGAAATTCAAGTCTTACTTCCTTTTGGCACAAAAAAATAACGAAAATGAAATGACTTGCTTCCTTTTGAAAGAAATTCAAGTATATTCCTCTCAACTATCTAAAATGAAATATAAGGTAATGAAAGTATTGCGATGGGGTCGAAATTCCGAAATGGAGATTGAGCTTTTTGCACGTTTTGGAGGGTGCCCATACTGAAAAAGGGGTTTTTGAACATTGGTAGTCAGTCTGTCTAAAGCTCGAACTAATTGAACTACAGACATAAAGTTTGGTGCACGAGTTCTTAATACCGATCGGACATAATAAGGTATTCGAGAAAATCTAGCGTGCGCTAAGGGTAGCTGCCATCGATTTTTTTTTTTTTGGTTTCAAATGTACGTATTACTGTTAAAACGAAAAGATATACAAATTTCGAATTTGGTACATGAGTTCCCAGTACCTGTCGTCATAATGAGGTTTTTGAGAAAATCTCATTTTCACAAAGGGTAGCTGTCATAGAACTTTTTAGGTTGTTAAGTTATTGAAATTAACTTCAGGTAATCCCAAGTCAAAAATATGAGGTATAAATTTCCGTAAATCGTAAAACTCTCGGATTCACTTGGGTTGGTGATGATTATGGTTATTGATCTTAATATGTTAACCGTAAAGATAAATTTGGGCTACCCATATAAGACTAGTTTTATCGAAAGGAGTCACATGGGACACTGTTAATTATTACTTGGTTATATTAATTTAAATTTAAAATTATGGTTCATTGTTTATTTAAAAACATTATACTGAAAAAATTAACTGTTTCTTTTTTGAATAGTTTTTTAGAGATAACTGTAAGTGAGATGAAATTGTAAATGTGCCTATGTATGTTAGCCCAGGTGGGCCCTATGGTTTGACCAAAAATAAACGGGTTCGTTTCTTTCTGGCCCTGATAAATGTTAGTGCCCACGTTAGCCAAACGGGACCATACGGATCCCACACGGATGACTAAGATTAAAATGTTTTGAGCCGAAAAATCGCAATCATTTATTTGAATTCAAGACGATATTTTTATAAATTAAAATTTGCACAATAAAAACAGAATAACAGATAAGTTTGCCTTTTTTATTACTATTTAATGTTTATTTCGATGTAAAAGTACTTTTAAATATAGCAATCATTTCTAAAAAATAATACAATTTACACAGAAATGTTTTTTACTGAAATTGTATAAATAAACTAATAGTTTGGGTAGAAAAACATTTGTTTCGAGATATCACTGGTTGGTAATTAAAGCAGGCGATAACTCGTAGTTTACGTTAAAATAAAAGGTTACCGGAACACGACAATCCTTATTCTTTGCCGATCTAAATTTTAAGAACTGGTCTATGTATTATTTGGAGCTGGAGGAGTTTATAGACTTAATCCCTTTTGGCACAAAAATCACTTGTTAATTAATTCGTTTTGGAAACAAACACGAATTTCCCCGTCTGTTATAATATGACCAAACCCCTCTTGGAATTTCTACTTATCGAAAATATATAGCTATCATGGGCTTATGCATATTTTCATCAAAAAGTCAATTTTTGAAAATTTTGACTTAACGCCTTTTGGAAATCAACTCTTCACATAACATCAATTTTAGAATGACAGTCATGGTTGTTTGTTTTTATGTGTGTGTGTTGTGCAATAATAATTTTATTATAAAACTCTCAATTCCGTACTTTTTTTCCTAACTTATTCAGCTTAGATTCTTTATATGTCGTATACTATATTCTCGCAAGCCTTTCGTTTTGTAATTTCCGAAAATAGTTTTTGGTATTTTACTTGAAAATTTATAAAATTATCATTTTGCTCAGCTTCTACTTTTTCATATTTAAACTGCTATTAAAAAAACTATTGCTATTATTGAGGGTTTATCTTTGATGATATTAAAATAATTCAATTCTCCAAAGTCGTTCTTGTAAATAACAATTAATTTTTTCAAGTAACAAATATTTTAAAAGGCTATATCAGATGTATTTTAAATTTACTTTATTATTGCACATGTTTCTTTAAATTCTGCAATAATTGCATATTAACATTTTAGGCATACAGAAGTATTTTAATTAAAACTTTAATAAACGTTCACAATACAAATACATCATTATGACAATGATAATTAATTTTACAACTTAAATCACAAATTATCTTTTGATAAATAAGACCATTTCCAAGTCCCTGGAGTATATTGGTCCACCCAAGTATCACCTCTTAGTGGATTCCAAGACCAATTCCGTTGAGTCCCAAACCATATCCGTTGAGTCCTAGGCCATATCCGTTGAGTCCTAGGCCATATCCATTGAGTCCCAGACCAACTCCTTTGATTCCTCCGAGACCGATCAGACCTCCGTGTCCGACGAGTCCACCGTAGGCAATGGGTGCAGCTGCCACCAATGGAGCTCCGTGGGAGGCGTATCCGTGCAGGGCTGGTGCTGCGGCAACGTGGCTCACTACGTTGTCGGAGGGGGCGGCGTAGGGGCTGGCGATGAGGGCGGCGGCCGGGGCGCTGGCGGCAGTCCCGGGCTCGTTGGTCTTGACCACTGCCCGGAATCCGTGTCCGTCGGCGACGTACTCGACTTTCCTGGCCCGTCCGTCGATGTCGGCCAGAGTGTAGGAGCCCTTTACGTTGCCGTGGCCGTCGCCGACTTCGGATCGGGAGTTGGTGGCGCCTTTGCCGTCTTTGATGTCATAGCCGAAAGCGTAGTTGCCCATTTTCTGTTGAATAAATAAAATTATATTTTTTAAAATTTAATAAATATTTTTCAGATTTGAAGGATGAGTTAAAAAGTTATGGAAAAGGAAATTCAACATAAAACTAGGCTAAATACTTATTCTAAAAGACAGTATTTTACCACATATTTATTTGCTCACATATATGTTATTGGTCTTAAGTTACAAAAGTGTGGTTGATAGATTTAATTGCTAATTACATTTATCATTTTAAATGACAAATTTATTCATTTTTTCTTAAAAGTAAGCGCTTGAAACATTTCTTAGTTACAATTTTAGAAATAATTTTTTAAATTTTATAACATACTCACAAAATTATTCTAAGTAATATATATGATCGAAAACGTTTTATCAAAAACTTTTTAGTAATGATAACAATTTAAATGTCCAAATACGATAGTGACATTATAAATTGGTTCCATTGACTCGGAATACATGGCGTTTTTTAAAATTATTATGTATCAAATACAGATATCGTAAGTTTGGATTTACTTACGTCTTGAACCTGAGACCTGGCACTGACTCCAGTATTGATCAGGTGTCCGCTGATGAGTCCATAGGCATTTACTGCTGCAAGGGCAGCGAACAGGATGGTGATCTAAAATAATTTAACTTTTTAGCAAATGGTGTGTTTGGATGCCCAAAGGATGTATTGATTTATGTAAGAGGCACATTTATTTGTATATTTCTAAAGTGTTTGTTGCATTATTTCAATTTACAGTTGTCTATTATGTAATCCTCAAATTCTTTACGTACTTTATATGGCTTAAGATGTTTTTGGAAAAGTTCATTTAAAAAAAATTAAGATCATAAAAATATTTAAAGTTTTACACTTAGCCTTTATTACAAGTAGCCTTTAATTTTAAGTTAATTTCATTGTACTTGTCTACGTTTAGTTAATTAAAAGAACTGTTTTTGTAATTTTATACTGTCCATATTTAGTTTTTACATCCTACATTCATTAATTGATGACAATAATATGTGTTTAATTAAAAAGAACTAAAAGTTCAAAACATACTTAATGACGTTAAAATATTTTAGTATTGTAAAGAATTCTTAAAGAAAATTTGAAAAATAATGTACTTTATCATTTTGTTTTCCAATTTTAGTGTTCATATAATAATTTAGTTTTAATATAAATTTTTTTAAGTGGAACTTTCTGTGAATTTAGGATACAGCTCTTTATTTGGAATTTTACAAAAATATTCTAAAATGTATAATAGATAACTAATTTTACGAAAAATACCAAGCGAATGTTTAAACCAAGATAATAAATCCTAAAATACTCATGTTAGAACTTTTTTTAAATGGTAAGTTTGCTCATTTTGACTAAAATTTAAAAAAGTATTATAAAAATTAAAATTATTTTTAAATCAAATACCTTACCTTAGCAAGCATTCTTGTTCTAAAACTGTACGTCTGAATGATATTTGCCTTAAACGATATTTGCTTTTATACATTTCGATTTTTAAAAATATTTCAATTATGAATTCCCGACACGCCTTAAGTAAACGAAAATCAGAATATGTAACGCAATGACATTGGAAAAATATAAACATATATTAATACATACCTGAAAAGTATTCGGGTGTTGGTCAAAAAGACGCATATCACACTTGAATTGTCTTCTTTTAGTTGCCTCAAGCATGTTCTCCTATATAATTAAGAAGTTTACTTTCTTATCATCTTTTTTAATTAAATTGTCAATAATTTCCGGTGTAAGTTTTGTTTGAATTGAATTATTTTATTTCTCAATGTCATCTAGATGTCAATTTGACTAATTGCATAATACGTAAACGTGAAGAAAGTTTCTGATCAGTCACTTTAAATTTCTAATTTTTTACTTTTTAATGTTACTTCTTTTTGTATAATATTATTTGAGGGAAAAAGTTGAAGGCAAATAAAGTTGTTTTTGTACCAAAACTAGTATAAAAAGGGGTTAATTAGTAACGTTAGGATCAAATCACTCAGTGAATATTGTCAAATAAACATGTTTGCTAAGGTAAGAGTCAATTTTATATTTCTATGTTCCTGAAAAATAGTGTTTAATAGTACAATTATTATGACAAATTAAATGTAAAACAATATTCTTTCATCGCTTGTTGTATTAGCAATACAAAGGATTTAAATATTGTGAAATTAATCTATAATAATAAAGAAAGAGTCTGTCTGTCTGTGTGTCTGTCTCGGATCGTAAAAGACCTACTTATACTGCCACAGGAATTCGAATTTTAAAGATAGATTCCTTAATATTGACGTGTGCACCTGAGGCTTAGTTTTTCATATTGTTCCATTTTAGAGAAAATTCGAATTTCTGAAAAAATACACACTTTCGCTCAAATCCGATCATTTTTTTCTCTACTGATGCCATCGGCTGAAAAATTAAATAAAACTTTTAACGAAACATTAAAAATTCAAAATGTTTATTTTATTCTTTGCATTACTTCAGAAACTAAATTCATTATTGAAAAATAATTGACATGTTCAAGTGACGTAATTCCGCAGTCTTCATTCCCGGATTTTATTGTGGTTTATTGATGATTTTCATTTATTTTTCTGTTGACTGCATGTATGCATATTAAGCAATAATGTATAGTTAAGCTATACGAACTATGATGGTTAATAAAGGCATCGCACTAGAGCTATAAGTGTTTTAAGTCTGTATTTTTCGCCAAAGACGTTGCAAACTCGCCAAATTATTAACTAAAATTCGCCAAATAGGCAATTTGTTTTATAAATAATTTATAAGTGGTCGGTTGTTCGAAGAGGTCATTGTGTTAGAGCTGTATAAGGGTGTGGGTAGCTATATCTATTTCTCGCCAAATTATTTTCCAAACGAGCAAATGAGCTAAAAGGTTTTATGTATTTATAGGGAATTGTGATGACATTATGAGTGCATTTATAGCGTATTTCATTTGGAATTTAAGGCAATGAACGGATTTTATAATTATAGCGAGCGGAAACAATAATAAGTTTATGATCCTATAACAGGTGTACACATATTGGAATCTATTGATATTTTTATTCGTGCGAAGAACGGTATAATTTGCTAGTTTAAAAATAAATTTAAAAAAATTATAATAATAATATATTATTGGTGCTTGACTTAATTTATTCACTTAAGAGAGAATTTTTTTGAAAATTTATTTTCAAGCAATTGTTTAAATAAAAAATTTAAATTTCTTGCAAATAAAATAATTTATGCAAATAATTATTCGTTAAGGTTAAAAAACAGATAGCAAATGTATTATTTTGAATGTATTAAGTTAACTCACAATTAAATTTCATACGGTCATAAAAATCAGTTTCAATTATATTTTTGCATTTAACTTAGTAAAAAAATATAATAATAATTCTGCATAGACCTATTGAGCCATCTGCCCGTAACCTCATTTTTTGTTTAAAAAATTTAAATTTTAGAACATAACTTTTGGATGTTTAAAAGTAGTTAAATTGAATTGATATACAAAATTTATGTTAGAAATAAAACTCACTGAATAGTGAATACTCAGAAACAAGGTTATCTATATATGAAAAAGGCAAAGTCCTGACTGACTGACTCACTCATGTATCAACGCCCAGCCAAATTAAATTTCTACTGGAGGTAGACCAAAATAACTACTGGAGGTACAGCTACCAAATTTTAGGAAAATATTCTTTTTATATCGTAGGCGTCATTTAAGAAGCTATTTTTCGAAATTCGAACCCAAACGGGTGTAGGAGCCTAAAACGTGAGTCGATTTCTCCATAGGAATAGCATTGTAAGATTAGAATATACTTTTTATTTCAATTTAAAGGAAATTCCAGCGCGTTCAGCGTGAACGAAAATTAAGTATAGGCAGGTAAGTAAGAGCACGTGGGTTTAATTTACAGGATTCTTATTAGAATATAATTATTTTATTTTAGTTATTGATTTTAAATCTTTTTATGGTGGATCACCTTTCCTCAACTCGATTCTTATTATGTTTTCGAAATTAATTTAATTGATGTTTACAAATGGTAAGAAATGAAGATATTGCTACAATGTCTCATGACAGTAAAAGAAATAACTATTCTAGATCTGATGATTACTTCTAAGAAATGTCAAGAGTACGTGCTTTGTTTATAATAATATATATAAATATAAAATCAAATAAGTTATATAAAATATGCATAAAAAACGATCACCGTTATTAAAGGTGCACCCGTGCACCGCCGGGTTTATAAAGCGAGTTGTTTGTAAATTCGTTTAATTTTTTTTGTGTCACATTTTCTCTTATGAAAAAATAAGTGCTGTGTAAAGGTAACATATGATCTTTTTTGCAATGGCTTGAAATATAACATTTATATACTAGATTTTAAGAGTATTATCCTAAATAGAGTTGGCAAACTTCAAATCTATTGTTTGTAACTTTGTATTACTTGTTTAGATTTTTGTCCTGAATTACGAAAAATATCTTACACTCACATTTGCTTCTACAAAAAAAAAGTATCCTTTTAAAATAATATATGATCATTATGTAATGTTTTGAATTACAATATTTAGATACTATATTTTGTAGCATTAAACTAAAAGAGAATCGACACAATTCTTTTTCGGTACCCATAATACTCTCATCACACAATACTCTTACAATCATACTGAATTGAGTATGTTTGCGTTCTAACTTTTAAGTAGATTTTTAGATAAAGCAGTATGATACTTTGGGTGGACTTTGATCAAAGTAAATAATAATAACTTTCATAAAAAAAGAAAGCAAATAATATTAGTTAAAAGTTAATAATCCAAATCTTAGTATCTTAATAGCCTTGAAGTAACCAAGTACGACGAAAACAACTAGAAATCCTTACCATGTTGTGTCTAAAAGGAAAGAATAGCACATATTGAAAATAATTAAAAGACTTTTTTAGTAAATCATATTTTTTTTCCAGGCCACCATCCTCTTCGCTGTTCTTGCAGCAGTCAACGCCATGGGAGGACACCTGATCAACACCGGCATCAGCTCAAGATCCCAAGTTCAGGACGTAAGTATTGAACATAATTGAAAGACGTTTTATCTTATACTGCACACTTTTCAAATAGCATGAAGATTTAAATATGTGCATTGTACAATTATACTTTATTTTAATATACTGGATGAGTATTTTTTTTAATGATTTTTAGAATTGTGTCCACAGTTAAAATATAATTTAGTTAAAGCGAAACAACGTTGTTTTTTAACAACAAATTGTGATTTAAAAATGCAAAATAGTTGAATTTTAATTACAAATAGCTAGAACATACTTTCAATCGCAGTATATTAATAAATTGTAGCTCTTTCTGTAAATACGAATGTAATTTAAATATCTCGTAATTTAAAGTTCCTGGTATTGAAAATTATTGATGTCGCTGCAACCTCATTTTACTTTATTGAACAGGAGATAGTAAATCATGTTTTTATATATGTTGTCATGCAACCAATATGTATGCCTCGTAAAGCATGAACCCCAAACTTTCTTGTAACATTTCTCATTGAATCTTTATTATCCCACAGAAAATCGGCAACTATGCTTTTGGCTATGACATCAAGGACGGCAAAGGCGCCACCAACACCCGATCCGAAGTCGGAGATGGCCACGGCAACGTGAAGGGCTCCTACTCTCTGGCTGACATCGACGGACGGGCCAGGAAAGTAGAGTACGTCGCCGACGGACATGGATTCCGAGCAGTAGTCAAGACCAATGAGCCCGGCACCGCCGCCAGCGCCCCGGCAGCCGCCCTCATCGCCAGCCCCTACGCCGCCCCCTCCGACAACGTAGTGAGCCACGTCGCCGCAGCACCAGCCCTGCACGGATACGCCTCCCACGGAGCTCCATTGGTGGCAGCTGCGCCTATTGCCTACGGTGGACTCGTCGGACACGGAGGTCTGATTGGTCTTGGAGGAATTAACGGACTTGGTCTGGGACTCAACGGACATGGTCTGGCTCTCAACGGATATGGTCTGGGAGTCAACGGAATTGGTCTTGGACATGGACTTGGAAACGGTCTTCTCCACTAAGATATATATGGTACTTGCGTATTTAATGTGATTGTGATTATGGATTTTGATGATCTAATTTATTTGTTTTTGTGAATGTCAATAAAGTAATAAAAGACATTTCTTTAAATGTTTCAATTTATTGTTATGCTGTTTAAGTTCGACACTAAGTTTAACGGAAGAGGAGAAATGTTTATGGTTGGACCGAGGCAAATTTACACAGTTTGTAAAATAAATATTTATAAACTGTTGCTCAATATTTGAAACCGATTGCTTTTTTGTATCCCCAGGATCAAAATTTAATAATTTAATTTGCACTATTTTTTTTAAAATATACGCTTAATAAAAGCATTATAACACGTTTACTTTCGTTGAATAGGGTGACACGGGGTAATTATTGGCCACGGAAAATCGGGGTAATTATTGGACAGGACCCAAAAATATTAATGTATCATGATTTTAACAAACCAAAATTTGTTGATTGTATATCCAGCAATGATCTGATTATATTATTGGGATGGGGTAGTAATTTTATTAAACAAAAGTCTCTTTTAACTCAAAAATATATTAATGAGCAAAAGTGCTTGAAGAAAAAGGTTTAAACTTTTGTTTAATCGATGCCAAATTGTGTATAATTTTGTTTTCCTTTACATGATCTTGAATTTTGTAATGCCCAGTCCTAGATATGTTTATGAATGTGGTTTGTGCTGAAAAACACCATTGTTGGTTGAATAGTCATTATGACATGCATGTTTATTAAGGGGTAATTATTGGACATGCGATGGAGTAAGACAGACAGCACCTCAATATGCTTAGATTTATTTGGTATTACTTTTGAAATTGAAATACATCATCTACGCAATGTTTAAAGGAAAAAGAAGAAATAATCAAAAATGTAAATGCTTAACTTATACCTTTTTATACAATTTTTACAGAAGCCATTTGGAGTTCAATAATTTCCCTCATACACAGTATCAATAGTACATACCATTGTCTACAATTTACCCCCTGTATAGCTATAGTCTAAATACTGTGAAGAACAGTTTGAAAACTACTCCAATAATTACCCCAATTGGAGGGGTAATTTTTGGACACAAGTTTATTTTTTGTTCAACTTCTACAGAGGAAATAGTAAATTTCAACAATGGTACCCGACAGATACATCAAATAGTCATAACGAAAAAAATTTACTGGTTAGAAAATTATATAAATGTGAGAGCTATGGTAAAAGTTTGATTTTTGTCCAATAACCCAATATATTTAAATGTTACCCAATATATTTAAAAAATAGTGCAAATTAAATTATTAAATCTTGGTCCTGTTGATACAGAAGATCTATCAGTAGCAAAATTTTAGTAACAGGTTGTGTGTGTAGGTTTACGCTTTGTGTGAATCTGCATTATGTTTTGTGAGTAAACTTGCCCAATTGCTTCGTACTACGCATAAGTAAGTGAATAAAGCTTTATTTTATAATTAAACAAAAACAAATATGTTGCCCAAAATACACGGAACAAAAAATACCCCTCTTAAATAGAACAAATAAATGTTGACTTACTGAGTCCCAAAACGACCATTGTAAGGAAAACCTCCGTAAGTTTAAATTTACGGCGTTTTTTTATTTTTAATTTACGGTGGCAAGTAAAATATACCGGAAACATAGGTGCCAGTGTTAAAGTTCATATAAGTACACAGGATCCTAGATGGATCCACTTACGAGCGGTAGTGCTGAACTCTATTGAGAGCGAGTCTCCTGCTATTTGTGTGTGTGTTGTGTCTGTCTTACTTGACGAAGGTTTATAAGTTGGTCTCTGACCCAAGCACACAAACCTGAATATATATGTCTACCAACCAAACAAACCTCAGAACAAATTTTGGGATGTACGCTTCTCTCTCTCTCTCTGTGTCAGTAAAAATTCTGTCTGTGTCTGTCTTACTTGACGAAGGTTTATAAGCGGGTCTATGATCAAACCATAGATATCGTAGTTGAAGTTTTAGATTGACTAATCACGTGACCTCCAATGCTAACGACGGGACGCGCATGGAGGCCAAATAAGAGGGCAAAATGGCCAGTGTTGCTGCCACTTTAAGGGGAAAAATACTACGAAAAAATACCATCTAATTCTAAAATTAAAAAAAATATATCGTAAAAATACTAGCTGCATTTTGGAATCTTTTTAGTGACTTTAAATCCTTTTCTAGTATTTTTTTTGTAATTTTAGAATTAGATGGTATTTTTTCGTAGTATTTTTCTCCTTAAAGTGGCAGCAACACTGGCCATTTTGCTCTCTTATTTGGCCTCCATGCGCGTCCCGTCGTTAGCATTGGAGGTCACGTGATCTGCCAATCTAATACTTTAACTATGATATCTATGGATCAAACACACAAACCGGAATATATATGTACCAACCAATCAATATTGGGATTAATTTTTAAAACGCTAAATTTCGGTAGTGGTTTTAGAAATTATTTTCTCACCGCAGTCTTCTGTTACATCGAAATAAATATTGTAATAAAGGTTCCTACAAATTGTTGCTTTCAGAACTGTGGTTTACTGGGAAGTAACTTAAATTTCGAGTTACTAAAACCAGAAATTATAACTGAAGTACCCAGAAATCATTATTCCACCATATGTTTTGTTTATGCAACTTATTCTTCTAGTCAAGGTGGTATTAAGTCTTCACACAGCAAATAAACAAGTCTTGTTACTATAACCTAAAGAGTCAATTGATGGCACCCAGTTGACTAACTTGAAAGGGTCACAATTTAGTAACCAAACTACATGTTAGATGAGTAAATTTGCATGAGAGCAAAAAACTCCCGTGATATCTGAAGACGTATCTATGATGACGTATAATTTGAAGAGGTAAATTGGTAAAACGTGAAGTTACTCATCCAATGAAAAATTTAGTTAAATACCCTCATTTTATTACTTCGCGTCGTCAACTGTGTTTTTTCATTTTCAGTCTGAGTTCTGGAGCATTCTGAAGAAGGTAGGCATCTTGTGTTCCCAACGAAACATGCAAATTTCTACTGAATAAACAATTTGTGCCGATAATCAACGTTGTTTTCTCCATTAATCAGCTCATGCATCATGCGCTAAGTTCCAGACATTCTCTGAATATCAAATGTCTAGTTTAGAGCTCAAAATGATAAATTTATTACATTGTTAAAAATTTGGTGCTAGGTTTCACCATGATATTGGTTGGTTTCACCATGATATTGGTTCCTAGTAGCTGCAACGGCTGAATGGTGAAATGCTTCACCTTTTTTTCGGTGTTTGGTTGAACCATTTTTCTGGGTTTGGAAACAAAAACCTGAGAAATGGTTCAACCGAATACCAAAAATATGGTGGAACGTTTCACCATTCAGCCGTTGCAGCTATTAGGAACCAATATCATGGTGAAACCAAGCACAAAAATTTTAACAGTGTAGTCGAAAATTATATTCTTTAAGTTTGTAATAGAACCGACACTATTTCTAACAAAACTATTTTACAAAATTAAGTCTTTGGCAATTTTTGTACGAATCTCTTTCTTATATTTTCTGAATTTTAATTTCCTTACTATCTCTATTGCTAAAGTGATGGAGAAAGACACAGGTTCAAGCCAGTGCGTATCTTTCATGATGCACTACTACTTTCAAAACTGAACTTAGAGCCGCATAGTTTTGTTGTTTTCCTTAAGGTCTAATTGTAAAACTTAGATGGATACGTTTAAATTATTTTTCTTGTATTAATTAAATATAAGTAATACATGTGAAAAGTTGCTGTGCCATTTGGTTGGAGTAAGTTTTAAAGTTCTAAAAAGCTGAAATACGTGATAACAGTTTGTTCCTTCTTTACTGATACTATTATATAGTTTAAAAACATTCTTTTACAAATGATTACTGTTAAATCGTTCTAAAAAATTTAAGTTAGGTATGGTATAGAATATAAGTTATGGTATGGAATTGCCATTGGTCTTATATGTAGGAAATGTTATCTTCGGTGTTTTACTTGCTATTAACGTATTTTTAAAAAGAATTTTATTCAAAGATATAAAAGTCTTTTCTCCTTACTTATATAAAAGTATACCTTTGTTATTTTTTACTATTAATTAAAAAAATTCAGTAATAATCATAACTTATTTGCGCTTTTAATCAAGATACTGCGTGTACTTTTTATTACAATTTCATGCTTTTTAAAGCAGAAGATCACAGTTTGTTAGCAATACAAATTATTAATAAGAATATTAGCTGCTGTAAAAATTTAAAAATCTTGTAGTTACCAGTATCCTAAACTTAAAGTACAACAATTCTTTTTGAAAATTCAGTAGCACTGCCGCAAATATAAATATCCAGAACTTAACTGAAAAGAAAACAATATCTAAAAAGTCTAGTCATTTTATTTTATTGACATTCACAAAAACAAATAAATTATATGAAAGAAATCCGTAGCTGCAATCACGTTTGACACGTAAGCATCACCTCTTAGTGGATTCCATGTCCATGTCCAAGACCAATTCCGTTGAGTCCCAGACCATATCCATTGAGTCCCAGACCAAGTCCGTTGAGAGCCAGACCATGTCCGGTGAGTCCCAGACCAAGTCCGTTGAGTCCCAGACCAAGTCCGTTGAGTCCCCGACCAAGTCCGTTAATTCCTCCAAGACCGATCAGACCTCCGTGTCCGACGATTCCGGCGTGTCCAACGGCAATGGGGGCAACTGGGGCGGCGTAGGGGCTGGCGATGAGGGCGGCGGCCGGGGCGCTGGCAGCGGTGCCGGGCTCGTTGGTCTTGACCACTGCCCGGAATCCGTGTCCGTCGGCGACGTACTCGACTTTCCTGGCTCGTCCGTCGATGTCAGCTAGAGTGTAGGAGCCCTTCTTGTTGCCGTGGCTATCTCCGACTTCGGATCGGGAGTTGGTGGCGCCTTTGCCGTCCTTGATGTCATAGCCGAAAGCGTAGTTGCCCATTTTCTGTTAAATAAAGTAAAATTAATAAGGAACTACACTAGTAAATATATTTAAAGAAAGTTAAAAGCCAAATTTTCAAAAAATTCTGATCTTTTACAGAAAAGAATTTTTAAAAAAAACAGTGTACGAAGGGATTTAAAATATGATTTAGGTACTGAGAATTTAGGTTTAAAAGTAAAATTTATATATATATATATCAATTTATTTTATGAAATTAGTATAAATGAATTTTTAAAATATTCAAAACAATTTTGAAAAACCTTTACAGGTGGTATTTGTGAAAGCAAATGCTAACATAAACGATAATTCATTAAGATTTTTATATTTGCTCTTTGGTTTCTTTTATAAAAGCCTATAATATAATAACATTTTAAACATATTTTTAATATGATATTTATACGGTACTGATTATCTGTTAAAATCACACAGTACTAACTAGTTTTTATAAATGAAATATGTTTTTACAATGCCTTAAACAAACTATTCAGTTAGGAGACATGTTAGTAAAATGTTAAGTGTACGTTTTACTTACGTCCTGAACTTGGGATCTTGAGCTGATGCCGGTGTTGATCAGATGTCCTCCCATGGCGTTGACTGCTGCAAGAGCAGCGAAGAGGATAGTAGCCTGAAGAATAAATAAAAAAAAAAACTTAAATATCCTATTGACTTTTTTCAGTTGAACGGCAATTCCAATATGGATCCATATAAGACATTAAGAGGAGAGTTGACTGAGATAACTACCTCTTTTTATTGTTTGTGTGTTTTGCTTCATTTCTTCATTGATACTTTAATTCAGTATATATCCATAGTTCCGTTGATTTCATCGCTCAAAATCATCATCGCATAAGGGTTATGAAAATTCATTTAATTCTGAGCAGTGATAAACTTTTGCATCCATATTAATTCGGAACCTAAATTTCAATCCCCTCTTATATTAAACAATTTGATGGAGAGCAATTAAACTATACGAGATATTTGCTAACAGAAATAATATTCAATCTAGTCTTTTGTAGACAATCGGCAATATGAAAGGCGTAGTTGCAAAGTTCACATTCTCCAAAGGATAAGAAAGACATAGGGTCTGGTCTGTGCACTGGCGACTCAGCAAATTAAAGTTATAATATTACGCAATCGTCAAAAGTCTCTCATCATTGGGCTAGACTCGATATTTTATGTTTTGCTTTGAAGATTGTTAGTTTAGCTACTGCACCCTTCGATGTTACCAGGATAGCTGATATTACGATAGATTTTGTTACCATGTCATAGCCTATGCTTACTAGCATAGTATTGTATACTATTCTATTGCAAGTAATTAAGTAAAATTTAATTTTATACATTTAAGATTACCTTTAATACATTAAAACAGTTAAAAATATACAAATATTTAGAAAACGTAAAACTAATAAAATATATCTCACCTTAGCAAGCATGTTGAATTTGAATCTGTATTCACTGAATGATTTGATATAACTTATTGAACCCTTTTTTATACACATTTTAGAGTAAAAAACAAAATTCCATTGACATAATCATAAATTCCGATCGTGTGTTAAACGTGTACTGAGATATACTGTTTTTAAAAAGAAAAAATCCTATGTCATTGGAAACACCTTTTCACGTGATTCAAAATAGCCTAATAAAATCCTTGGGAGTCGATATGAATAACATTTTTACTTTTAAACTTCCTGATCGAATCTCCTAAAGGTATGTGTCGAATATAATTAACTATTCTCATAAGCTGCATTAACTATTCGTTAATTAGTTTGATTTTTTAATAACTTATAACGCGTAGGTCGGTCGGTGTTTAGATATACAAGGTCAATAAGGAATGACTCGAAAATGGGTATAAAAAGGGTTCAATAAGTTATATCAAATCACTGAGTGAATACAGTGTCAAATTGAACATGCTTGCTAAGGTGAGATATATTTTATTAACTTTATGTTTTCTAAAATTTTATGTTTTTAACTGTTTTAATGTATTAAAAATAATCTTAAATGTATAAAATCAAATTTTACTTAATTACTTGCTTTGGAATAGTATACAATACTGTACTAGTAAGCATACGCTATCACAAGGTAACCATACCTATCGTAATATCACATATCCTAATAACATCAGGAGGACATCGAAGGGTGTAGTTGCAAAACTCACATCCTCCCAAGTCCAACTAAAATATAGAGTCCGGCCCAATGATTAGCGACTTTTGACGATTGTAAATTCATTCGGCTTAAGTAGCCAATGCGTGTAGCGGGACCAATATCTTAGTTATACTTTGGAAAATGTGAGTTTGGCAACTACACCCTTCATATTGTGACTCAGTCTCAACTTTTAATGCCACTACCATAGACTATATGGAATATCAGTTTTGTTAACAAATACATTGCATAGTTCAATTGCTTATTTCTTGCGAATTGCTTAATACAGGGGGATTGAAAATAAAAGTTCCGAATTAATATGGCTGTAAAAGTTTATCACTTCTTTGAATTGAATGAAATTTCATAACCCTTATGAGTTGATGATTTTGAACTATGAAATCAACAGAACTATAGACATATACGGAATTAATGCATCAATGAAAAATTGAAGTAAAACACACAAAGAATAAAAAGATGTAAATGTCTCAGTCGACTCTCTCCTATCAATGTCTTATATGGATACATAATGGAATTGCCGTTCAACTGAAAAAAGTCAATATCATATTTAAAACAATAAGTTTTTTTATTTTTTTTCAGGCCGCCATCTTCTTCGCTGCTCTTGCAGCAGTCAACGCCATGGGCGGACATCTGATCAACACCGGTATCAGCTCAAGATCCCAAGTTCAGGACGTAAGTACAAACATACACTTAAACAACAATAAGTTTGATTGAGTTAATGTAAAGTTAAAAAAAACCAGTTAGAATTATAGTACTGTGTAATTTTAAAAGAGATTCAGTACTACAAATATCATCATAATATCAAATTAAAAATATCTTTAAAATGTTATTTATCGCTTTTTATGCTTTTACAAAACAAAGAGAAAATATAAATATCTTGATGAATTGGGGTTCAAGTTAGTATTTGCTTACACAACTACCATTATACTTATCACAAATAAAAGCGGTAAAGGTTTATTAAATTGTTTTGAATAGATGAAAAATTCATTTGTACCAATTTCATAAAATAAATTGATAGATTTTACTTTTAAACCTAAATTCTCAGTACCTACATCATATTTTAAATCCCTTCGTACACTGTATTTAAAAAAAAATTCTTTTCTGTAAAAGATCACAATTTTCTGAAAATTTTGCTTTTAACTTTCTCTAAATATATTCACCCGTGTCATTCCTTTTTAATTTACTTTATTCAACAGAAAATGGGCAACTACGCTTTCGGCTATGACATCAAGGACGGCAAAGGCGCCACCAACTCCCGATCCGAAGTCGGAGATGGCCACGGCAACGTGAAGGGCTCCTACTCTCTGGCCGACATCGACGGACGGGCCAGGAAAGTCGAGTACGTCGCCGACGGACACGGATTCCGAGCAGTGGTCAAGACCAACGAGCCCGGCACCGCCGCCAGCGCCCCAGCCGCCGCCCTCATCGCCAGCCCCTACGCCGCCCCAGTAGCTCCTATTGCTATTGGGCACGCCGGAATTATCGGAAACGGAGGTCTGATCGGTCTTGGAGGAATCAAAGGAGTTGGTCTGGGACTCAACGGATATGGCCTAGGACTCAACGGATATGGTCTGGGACTCAACGGAATTGGTCTGGGACTCAATGGATATGGTCTGGGACTCAATGGATATGGTCTGGGACTCAACGGAATTGGTCTGGGACATGGAATTGGAATCCACTAAGGGGTGATACTTACGTATCCAACAAGATTACGGCTATGGATTTAGTTTGTACAATTTATGTGTTTTTGTGAATGTCAATAAAGTAAAATGACCAGACTTTATAGATTTTGTTTATTTTTAGTTAAGTCCTGGATATATATTCAAGTTTATTGCAATTGATGCTATTCAATTTTTTAAAAAAATTTGTTACTTTAAGTTTAGCTCACTGCTAACTCCGAGCTCTTAAGATTTTTATTGCAACTGATATTCTTTAAATACTTTGCAAACAAACTATGCTCATCTGCTTTTACAAGCACTAAAATACAATAAAAAGTACATTTTAATTACGTCTTTTATCGTTAAGGGATTTGAATTCTTCTTAGAAACTCATATAAATTATTATATTACTTAGATCTTTAACTAATGGGAAAATAAAAAAAGTATTCAGTTTTTTTATTAATTATAAACCATATATCTTTAACTTTCAGCTAAATGTAACTTGTGAAAAGCAAATTTTAAATAATAGTGTTTTTTTGTAAATGCTATTTGGTTTTTATGAAATTATTAAAAAAGATTTAGCAGTAATCATCTGTAAAGGTACTTTTTTAAACTATATAATAGTTTCAGTAAAGAAGGAAAAAAATGTAATCATGCACTGCAGAGAACTTAAAACTGCAATCAAATGGCGTCGACATTTTTCGCATATAAATGAATACAATAAAAATAATTTCAACGTTTTCATCTACGTTTTACAATTAGAATATAAAGAAACCAATAAAGCTATGCGGCTGTGATGGTACTAAGTATCGAAAAATTGTAATTGTTTCAAATTGCTCTTTCCGGGGATTCAGTTTTGAAAATCGTACTGCATCATGAAATATGTGTGTTGGCTTGAACCTATACTGTCACTTTTCATTACTTCAACAATAGAGACAGTAAGGAAACCAAAATCCAGGAAGTATAAGAGAGAAATTCGTAAAAAAATTGCCAAGACTTAATTTTGTAAAACAATTTTGTTAAAAATAGTGTCAGTTCAGTTACAAAATTAAAGAACTTAATTTTTGCCCTATTAAGTTTATCAATTTGAACTCTAAACTAAACATTTGGTGTTCAGAGAATATCCTCAATTAGCTCATGATACATGAGAAGATTCACGGTGAAAGCAACGTTGATTATTGGAGCAAATAGTTTATTCAGTAGAAATTTACATGTTTCAGTGGGAACACAAGAGGAGAATTTTCTTCAGAATGGTACACAACTCAGACTGAAAACGAAAAAAACACCGTTGACGACGCTCAGTAATGAATATCCTAGTTATCATATTTCTTTACTTTGCGTTGTCAACTGTGTTTCTACTGTGTATTAACTACTATTTAAATTGATTTTTGACAAACTAAACTTTAATGAAATTGAATTTGCTTCCCAAAATTATCTTCGACATGAAAAAATAAATTGAAAGTTGTGTACTTAAAGCGATTTTACAAGGAAAAAAGTCCTAGGGCATAATCTTACTCAGCAAATAAATCTGTTGACTCTGTATCTGAATTGCAATAAGTCATATGACACTCAAATGCTCAGGTGACTCATTTGTCTGGAAATTTAAAACATATCAAATTATTTCAAGAAATGGTGAGCCAGTCAAAGACTCGGATACAAAAAAATAGAAAGATTTTGTAAGTCATCATTAAGAAAACTGATTGGTTAGGTGTATCAAATAACTCGAATGGGCAAATCATTCTATAACAATTGACTTTGGGACGCTGGCAAAGATTATAGCTATAGTAGAACTCCAATTATCCGTAGCGTTGCCGATTATCCGAATTTCAGGAAGAATCCAAACTGCCTATTTATCACGTTGAATAGTAATTGTTTTGGCATGGCATCCAACATAGACGATCAGCAACACACACAGATAGGCCGAGTATAAAAGTTTATAATTAACATATAAACGTTTATACTAACTGTAGTACCTGCTTGTATATTAGGTATAGGGGAAACTAGGGACATTTGACCCATAAGGATACATGACCCAATGCCTTTTTCTCAGCAATGGAAAAGGTTTGTGAGTTGAAAGTGGCATCACTTTTTTCCTTTCACCCAGTTGATCACATGGTGAAAAAAACGAGCTGAATCATTGCGTATTTGTTAAGTTATGCGAAGAAATACGTTTTCATGCACTGAAAGTAAATTTTTGAGTCCGTAAGGTTTTTCGGTCTACATTTTTTGGTTTGAAAGAAAGATTTTTTCAATTAGTTATTTGTTTAGTTCATGCTATTAGCTACAGCTACATGCATAATAGTGCTAATGTAATTATTCGCAAATGACTTTGTTTTGGGGTTAAACAAAAAAAAGTGCATCTAGGGATAAGCGACCCAAACCAATTAGGGATATGTGACCCAAGTAAACAACACAAAAGTAGACAGAAGTAGACCAAGTAAATTTTTTAAAAAATCACGGGAGTCCCAAAAGTAAATGACTGGGTCCTTAACGAAGTATAAGGTTTGTTTGGAAGGTACAAGGGAATTTTTTTAACGAGCTTACAATTCAATATGCAGAAAAATCGATGGAAAATGTTTTAAATGTCCTAAAATGGATAATATATCCCAAAATGATATTGATAAAATAGTAGCGATTCTTCAACCACATGTGTTTTCTCTGCAAAATAAAAGAAGCCCCAGTTTTGTATTTCGAACAGAATTTACTTTTAAATTTGATTATTTCGTTAATATAAGCATAATTAATGAGATAAAAATAAAAAGTAATAATTTTGTCTGAAAATACTATAAAATCTATATAAACTTTATAATATGATATTAGTTTTGTTATTTGGTAAAAGTTTTTTGATTATTTTAAGTTATACTACCACATTTTGGGGTTGGGTCACGTATCCCTAATATGTGGGTCATGTATCCCTATGCATTGGGATACATGACCCAAAACTAAAGTTTTAAATAATTTATATTTTACTACTATTGCAGTTAATACTACAGAAAAATACTAATATATATTGTGTACTACTTTATGAAGCCTACTACGGGAAGTTTGACTTAGGGATTGAACTAAAATTTCATTACACGAGTAACCTGACGTGTTAATAGCTTCCTTCTTCAAAGTATTATGTCCAGGTCAAACTAGGGTATGAATATGTTCATTACTAAACCACTTACTCGTCGAGGATGTCACTTATATCACCTACAATGCTCAATGCGACATTGCTGTGACATCAGGTTTGTCCCTAAATCGCATTTTCGTCACGAAAGTCTACTAGGTGACACACAAGTCATAATGCGACATTGCTGCAATATCATCTTCAACTCGTATATTTGTCGCGAAAGTCTATTAGGTCACATACAATTCTCAACGCGATATCGCTAGCTGCGATACCAGGTTCGTCCCTAAAGGGAATATCCGTCACGTACGTCACCTAGGTCACATATCGATGAGATATCAACGAAATAGATGTAAAAATATAAATATTAACTTAAATGATTTATCTAAATATCACCTAAATGTTTGTAAGTGAACTAACATTTATCTTAAATAGTTAAATACTTTAGGATACATAAACATTTCAAGAAAGCAACAATCCGAATTTGAGGTTATTAAGACCATGAAATCTTCATCTATCTATGAAAACTAAACATCTTTTGAAACATTTGAAATACTATATGAAATATATTTCATACAGATATTTCAATACAAACATTTCTTTTAAAAGCAGTTAGGAGCATTGATGTAAATCATTATTAATTGCTAATTCTCTGCGCATGTGCCAGACATTTTCTACTTTTTATACATGATTTTATACCAAATAATATCGTGCACCTCATATGAAATTTGCGATCTCATATTCATAAATTTTTAGAATATGCAGCTATTTTAGGGAGTAGTATTTCAGTATTTAAAAAATTTGTTCTCCAGGAAGGGGGGAAATAAAGGATCGTTCACAAAGGGAGGAAATGTAACTGTACATTTCATGGAAAGATTACTCACTCTGTGCTCACTCAATCGTATTCCTTTTTATAGTTGAACATATTTTACACTCCAAGCGACTCTCTAAACTACCTGCTAATTCTAAAAATTTATCTATTTGAGATGTAAAAATGTTTAATTATGAGTTGAATAATATTATTTGAATGCATTTAAATGAAGGAAATGGAAAAAATTGTTGAGCAATGTCTGGTATACGGGGGTAGGGATGGACCGAAATATACGTTGACTTATTGAATATCTAGGGAAACCTTTAAAAATTTAATAATGAAGAAATTGACGAAAACAAGATGTAAAGCATGACTTAATTTTTATTTTATTGACATTCACAAAAACAAATAAATTATAAAGCCAAAATCCATAGCCGAAATCTAGTTGAAAACATAACTATCACATCTTAGTGGAGAAGAAGACCATTTCCGAGTCCATGTCCAAGGCCGAGTCCACCGAGTCCAAGACCAAGTCCGTTGAGTCCCAGACCATGTCCGTTGAGAGCCAGACCATGTCCGGCGAGTCCCAGACCAAGTCCGTTAATTCCTCCAAGACCGATCAGACCTCCGTGTCCGGCGATTCCGGCGTGTCTGACATCGATGGGGCCGACTGGGGCGGCGTAAGGGCTGGCGATGAGGGCGGCGGCCGGGGCGCTGGCGGCGGTGCCGGGCTCGTTGGTCTTGACCACAGCCCTGAATCCGTGTCCGTCAGCGACGTACTCGACTCTTCTGGCCCGTCCGTCGACGTCGGCAAGAGCGTAAGACCCCTTCACGTTGCCGTGGCCGTCTCCGACTTCGGATCGGGAGTTGGCGGCACCGTGTCCGTTCTTGATGCCATAGCCGAAAGCGTAGTTGCCATGTCCCTATAAAAGGTGTTAATTTATATTAAACATTATTTCGTGAGCAATAGTATTTGATATTTTAACCAAATACAAATTTCTTTTAATTTCTTCTGTATATTCTTCAGGCAAAGAAGAAAGATTGGAATACTGTAAAGCGCTCTGATTGTTCTTAAAATATGTTGTCTCTAGTTTTAAATTTAGCAAGTAAATACTTCTCTTATTGCTCAATTTCTTTGGGATGAAATAGGATTTACTAGAAATGACTTTAATTATTAAGTTTCCCTGACATGTTTTTACAATAATTCTGACTTGCGATAAGTTGTCATCGAGAGATTACCGTAGGGTATTTTATTCTACTAGAGTTTATTTATTGAAATAAAAATAGCTCAAAACCGGGGTAGTAACCTTCTTGATCGGAAGGCATTAAACATCGTTTAGGCACCGTTATTGAACATCGAGTGACATGTTTAAGACATCAACTGAAACTAAGTTCCTTTAACATTAAAATATTAATCAAATATACAACCAAAATACAATCTTTCAATCAGAGCAAGACTCGCTGTTTATGGTTCTTTTGCTAATCCTTTCAAAATTTAAATTACTTGCTGATACTAATAAGATGGAGGGGGAATGGGGGAACTAGCACACCCATTCATAAGAAATGAAATGTTCAAATTGTTCACATAAATATTTCTTTAAATGAACAAGAAGTCTAAAAGGGGTTTGACTTACATCTTGCACTTGGGACCTTGAGCTGACCCCAGTGTTGATGATGCCTCCATGTCCCAAGGACAGGAGGGAAGCGTGGGCTGCAGCCAGGGCTGCGAACAGGATAAAGGCCTGGAAACGAAACATTTAGTGTTTATTAAAAGTTATATGCAACTGTTATATTCAAATTTAACTTTAGTACTATTATACAAAGTTACTGTTTGGACTTACATATAACTATAAAATGTAGTGTTTAATTTAAATTATAAATTTTGGTGCTTATATTCAATTTTAAAATTCGGTGTGTTTAGTCAATAGTAAAATTTATTGTTTTTATAATCATAACATTTGTTGTATACATTTAATTGTAAATTTTTTATTTAGTTATAAAATATGTGGTTCACGATCACTGATAAATTGTGGTGTTTATGTTCATTGCTAAAATTTGGTGTTTAGTATATCATAATAATTGTATTAGTTACTGTTTTTGTATTAGCTTTTAATCCATTTCAGTGGTTTTGGAGATGGTATGGCACTTATTTTGTACGATTATACCGTAAAACATTAGTGCATCGATTCGTGTCGAAAGTGATCGTACAACTGGAAACTTTTTGTATTTTTAAAATTTCTCAACAACTAAACTCGTGTTACGGTACACATTTTCGCGTATAAATACTGTCTCGAATGTAGTTAACTGGTACGCAGAATCTAGCTAACGATAAAAAAAACGATTTGGACGAACATTCTGGGAAACGTTTCGTATATGATCTTAAAAACCTTTAAAAAGATTAGTCCCTTTAATAAAATATTTTACCAAAAAAAAAAAGCTAAATTTATGTCAAAGAACTTGCATTTTTCTAAATATTTTACAAGATGTAAGCATTAAAAGAATGCAACAATCCTTTCTAGCGATTGATTTTCGTAATAAAATCTTTATTTTTTTTATTAAAAGGGAAAAAAACACTTTTTGGTTATTTGACAAACTGTGTGAAATAAATATCACACAAAATTTAGCACAAAATTTTGATTTAAAAAGACTTTATGAGCATCAATAGTAATTGCTCTTTTTCTATGCATGTGCATAAGATTTTTCAACTTTTTTAAGTGAATTTTTTTTATCTATACTGGTTAAAGCCTACGTAAGCGATGGTCTCATATCTATAAATTTGTAGAAAATGCACTTGTTTTAGTTAGTCATTTTCCAGTATTAAAAAGTTTCTACACTGAAAAGAGTTAAAATAAGATGTCTCGTCAGCACAAACTTAAGAATGTTGCCTGTCACTATGTGGACCAACTGCCCACTTTGTGGATGATCCCGTGTGTTTTCCCTTACCTTAAGAAGAAACTGTTTATTACTGGAAAACGACTCGCAATATATCTGCATTTTCTATAAAAAGAGCTATGAAGAGAGAGAGATATGAAGCAGTTGCTTACATACTAGTTGACAAATTAGATTAAAATAAAAATATAAAAATATTTGAATTTTTTTTAAGCGCACGTAGGAAAAGAGAGCAATTACTATTAATACCTATACCTTCTCTTTATATCAATATTTTACTCGACATTTCTATGAAATATATGCCATACAATATGTCAAACGAAAAGAAAGTTTTGATCTTTTTAACCATATATTTTAATTATATCCATAATATTTTACAAACAACACTAACCGCAAGTATATATTGTTATTTTCTTTGATTACTTATATCTCCTAAAACAGTCGAGATGAATGTTAGTTCTTGAACAGAAATTTAGCTTTTTATATGGGGTTAATACTTCATTAAAAGGACTCATATTTTTTCCAATATATTTTTAAATAAGGTTCGTCCAGAAGGTTTTTGGACTTTCTTTAGATTTTGCGTACCACCTAACTGCATTTTAGATTCTTTATTTATGCACGAATGAGAATTGCGTATAATATTTCGAGAGAACTCGTGGAATTTTGTAAGAAGCTTTACATTTAATTATTGAAGTTATCTAAGATTTATTTTCCTGCAAAACTTCGTGAAAGTTTAAAATTATTTTAACTGATTTCTACATTACTTCCCAAATTATTGAACTTTTAATTTACTAAGAGACTATCAGAAATATAGAAATTACTGAAAAAAAATAAAATCAAGGAAAACTTACCTTTGCAAGCATGTTCAGTTTTTGACTGTAGTGACTGAGTGATTCGAACTAATTTAACGATCCCTTATATACTAAATTTAGTGTTAAAACTAAAAAAAGGTTTGATAATTAGAAATTCACATCATGTGGAATCAAGGGTGTATCGGGAGAGGCTAATTATTTAAAATTCGTATGACATTGGAAAACCCTTTTGGTTCGATTGGAAAATGCTTCCGCAAGACCTTGGGAATCGATATAAATGCGTATTCTTACTATTATTTCCTGATTGAAATGCCCTGAGATATGGTGCTACTAATTAAACTAGTTTAGTTAGGTGTATATCAATGATGGATACTATTAATCTCTCATAACGGCGTAGTGATTAATTTGGTTTTTACTTGACGGTATTTGTTAATACATTAATATTAAGAAACATCAATAAGTTTGTCACGTATTTTGTGTATAGGTTACTAAGGAATTTTCGTTAAAAGGAAGTTGTGATAGTATAAATTCTTGGAATATCTTTTTTTTTGTCGGAACGCCCTACTTTAAAAGCATTTTTATGGAAGAAATGTATTTTAAAATAAAACGTATATCTTTTGTTTAAATTTTATTCAGGAACTGGACAAAGAAATAATGAAAAAATCGCAAATTTTAAATTTCATTTCATTTAGGGAATAATTTTCTTTTAATCCAGCAAATTTTAAATTCAGGAAATCCTATACTGAATAAGGCACTTTGACAAAATTCTGGGTCCATGAAGTGGTAGGTATTGGCTCGGTTTGGATGAGGGCATTTTACAATTTAGACATTAATTTGTACAGAATATATGTGTATTGTAATATGCGTCTCGTACTGTAATCTGTTTTGTAATCTCAAAATATGCAATACTTTACCTGGTAATTTTTAAGAAATTTTAATACATATATATTAGTATTTTTTAACTTGTTTGTAGATAAAAAAGCTTGCGTACCTATAGCTACTATGTACCTAGGATAAAAATCCTTAAATTTAACACCTTTGGTATTTAGCGTTAATGCTGATATGGGTGAATTCTAACTCCAATGGCCATTATCTAAACTAATTTTAAGTCTTAAATGAGAAGACTGTAACAATTTATAGAAAAAAACAGTTATGGTTGTTTTGCGTGGGAAAAAGATAAATTTTATAGCTTCTTTCATCTAGTACCTAGGGCGAGGTTGTAGTTATAAGTGCATACATATTATACATCTTAAGTCTTTAGATATTTTGTAATATTTTTTTGTTCGTAAAAACTACTCTTATCATCTGAACCATTTTGTTGTAAGAAGATAATTTAACTTGCTGTCATTTTCATGAAAATATTTAAAGAAGTTTGAAGCGTTACAAAAATAATTCATGCATGGCGTTCACAGTTCAACAAAAAGTAGGGTGACCCGGGGTAATTTTTGGACAAAAATCAAACTTTTACCTTAGTTTCCACATTTATGTAATTTTCTAGCCAGTAATTCTTTTTGTAATGACTATTTTATAAATCTGTCGGCTACACCATTGTTGAAATTTACTATTTCGTCTGTAGGAGTTGAAATTTTTTTTTGTCCAATAATTACCCCGGTTCACCCTACCTTATTTCAAAATTAAATGCCTCAACGACAAATATAGGTAGAGGAGGGCGAGACAACCGACATGTTTCCCGGGATGGCATAAGCATTTTTACGTTAGTCTAAAATTTAGTAAAAAAAGTTACCAATTGGGGGAGCTGTATTCCATTAAGTCTTTATGAGAAAAACAACACTTTTAATCTGTTCAAATTGCTTATTATTTGCAATTGAAATATAATAGTACTACAAACGATCAAAAAATTTTTATTACACCTTGTTTTATCTCAACAGAAATCATCCCATTTTAAGCAAGGATCGACGCTTGAAGTTCTTTTACAGTGTGATCTGTGCAATATGTTCTCCAATTTTATTGATACTTTGCAGGATGCTTTTTTTTTAAAGTTTGACATTAGAAATATTTTAGTGAGATTTCATAGCCTGCCTCAGAGAACAAGTGCCGTTTTTAAATTGCTTACTGAGTCTAGTGATAACTTTCTGAACTAATTTTTTACATACCCATTACGAAAAATTCCATGGCTTCTCTATACACATGCAGTTTGTATCATCCCTACTACCTATAATTTTTTTGTCAAGGCATTTAATTTTGTAATATGTTTGCGTGCTCACTGCTCATGCGTACAGAAGCTATTAATAGCATCGTGTTGATCACATCACTCACGCGTACCATCTGAAATTTTCCCGCGTACTACACCGGTTGGGAACCCCTGCCGTAAACTGTTAGAAAATTGGGGCGATTCCTGTTTTTGTTACAGTTTCAGCTCATCTATTAGCTATACGAAGTGATGGGCATGAGTTTATTTTTTAACGGGGTGTGACTGGAATCTATGCTGCCGTTACCTGCCCGTTATTTAAAATGGATTTTTTTTAACAGTGTTGCAGTGTATTCAGAGTTTTCTCTGTAAGAAATAACCATAACTTTCCACGTGTATACCAGATACTTTCTTGGTTTTTTTTTCTTGCTTGATAAGTTAATGAGATTTTCAGGTTTTCGTTTTTGCTAAAAACAGATGTATGCATGTATGGAATAATATGCAACATTTCGTACTGAACTTTTAACAGGTTTTTTCTACTACTGGTCCGTCTAAATATATACAAATTTTTGACAGAAGTGACATGGACCTTATAGTGACAAAAAGTAACAAATAAACTTTTTTTATACATTATAAGTAAAGCTTAGAAAAACTGAAACCACTTATTTTGATCCATGCACGAATATATTATGAGTAACAAAATCAAAAATAACTATAAATCATGATGAAATAAATTTAAGTGGTTTACAGTAGTGACTAATAAAAGTTTTTATATTTCTAGTCATTTTAAAGCTTATAATTTATTTTGAAGTCGAAAGTAAACACCAAACTTTTGTTTTGAAGATTCGATATGACTTTCGACGTTAAATGTAACTGTAAACGTAATCTGAACTGGTCACCTGATGATCATGTGGACATTTTTCTACGAGAGGACAGTAGTGACCAAAATCCAGACGACAAAACTTCTCAGACTAAAATTAATATACAGGGTGTCCGTAAAAGAATGTCCGAGTTTCAAATTGAAAATTGTAATAGTATTGTGGTTGAAGTGTAATTGTAATGCGGTTGAAGTGTAATTGTAATGTGGTTGAAGGTGGCGAATAAAGAATAACTCCAACAGTTTCAGATAAGCGCATGCGCTTGTACCGCTACATCGTTTTCACAGTTGCAGTGTCATGTATTCAAAATGGCGACTTCTGAGCGTAAAGCGTAGGAAGAATTGCATTTTCGTTTGGATGTGTGCCGTATCACTAAAGGCGCACACATTGAGCACTTATAGGAAAAACTAGGTTAGTTTTCCTTCAATGTCATGTATGATTTGTTATATTTAGGTATAGAATAAACTCCTGTAATATACCATTAAAACTCGGACATTCTTTTACGGACACCCTGTATAACATTCTCAAAACTCAGGCTAAATATAATATTCTTTTGGTGTTATAGAATTTATTTTTATTTTATGAATTAAATTACAATTTTTTACTTTGAGTGGTAAAATTAGTAAAAAAATGCAATTGCATTTAAAAATGTTTCAGAAGATCATTACATGGTGTGGGAGACAACGGTCAGAAATGACATTTTGAGTATTTTAAATTATCTGAAAGAAATATTTTTAACTATTTCTTTGATAATACCATTAAAATTGTAGAAATGCATTATGGAATAATTATCATGATAAAAAAAAAATTCAACAATCCACTAACATAGCATATTTAACCCAAGGGACACAAATTTTTGGCTTATGGAGAATTCCCTATATTATCCTATACATCACCCTTTTTTCAGAAATATTTTGATGCTGCGATGAAATGGACACACTTACTACTTTCATGAGAAATATGTCCTTATTTTTACTATTCCTCAGTTTTTAATAATAAATTTAATTACGACAGTATGAATTTACGAATGAGTATTTTCTAGAACATTGAGATGTGCCATTCATAGATTAAAATCTTTATTTCAGTAATCCGATAGCTCTGAATATTTCTTTGATCTTTTACAGACTTTATCCAAAAAGTTATTTTTTGTAAATATTTTTAAAAAAAGTTTTTAAGTATCATTTTGTGCTGTCGTTCCAAATGGGCTTAGTTGAGTTTATAAATCTTGTCTGGAAGCAGTTGTATCTCCATAATTCAAATCGGGAAAATCATGGCTTTGAATATTTTTGTGACACAATATTCCTATTAAATGTTGATGGTGTCGTCACTCGAATACTGTAAATCGAACATTAAAAAAATTTAAAAGTTCAAATTGAAGTATTTACCTTCTCCTACTTTTTGAAAATTAAAAAATTAAAAATATATTATTATTATGGTATGTATTTTTATCTTCTAATAACATATTAATTGACCTCAAAGAACTATTTAAGCAATTATAAAAAAAATAGAGAGACTTAATTAGAATAGCAATCTTTTTTCATTTAATAATCCTAATAACAATTAGACTCTTGTCAGTTTAATTGGGGTTTTTATTTTAGTTTTTCTTACCTAGAAGTGATTCTAAGTGGCTTTTAACGTTACAAAACTACTTCTTATACTTCTTTTCAAGTATTTTATTTTAAAGAGATATATGAATAATACATAAACGTATAGATAACAGATTTTCTTAAGTTAGAAAAAAAAATCAGCTCTTGAGTTGTCATTTGAATAATGAATGATGTGCAATTTAGGCATTATAAGATATCTTCCACGTCGATAAAATTTTTAGATTACTTTAATAGTATTTTATTTGAAGTTGTTTTATTGTTCCACTTTAATTTAAATTAATTTAATAAACTAAAGTTTCAATGAAAGAAATATGGCTCTAAATGTAGTTTTTTTTGTAAATAGTAAAACTGAATATTATCTAGTACTATATCATGAATAAACAATACACATACAGAAGTCAAAATTTAGAACAATCTTTTTTATTGAAAGTATGCAATATTCCCCATACCCAGAACAAAACAATAAATCACAGTTCCCAAATTAAAGCAAAATACAATCATTTGACCTTTAAGAAAAAACGAGAAAACATCGAAGCTTAAAATAAAGAAGACTTTTTAGGCCCAGAGACCGTGTCCACGAATTCCCAAACCGTTGACCAGACCAAGACCTCCAAGACCAACGATTCCTCCGTGTCCAATGATTCCGTGACCGAGCACTGGGGCGGCAATTCCGGCGTGTCTAACATCAATGGGGGCGACTGGGGCGGCGTAGGGGCTGGCGATGAGGGCGGCGGCCGGGGCGCTGGCGGCGGTGCCGGGCTCGTTGGTCTTGACCACAGCCCTGAATCCGTGTCCGTCGGCGGCATACTCGACTCTCCTGGCCCGTCCGTCGATGTCAGCCAGAGTGTAGGAGCCCTTCACGTTGCCGTGGCCGTCGCCGACTTCGGATCGGGAGTTGGTGGCGCCTTTGCCGTCCTTGATGTCATAGCCGAAAGCGTAGTTGCCGTGACCCTATAAAACATTTTAATTAATATATTAAACATTTTGTGAACAATAGTATTTAAAATTTTAAAATATAAATTTCTTTTAATTTCTATTGTATAATGTTCAAGCAAAGCAGAAGGAGTGGAATCTTGTCGAGTCCTATGATTGTTCTTGAAATATTTTGTCTATAGTTTTAAATTTATAGCAAGTAAATAATTTTCTTATTGCCCCAATTATGTGGGATAAAATAAGATAAACTAGAACTGACTTTAATTATTAAGTTTCCATATCATGTTTTCACAATCATTCTGACTTGCGATTCTTGCGAAGTGGTGTTGTCATCGAAAGATAACCCTTGGTATAGGATTCTACTAAAGTTGATTTATTGAAATAAAAATTAATTCAGCTCAAAACCGGGACCCTTTTCTTGAACAATAGGCATTTGAACATTGCTTAAGAAAAGTTATTAAATATCGAGCTATATGCTCAAGGTTTAAACTGAAACACAGTTCCCTTAACTTTAAAATATGAACTATCATCCAATCAGATCTAGTTTTGCGGTTTATGGTCCTTCTGCCAATCCTTTCAAAATTAACATTTTTACAAATACTAATAATGTGAACAAACTTGCATACGCATTCATAAGGAATTAAATGTTCAAATTGATCACACAAATATTTCTTTAAAATAAACCAGAAATCAAAAAGGGGTTCGACTTACATCTTGCACTTGGGACCTTGAGCTGACCCCAGTGTTGACGATGGCTCCATGTCCCCATGGCAGGAGAGAAGCATGGGCTGCAGCCAATGCGGCGAACAGGATAGTGGCCTGGAATCGAAACACTTAGTGTTTACATTCAATGTTCATACATTCAATTTTAACCCATATCGCTTCTAAAAAGTGCCAAAGACGCCCGGACTATGATGAATTAGAAGATAAACTCAGCACCAGAGAATTTTTCGAGCGCTTTCCGTATTGTGACTACCTAATCTTGGCAAGCCTGCCTGTAAACCACACTGTTAAAAATTTTGGCGCAAGATTGCACCGGAATCCTGGAACGTTTTAGCTGCCACCACTATTTGGAGCTTGAATTTACCAGTTTTGCGGTAAAAACATAACTTTGACACACCGCAAAAGTGGTAAAACTATACGCTCCAAATAGTGGTGGCAGCTAGAAAGTTCCAGGATTCCGGTGCAATCTTGCGCCAAAATTTTTAACAGTGCACCTGATAGGGTTAAAATTTGTGTTTATATATTTTTCATTTGGAACAAATTTTAAAACATCTCATGTGTCTTAAAGCATGTCATTATTCTCGCAGAAGTAAGTAAAGGAACACTATATTAAAAATTTAAATTGTAAATAAAATCAGAGAGAGTGACATAAGTATCTATTCTTTGCACCAGATCCGAGAACACTAGATAGCATAAAGAAACGATCGAAATAGTACTTGTTAATTACATTGTTCTTTACAATGCTTTTTAGTCAATTTTATTGTTTTTGGTTATGCTAGACAATTTTTTTGTAGGGTCATACAGCAAAAAAAAAAATTCGGTCAACGCAATGGAAGCCGTCAAAATGTTCTGCCATACCGTGTTTGCGGAATAATATTATATTACAATATTGGAGGAAGCTACCCAAGTACTTTTTGATATATTATAACATATTTACGGAGTGGCGTTCCATCAAGTTTTTTTTTACAGTGTATCGAATATTTTAAAAAGTTTACAGTATGTTGTTAATTCGAAGATAGCTAATGAATTTAAATAGAAATTTTGTTAATCTTGAGGGGAAGATATATTGTCCAGAAAACGAACCAAGATTTGTTGGGCTTCAATCCTGTTATTGGTCGTTGCTGTGTTTACTAATTTAATTTATACGATATAACAAATTTAAATTTGCAAATAAAAATTAAAAAATTGAACACTGATTCATATGGCAAATGTATGTAAAACTTGAAAATAAAGCTAAAAGTTATTGGATTTTAAATCTTTCGTACCATATAAACACATTAGGTACATTGATCACATTAGTGTGGCCACTTTATAGGGTTTAAAATAATGAAATCCGTTCATTATATAATAAAAGAAAGTATCATGCATTAAAAATTACTATAAAAAATAGATGCCATCTATAAGTTACATAAGTTATTTTTATCAATTTTGGGGGAACGAATTGTATTTTTGGTATCGCTATATCTTATAACGAAAACACAGAAGCTAAATAGAAAATGTTAACTTACCTTAACAAGCATGTTTGAGTTTTAAGACTCGATTCTGCATAAGTGAAGCATTAACTCCATTCATTTTATAGTGTAAAGTTTTCAAAAAAAATTATAATAATTCAGTTCTTTTAATAAATTATTTTCCTACGCATTCTCGATTTAGTTTTTTCTATTAATACACTGACATTGAAAAGCATAATTTTTACTCAATATGGACACCACTTTAGCCTTGAATATTCACCCTAATAATATCTATCAATAGATATTTGTTTACTTGTGTGACAACAAGCCCAAAAAACTAAAATAACCAGTTTAAAGAACTATTTTTCAATAGTGGATTAATAAGGTCATGCTAACAGATTTTGGAATCTTGTAATGCCAGATCGCACCTAATTATACATTCGTCATTCGGGACTTCGGGGATTTAGTAAAACAAAATAAGATAATTTGTTCCATATTTAATACATTAATATTGTGAGTGTAAATAATATTTATACGAACAGAATTTCTAAACTAATTTTAACCCTTTACTGACGATTTTTTTTTCTCCATAGAAACTAGGATTTAATATATTCAGTTGCCCAGATTACTTGGAAAATGATTTTTGAAAATTTCGTTTATTGTTTGTCGCCCAAATCACTGCTATATCTGAAAAGTATTAAACTGAAAAAGCCACAAAATGTGTGAAGGAAAAAACTATATTCTTACTTTTTTTTAAAGAGATACTCTGGTTTAAGGTTAGTACGCAGGCATACTAAACATATTTAAAAAACAAAAATCACTAAATACATGCAAAATAAACTGATTAAAACTAACAAACTCAGTCAATCAGCAAATCAAAAAGAGATTAAAAGTTAATTAGACAATTATTTGGGTACCATCGATATAATTTTTTAAAATTAATTTGTTATTTGAAGCAACATTTTTTATTATTTGAAGCACCGATAGCAATTCTAAATAGTATGACCTATTGCTTCATAGTAGGTCTAAATTTGTCCGTGCCATATATGGCACACGGTGCAGTGAAGGATTAAAAAAAATCGTATTCATATCCATAAACGTTTGATTTCAACTGGGATTTTCTTCGATTCACATCAGGTAGGGTGAAACGGGGTAATTATTGGACAAAGATCAAACTTTACCATAGCTCCCACATTTATGTAATTTTCTAACCAGTATTTTTTGTTGTAATGACTATTAAATAAACCTGTTGGGTACCATTGTTGAAATGTACTATCTTCTCTATAAAGGTTGAAGAAAAAAACATGTGTCCAAAAATTACCCCGCACATTGAGGTAATTATTGGACATATGTTTTCAATTTACTCTGCAGTATTTGGACTAGCTACAAGGAGTAAATTGTGTGATATGGTGTGTACTATAGTACTGTATATTTGATAAACATTTAACCCCACATTGTTTTTGTAAAAAATGTATAACAGTGAAATCTAGTAAAAATTACCAAACCATTTAAATTTCTTCTTTGTCTAAGTTCAAACATTGCGTAGATGGTGTTTCTTAATCACACAAACTATACCGAGTAAATTTAAGCATGTTGCGATGTTGTATGTCTTGCCCCATAGCAATTCCAACAATTTCCTCGCTTTGTCCAATAATTACCCCGTAACTAATTATGCATGTCATAATGTTACTATTTATCCAACAATTGTGTTTTTCAGCACAAACCACCTTCATAAACATATCTAAGACTGATCATTACAAAGTTCAAGATCATGTAAAAGAAAACAAAATTATACACAACGATTGAACAAAAGTTTAAACTATTGTTTTTCAAGCGCTTTGGTAATTAATATTTTTTGATAAAAAAATGCTTATCTAATCCCAATAATTAATCGGAGCATTGCTGGATCTGCAATTACCAAATTGTGGTTTGTTAGACGCAATAAATTATGATGAATTATAGTTTTTGGGCCCTGTCCAATAGTTACCCCGATTTTCCGTGTCCATTATTTACCCCGGGACACCCTATACATTAATGCAAAAATGTTACTGATGTAGGTAGCTTATATCAGCCTCTCTTCAAAATTAAAAAAAAATCAAGCCTAATGATATGGTCTGTAGTTTCATTAGATTGAAGTTATCAAACTAATTACTTAATGCAGTCTTTAATGACAATACATAAATATTATTAATTTATGTATGTGGAATGAATTAATACTTTGATATGTCACGTTTATACATAATATTTGTTTGTTGATATATTATTGGAGAAGAAATGGCTAGATTTTTTTTTAGCTTTCTTTAATTTTAATTCGGAAGAATGAAAAATATGGAAAAGTAGCATGCTGACGATGTCCACCGTCTTACCTCATTCCAAAATCTGTTCAGTAGGATTTTAAAAATTATTTTTTGTTAGAAAGGTATGATGTCACACACCTATATTTTCTCATTTTTGTTTATCTGCCAGTGCGCCTAGAATAATATCTGTCTACCTGTCGTCGACAGCCATTTAATTAGCATTGATATTTATTATTTACCACATTAACAGTTACTTCATGCCGACTCTGCCACCAAATTTCTTGACAGATTCAAGCTAAAAGAAGTAATTTTGTTGACATTAGCACGTCACTATAATTAGTACATTGAAACTCATAAGTATATTTATTGAAAAGTTTAATTTTTATGCATCTCCGTTTACTAAAATATATGCTTCGAACGTAAATTCTGGTAATCAAGCACTGAATTATAACTTGTGATTTTAAATGACCCCATAAGACCAGTAACATGTGTTTTTTATTATTTTGTATTGATAATTTGAAAGTTAAAAGAAATTATTGCGTGCAACAAAATATTCCAGAAATATACTCATATTTCTCACCAAAAACTTCAGCGCTCTTAAATAGACTTTGTATGAACTATAAGTATTTGAAAAGGCGCTTAAATTACTCCGCTTAAAATAAACGACAGGCCAAAATCCCGACATGGACAAATCCCGACTAGGTCAAAATCCTGACACTAGAAATACTTATTTTTCTGCTTATTTCTCGTTTTTTTCTAATTTAGAATGTTTATTTTTAATAATATATAAAATGTTTGGTGTTAAAAGTTGTTGAGTAATATTAAATATTTGAACTCAGCGTGAAAAACACCATTAAATCGCTACATTACCTATTATAAGAAAAAATTATGTCCATTGAGACTAGACCACATAACAAATAAGTCCAAAGTGTAAAACGAAATCACTAGAAAATAAATATAACTAATGGACCATTAAAAGTACTCCTATTAATTATGAATGTGATTCCCATATAAAATAAATTTCGAATATAACACACCTTTTCCGAACCAAAAGTATTTAATGTTTACATAGGAAAAAAAAGAAGTATCCCTCTTCCCAAATGCAAAAAGTCGTAACTAAATTGCTTTTAACTAAGCACAAATGTATTAAGTAATTGATTTGTTGGGATTTCGAACCTGTCGGGTGAATAGCCTGTCGGTATAATAGCCGTCGGGTTTTCGGCTGTCGCAATTTCGGCTGTCCGGAACTGGCTTGTCGGGTCCGGCAGTCGGGTTATGTCTGGAACCCTTATAACTCCACGGATAAACTACTAATTGTAACTATTTTCATGTTTTCTCGATTGATTTTACAGAACCAAAGAGTATATTAAAGAGTTGGAAAATATAATACAATCCAAATGTAAAGAAAATTAAGTAACTTTCAAGAGATACTACCTTTTTTGGGTTATGTTATTTCAAGGAAATTAACCCTTGAAATAACATAAGGAATTACATAAACGATCAATACTTGTTTACGTCCCACCCAAAACCTGCTCATTAAAAACCGTTATTCGGACTCTCATTCAAATCAAACGGATCAAAACGTGTCCTTGACGACATAATTATTACCTTAACTAGCAAAAACAAAACACAAAACTACAGATACCGCTTGTTAGTATAGTATATTTTACGAATCTTTCGCATATTAATTGAGTCACAAACCTTCAAGGTTGTTTTTGTTTTTGTCAAAGCAGAAAAATTAATCTCCAATAACTCCTCCGGTGCAATAACGTGCCAGGTAAATAAGGTAAAGATCGTCGAAATTCCAAGGGCAAATACCATTCGATTTTGGGTGTGGACATATACTTTATCGGTAGTAGGCATCGTCCTTGTTTATGCTAATTTTAATTTTGCAGATTTTAAAATATGCCATTGCCCGAAAATGGATTTTGAGTTAATTTTAAGAATTGTATATAAGCTAGACTAATTGGGTTGTTTGTCAGTGATTCAACTAATCATCAACAAATCAACATGTTCTCTAAGGTGAGCTCATTTGATGTTAATAGTATTTGATGCCATCTAAATTGGGATTTGATAAATAACCCTTTAAGACCGAGCTATCACGATCATGCGGGTATAAAAGGGAAAGTTCAAGCTTTTCAAAAATATCGATACCGAAGCAGCTGACTTGTACCATTCGTTATTTGTATAAAAAATGACTTTGTTTTTAAGGAGTTGCTGGCATTGATTCTGTTTAAGGCATTTTTTCCATAAATCTCTAAAATTTAGTCTCATAAACTTAAATCAGCGCCATCTGATAGCCGGTCTTAAAGGGCTTTTAACCTTAAATATCCAAATTGAACTTCGGAAGTCATCCCATGAATCTAAGATATTTATTATAAATTATAATATTTATGTAAAGACAGGGGTACGTTAATTGTTATACTTAAATAAATAATAATGTACGTAAAATTAAAATTTTAAATGTTACATTAAACACTAAATAAGATTCTAAATGTAAGTTATGATAATTTAAATTTTTCAACTGTGAGTAACGTTAACATGATTTCTTTAAACTGAAATGTTGCACTTTAAAAAATTATAGATAAAATTAAGTAACTTTTTTTAATGACTGTTTAACTAAATTGAATAGTATCTGATTAAACTTATGTAATTGAGAGTAAAACTTAAAAACATACTTCAACTAATATTGATAAAATATTTCTCACTAATAATATTTTGCAGCTACTATACTACTCTTTTCAAACAATTAAATACCTTTAAAAATCTAATGTGTTGCGTCAATTTATTATGATTACATGAAATGAAAGTGGTGGGTCGTTGTTGTACGTTGTCAAGATGCGTAATTATTTTATAGTTAACTTATTTTTATTTTATATTTTATAGAAAGATTTAACTTTAGAACTTAAAATGTTTTGCTTTTGCATTTTAAATATCTATAAAATAACTAATTAAATTGATTTTAAATATGAATGATGCTTATTATTTATTTTTTGCTTAGATTGTTTATGTTTTTCAATTTATCTAAATATAATTTACCTCACCACACAGATCCTAATATGTAGCTAAATTAACGAACTGAATAATAACAGGATTTGTTCCAATTTGAGAAAGAAAGTTTCCTATAAATTTTCATGTATGATGTTTTTAGTTTAAAACAATTATTTGGTTTATAATTGTTTATTGGTTTCATTTCACTAGGTCGTTGTCCTATTCGCCGCAGTAGCTGCTGCCCATGCCATGGGTATTGGAGCCCCCAGGCTCGCAGCCCAGAGTGCTGTCATCAACCACGTCGCTGGAGTTGGACATGGTATTGGAAATGGACTCATCGGAAACGGACTCATCGGAAATGGACTTATTGGAAATGGACTCATCGGAAAAGGACTCGTCGGTAACGGACTTTTGGGTCTAAACGGAATCGTTGGCCACAACAGCGTCGCCAGACAGAGTGCTGTTATCAACCATGTTGCTCCCGTCGGTGTGGTTGGTCATGGAGTTGCAGTTAACGGTCTTGGACTTGGTGCAGGACTTATCGGCAATGGACTCATTGGAAACGGACTCATCGGAAACGGGCTCATCGGAAAAGGACTCGTCGGTAACGGACTTTTGGGTCTAAACGGAATTGTTGGTCACAACAGCGTTGCCAGACAGAGTGCTGTTATCAACCATGTTGCCCCCGTCGGTGTGGTTGGTCATGGCGTTGCAATCAACGGTCTTGGACACGGTGCAGGACTTATCGGCAATGGACTCATTGGAAATGGACTCATCGGAAATGGACTCATCGGAAACGGACTCATTGGCAATGGACTCATCGGTAAAGGAGTGCTCGTTGCCCCAGCTGCCATTTCCAAGCAGAGCTCTGTCATCAGCCACGTCGCTCCCGTCGGTGTGGTTGGTCATGGAATTGCACTCAACGGTCTTGGACATGGAAAAGTTCTTTTGTAAAATGTGTAAATTTTGATGTTTTAGATGTTTTCTGAAATAAATTATTGAAATTTGGCATTTAAATTTTTTCTTTTTTATTACAATTTTAAGTAGGGCTATAGTTTAGATATATTAAAATAAAACTGTACTTAATTATTTGCAAATAGTAACAATTATTTTAATTTTCAATAAAAATTATAAAATAGAATTTAGCGTTTGTCATGCCATCAAACTGAGAATTTTTTCTGTATACAATATTTTTTCAATAAATATTACAATTACTCAAATTTTTGGCCGTTCTCAATCAGTGGAACCACTGCATTGAACTATATAAAAAAAATAATTCAAATACTTGGGTGACTTGATCCTTTTTTTCAATTAAAGTTGTTAATTGTTATTTTGTTAAAAGAAACTTGTCAAAGTGTTTAGTCATTCTTTAAGTCTTAAGTTTCTTGTTTGGTGTAAACTTATTTTTTAGTTTTTAAAAATCTCTTTGAAAAACAATTTAATTTTAAGGGATCAAATTAAATCTCTCTATAATCTATCTCCCCTCACTATGAGGGAGACTTGATACATGTTCAGGGGCGACTTGGTACAGTTTAAGGGATACTTAATGTTTGAAGTAGATGCCTTCAAATACAGTTCAAATTAAGTTTTAAAAAATCAATGCTTTTTTTTTAAATTTAGTTATTATTAAAACTGTTTTATGCTGTAATTTTTTCCTATTGAAAAAATCATTAAAATTTTCTACAACATTCAAATATTCTTTTGGCCAACGTACTACTTCGCTAAAATGCAAATTGAAGATAATTTATAAAATACAACCCCGATTTCTTAAAAGTTGGTTTTGTGTTTTTTGTTCAGAGGAAGAGCCGTTGCCTCAATGTGTGATTTGCCTTTAAACGCTATCAACCGAATGCATGAAACACTCCAAACTTGAAAGACATCTTGTAACTAAGCATCCTGAATATGTCTGAAATTCTTTGGGTTTATTTGAAATCAAGAAAATAACTTTTTTAAAACAAAATCTACTATTGAAAAATCTTCCAAACTGAATACTCTGACCACCCGAATTTCTTATGAGGTATCTTTGTTGATTGTAAAGAAGGGCTTAGCTCACACCGCAGGGGAAGAACTAATAATACCGGCAGCAAAAACATAAGCAATGCTTTCTTTGATGAAAAATGTACCAAAGAGGTTGGTGAAATTCCTTTATCAAATACGATCGTAAAGAGGAGAATTGATGAAATGTCAGAAAATGTGAAAAAAAAAAAACTATCGTTGGGTTTTTGAAACAAAGTGAATATTTTTCATTACAACTTGATGGTCTTTTTTCGACCACATATCTCTGCGAAAGAGCCTTTTCAACTTTAGTTTTCCTAAAAATACACACAGAAATAAATTGATATTGAGAATGACTTGCGCCTTAAATTATCAAATTTGAATCCGGATATTGACTCCCTTATGGAAGAAAAACAAGGTCAGAAATCCCAATAAAATTTTGTAACTGATTTTCAGTAATATTTTTTTGTTTGGGTTTGAGTTTTTTTTTAATATAATATATTTGGATGTCTTTAGTTTTTGTACAATATCTTTGTTTATTAAAAATAAAAAAGTAGTTAGTGGGCCTCATAGTTTCTGTTTACAAAATTGGTGGGCCTAGTGGGTTGGATCGCAGCCCATTACGCTAACAGTCTGCGCGCTGTAACGGGTGAGGGTTCGATTCCCGCCTTCTCCCTAGGTGTACCTTCTCTCTTTGTGTCAGTAAAAATTCTGTTTGTGTCTATCTTTCTTGCTTATACGGAAAAAATACAAAATAAGCAGGGGAAAAAATCGGTGAAGATGAAAATTAATTTCCTCAGGTTATTGTAAACTTTTGCCATGTTATTTTTGGCGACTCAATTTATTACTTTATTAAAATTGAAATTGTAATCTACTATAATTATTTGACTTTATAAACCATATTATAATTTGAAGTTAACTTTAATGTTATTAAAATTAGTTTAGCACAACTTTAATTTGTAATTTTTTTCATTGAAATTAAAGTTATGCTAAAATTATGCGTGAAAACGCAACACTTAAGTATTAAAAGGATAAAAAAAAATTGTCATTACCGATGCATAACTTTAACAGCTAACATTTTAACAGCTAACTGTGAAAAATAAACACCTTATATTGCTTTAAAATTGACTATCACTATAAGTTTGGAACCAAAAAATGTCGTTACTTTGATTAAGGATTATATTTGAATTAATTTTTTTATAAAAGTCAAAATAACTATAATATATAAGATAACTAAGTACTGAATTGTACAAAAAGCGTGTCATTAACAAATGTTAAGAAAAAGTTAAGAAATAAAGGATTAAGAATTTTTTTCTTCGGTTTCCCAAAAATCGCATTTCTAGAGTTGACATGAATTTCTAGCTACAACCCAAAGCGTGACTCCCCGAGCGCCCGAATCCCGAGGTCCCGAATTTCATAATCCTAGTCTACCTATTCAAATGAGTTGACAGGTGTGAAAAATGGATGCACTGACCAACCCCTACAATGTCGCGTTGGTTGCCCAGATTTGGCGACAACTCCCACTTGGTGATTAACACAAGCTTTTTCGTACCCAAGTTTTATAAGTATACGAGGGGTCAACCCACAGTAGTTCGTTTATTGAGACACAAAGGGGAGGGGGGAGTTTGAGGGTAGAATAGATATGGGTGATACTTTCGAAATGCCTTTCCTGGAAAAGGTGTGTCTGAATTATATATCAATAGGGCTCTCGCACACTATCAACTTTGTGTGCATACTAACTGGCAAGGACTTCATCTACTGAAAAATCTTTTGCTTCCTTTCAAAAAATACAGGGTGTTCCAAAGAGACTACCAGATTTCAAAAAATAATAACTCAAGAGAGGATAAAGATTTTTTAAAAAATTTCCTGCAGGATATTAGTGTGATGGTAAAAAAATGTCAACTGATTTTTGTAAAAAAAAATGTATTTACAAAATTTAAATTTTCTTTTAAAATATTCTATTTCTTTTAATTATATTATAATTATTATATTGGTGTTTAAATAAAATATTTTCAGTTTTATAATAAGACATTTTCGAGTAAAAATAGGGGAGAATGGGGGCTAATGGAACGCAGGGCTAATGGGACAAGGGGCTTAAAGCGGGAAAAATATACTTTTTTACAAATATTGCTACACTACAACATTTCTACAATTAGGATTCACATTTTAACAACCAAACATCAGCCATTAAAAGCATGCGTTGAAGTGGAGAGAAGAATTGTTGTTTTGGAGAATCCAGTATTATATAAAAAATTTCTATGAATTAAACTGTAGTTTTAGGTAGAAAACATATCATAGATTAGGATATTATATGTCAAATACTGTGGTGAAATTCACGTGCTTCTGTGTTGGCTCATTTATAAAAAACAACAACACTGTGGGGTCTAATGGGACACGAATAAACATAGCTTTGTATGCTTCTCTTGAAGAAGTTATGTAAATCTCTAATATCTTATTCAGTAAAGTTGCCAAAAACTTTTTAAAACTTTAATTTCAAACTTTTTGAACTTTTTTTCATCGTATAATAAGTGAAAGTTAAAGTAGCTTAATTGGTGACATTTTTCCACCTGCAATTTCATTACTTACATCTGATCTTGGTGAAGAATAATAATTAGTTGTTGATAAAATTTGCTAGAAAGCAAACTATTTTTTATTCGTTGGATTGATTTCTGAAATAAAAAGCGATGAACCCCGGGTAAGCTATTTGAAGACAAAGACGGTCTTTTTAAATTCACGTACCCTGAAAAAGAGGACAAGTTTGGGATAAATTTGAGAAGATTTAGTTACAAAACTATCCTTTCCAGTGATTCAACAAAAATCATGTTAACATCTTCGATATTGAGTTTTAACTTTGATATTTCACTTTTCACTGAGAAATAATTGTTTAAAAAATAAAATTTCATAATGTATACATTATGTAAATAGTGTTTACTTTAAAAATTTATTTTCTGGTCATGTTCTGATTCCTTTTCCTTTTTTTAAAATTTTTAATAAAGGCAACATTTATAGCATGTCCCGTTAGCCCTGCATCCTGTCCCATTAGACCCCACATATGGGGAATAATAGGACATTTACATTTTCTTTTAAAATGCTCAGCAACTAAAATATGGTAATGTTTAAACGACTGTCGAATGACTATTTTAGTAAACGAATGTTCAGTTTATGAGCTCGCAAAAAAATAAATTAAAATTCTCGTATTTTTGCTGAAGTACAGAGGTTAATAAAAATTTGTCCAAATAGCCCCCACTCTCCCCTATATTTTAACACATCCGCCTTTTACAAGTCTAGCTACGCTTATGTTGTAACTTAAGCTTTTTGCACCATTTAACGACAAAATATACAAGTTGAAAGAATAGTTATTTATGCAACAAGTGTGAAAAGTAACACTTTTTAAAACTAGTGGATTTAATTTTTACGAGTGAGGTACGAGCGAGTAGCCAGGCCATTACTTGGCCACTGTTTTCGAAGATCATCTGCAACCCTTTTAATTGATAATGAGGAAGATATAACAAAAACAAGCTTAAAAAAACGGAGGGTGGAAATCGACGTCCGTCGTCGAGGGATACATAAGATGCCATAGCAAGTAAAATAGCAGTGGCTAATAACCTTTCTAGATCAGAAGATTCAACTACCGTTATTCGCAACGAAAGCAGCATCGAGTTTTCTATACAAGAGAGCCTTTCACACAGACAGCCATACATAAACATTAATAACAATAGTAATTCCAATGCAACTAGTGTGCCAAACAAATGCATTAATAACAACAGTGGTTGCAATGTCACTATTAATATCAATGTTACGAAATAAAAGTTTTACTTGAAATGTTGGAATCTTATAAAAAGAGTGAAAAAAGTACTTTTATATAACAATGTGCAAAAAAGTTCACTTTTTTATATCATATTCATTCATAAATCGTTGCGAAAATGACACTTTACGTGCTTACGTCACAGACAGTGCCGAAAGTAGTACTTTCGGCACTAGTGCGGTAAAGTAAATAAGAGTATCTGATTGGTAGAAAAACAAAATGATGTCATGAATATCTCCATGGAAACTAAATGATGTCATGAAACTCACTTATTTCTATTGGTTCATTACTTTTGCATTTTCTAATATCTCCATGGAAACTACAAGCACTACAAAAATTATTAAATACTATTTTGATTCAAAATAGAAAATTATTTTACAACTTTTCTTTTACTACTTTGCATTTTCGAATATCGCCATGGAAACTAAATGATGAAAATCACTCATTGGTAGAAATACTTTTTGCACGTTATTATAAAAAATATTGTAAGCAAGCACGTGCCAAATAATGACAAGAGCTTTAATAAAGTATTATTTTCGGCACTAGTTGCTTAAATAACTATTTTTCATTGCGTTTGAGTGAAAAAAGTACTTTTTTTCACACTGTTTCAAAAAGTCTAACTTTTGCACGTGTTTAAAATTAAAGTGTAAAAGTCGGTTTTTTCCCCCTCAATTACAAAAAAACTTTTGAAAAGGTTTGTGGGCAAAACATGATTTAAAAAAAAAATCTTTTTTACTTAGTTCATTTTGATAATATTTATATATATATAAAAAAACCTAATGATCTACTTTCCTAGCTTTATGAAGTCCAAAAGTGTCTATGCATGCGGAAGAAAATAGAGTTTCAACTTCAGTTTTTTTCCCCCCTAACTATTAACTAAAATCTTTCTTAGAATCATTTAACCGTTGCCAAATGTTTACATAAATATATGGGGACGTACATAAATTACGTCACGCACAGAGGGGGGAGGGAGGGGTATGCTCCAACGTGACGGGCCGTGACATGGAGGGGGGTAGGAGTAATCGCTTGCGTGACGTAACGATTTGTAAAGTTTCACTTTTGCATTGAAAATCTGTTTTGCATAAAATGAGAAAAAAATCTTAAACCTTTTTTTTATCATAAGATCATCATAAGAAACACTTTATTTCGAAAGAGGATAGGGGTATTATTATATGCCACAACGTTGCCATTAGCAGCCTCCTACATTTTACAGACCTTTTCCTAACGGTACTTCGTAATACGCTGTAAATTGTGACTTAATTTTTTTTCAAATTTTAGAAACAAAGGGAAATATTAATATTAACTTTTTCTTTGAAAAAAAGAGGGGGGGTGTGCAACAACGTGACGTAATTTAAGGGGGAGGGGTTCGATCAAACCTGACGCAGCGTGACATAGGGGGAGGGAGGGGTCAAAAAAGTCAAAGTTTTGCGTGACGTAATTTATGTACGTCCCCTATATTTAAAAAACTTCTTATGTAATTAATTAAGATTATAAAAGATTTTTATAATTAAGAAAAAGTATATTTTAATATTTCAGAAACTTGAACTAATTCATGACAATCTAAATTCATAAATTTGAAACTAAATACATGTTTAACCTTAGAATTAATTTGGTGCTTGTCTTTAGTTAATAAATCTTGTTTTAATTTATAAAGCAAATATAGTATTAGAAATCACGTGATTACCCCTCAGTTTCCAAGAACACAGTACCCCTACCCGGATAAGTTTTTCTTCTTTAGAAAGTGTCAACGGTCAGTTGTTCCAACAAAAGAAGAAATACCTATTCCCCCTCCCAACACTACAGATACACTCTTTTGTCCCATCCGAGAGAAGGGGGTGAGAGATGGACACAAATTCCTTTCAGGGGACGGATAAATATGTAGCCGCTGATGTGATTCAGGGCTAATACTTGGCGTCGATTGATGGCGATCTTTTGGTACAGTAAACCTATTCCAACGGTCATCCTTTTCCACAAGTCGACGCGCCTTCTGTCAAATTTATAGGGGAAAAAGAGAATTCGGGATCTCGGGTTTCGGGCGGTCGGAGGGTAACCAAAATATCATCGGGTTTTTTTTACTATTATTTTTTAAAGTTTAAAAACACCCTAAAACATTATGCGGATGGCGAAACTGTTATATTTATCATATCCCATTTCCACATAAAGACATTTTTGATATTTAGCCCCAAAAGTATTCAATAAACTATCTACTGAACTTCAAAGCACCCCTTCTTTATACAGGTTTAAAAATTCTTTATTTATATTTATTTTGTCAATAGACGATATTGATGTATTTTTTAATTTATAGAAGCGAACTGGTTTTTTATATATATATATTCCCGCTGACCAGATTTTAGGCATTTTTTTGATTACATAGCATTAGCATTGCCACATTTTTTCCTTTTGTGTATATTTATGTATTTAAATTTATGATTTTTTGTGTGTTTTTTTTAACTTAAAATGTGTCTTATTATCGTGTCTTATTAATTTTAATTATGATTATTTAGTCACATATACGGGTTTTTTTTAACCCCCTTGTGACGAACAAAAATTATTCTGTAATGTTTGTTTTTGTGTTAATAAAGTGTTTGTTTGTTGTTAAGTGGTTTGTTGTTATATACTTATATCAGTTATTAATAATTAAATAACCGAAGTTTCCTTTACCACATATGAGAATCGTTATAACCAGTGGTGGCGCTAGGAATAGCCCGACGGGTGGGCTGGCGTACCCCGACGGGGGGGGCTTCAGTATAATTTTTTTAAAAAAGTTTTTTTTTAACATATTCATTCTCGAATTTGCCCCAAATATAACTAACAATCAACATCAAACCGTGAATACTTCGCAAGGTTATTATTAATATTCAAAAATGAAACAAAAACGCAATTCATCAAAAAATTTAGAAATCGGTTAATACTTTTGTTCAATTATAAAATTCTATTTCAAACTTTTTTAAAGCTAAACGCGCTACTATACAGATTTCTTTTTCAACTCGATACAAATCCTCAAAAATGTCCACAAAACAAACAGTAGGATGCCTTGACAAATCATTTTTTAGGGTTGCACATTTTGACAAAAGGGGTACAAACATGGACTCTGAAATTTTTCCAATGGGCTAAAAACATCTAAATTTACATGTTTTTAGAAGTATGAAGCCTTATTTGCCTAATTTAGGCTAAAATTACAACATATTTTTTTGCTGTAAGTATTCCTTACGTGTTGGTAAATTCAGCTAGTGCTGATTCCTCTACAAAACTGTACAGGTATTGGACGACAAAATCGAGGTGACCCTTATAGTCTAGGATTCTTCCAGATTATTATTTTTTTTTTTGCATCATTATCTCCAAAATACCGTGGTAGTGGTACACATGGAATGAGAACTATTAGAATATGAAGAATTAAAGGATTGGAATCTCTGTTGAAGTTGGCTTTGACTTGAGCTTCCCATCTTATGCCCATTTTGAAAAAGTTTCAAATATTTTAATTATTTAAAGGAATAGTTGTTCAAATCATTTAATGTACAGTCTATTATTCTTTGAAAGCTGCATGATCTAAAATAGCTTCAATACCGTCTAACTTTAACTTCAAATCTATAGGAGCTAATTGAAGAATATCAGTTTTCTTTGCTTTTAATATGACCTTTATACAAACGAAATTTATACTTAGCACAGGCGAGGCTCCATTAGCCTAGACTTCCGGGAGTTTCGCACATTGCTTTGCTTTTTCAGAAAAAGATTTGCGGTATTTGAATGCTCTATAACGAGAGCTTTTATGATTTTATAAACTTCTATCTTTCCACTAGCCCTCAGTCATTTATGTTGCATAAGTTTTGGCTTCTAGAGTGACTTTTGATCGTTAAACGTAAATTTTCCTTTGTTTTGACCGTTCCTACTTTCGAGAAAATCAGGTGATGGACTGATGGTCGTCCTAAATTATTATTTGCAAAAAATGGCACAAGAATTTCCTCGTCTATCTACTTATTTTTGCAAAGAAAATTTAGCTTTATTCTATGTACGGTTGTTCATCTCAAAATTTCATTTTAAAGGATTTTTTTAAATGTTTTAAATTTTATTTTGATTTTAAGGAAAGATTCATCCGGAAATTTGTCATTTTTTTCTAGTTCCAAAAATTGCAATTTATTATTGAAGGATAATTTTGGAAGCAATCTTGAAAATATTTTGTAGAATTTCTCGCTTTTTATCGACGATATGTGACTTACTTCAGAACCTTAAATGGGAGAATTTTCCCTGAATGTTGCAGAGAGTTTGGGAAAAACGTTATCCTTTTATCGAGCACAATGCGCTTTAAGTTGAGTTTGGCTGTAATACACCAAAATAAGGTTATTGTTTATTATTAAGCTATGATTGTATATTATTAAGCTATGATTGTATATTATTAAGCTATGATTGTATATTATTAAGCTATGATTGTATATTATCAAAGCTATGATACTAGCTGGGCATTATTTTACTTTGATTAATTCATACAAGTCATTAAACTTAGTGTTATTTAAATGTTTAGTAAAAAAAAGCCATAGGTACTTATTATTTGCACTTTGACAATTGGGAGTAAAAACAATTAGGATATACATATTTTGTATTTAAAAAAAACGTACAAAATTTGAAAGCAATTTTGAAAACAACATTTTAAGGGATTTCAAACTGCGTGCATTTTTTACGTGCCGAGACTAGCACAAACAACAAATTTGCTACTATTTAATTTTAACACAATAAATATCAATAATCGAGGAATTCATTCTTTTAAAATTGAAATATATATATATATATTAAAATGCTTCCGAAAAATCAAATAAAATTAATTGAGGTTAAACATACCACAAGTAGTCTGTTCCTTTACATTCTTCATTCCTTACAAAAAAAGCAAATCTTTTAAAAGTGCACTAAGTAAATCCGTTCTGAAGAAAACTCTTAGTGGTAATGAACCTTCCTACGAAGGTCAACTATGCACCCCCACGACAAGTTCCCCGAGGCCATAAATTTGTCAGCAGTGTGACATATGATAGCTGGAAACTTAAAAGAACTTCCTTTTTGTTTTTGTTTTTCCCAGCTTTTAGAGGGTTTCTACAGCTACACCCCCACTGTTTGGGGTGGTGGGATGATAAAAGAGAAATTACATTTCGTCGCTCAGTGGTATGCACTCAAGGTCAATTGAAGAAGGGTACGAACCACGACTGAGGCGACAGTTTTAGAAAATGCGAAACAGTGTTGAATTGAAACGGTAAAAGGTTTTTTTTCGACGCCAAATTTTTCCGAATATCTAAGTTAGTTTTTTACCCGACGAAGTTTAAAATTTCCCCGAACGGGGGGGTGGGCTTAGCCTTGCCCGACAGGGGCTGGAGACCCTCCTAGCCCTCTGCTGCGCCGCCCATGTTATAACAAAAAAAAAATTAGAAGAAAAATATCGGAAATATCGATTTATTGATGAGATTGTTATCTATTTATTATCAGAATTATTTATTTATCAGAATTATCTCTAAAATTATCTGTTATTTTTTTAAAATTAAAAAAACACCCTAAAATATTCTGCAGGTGGCGACACCGTTCTTATCAGTTAATAATTAAATAAGTGTATATTTTCTTATAAATTTGTTTAATTTTGCTGTTATGAGTAAAATAAGTATGTATCGTGTTATAAGTATCAGTATGTCAAATAACCATAATTTTTTAATTAAAAAAAATATGAGATTTTATAGAAAATATTAACAGCTAGAAAGGATTGTTATAGACAAATATTTCTTTAAAATAGCTTACCTTTTTATAATTTTTTTATGTTCAGAGTGGTCCAAAACGATTTTGACCTTTGGCTTCAATCTGCGCACCATCTAATTATATTCGAGATATAATTCATACTGAAAAAACATGCGCCGTACACCTTGTTACAAGTTATCAAACGCATTTTACAAATTGTTTACTAGCTTTTAGGAAATATGAAAAAAGCAATTTATTAAGATGAAGTGAGATGATAAGTAGTTTTAATGTACAGCTGGGGAAAAAAAAAACGATCCACCCTTCATTTTTCGGCTGGTATTGGTCAAGGAATTTTGTGAAAACGTCATTTCAGGAAATAGTGTAAGTATTGAGACTGGCACCAAAATTGCATAGGGGTCGTCTACATATTAAAATGAGTACCAACTTTGAAAATTCCAATAGCAACACCCAGGTTTTTTTACATAAAAATGTTCAGCACCATCAAAATACCCCAGGTATAAAAAAGAATTATTCATTTTGCATTATTTGCTGAGATATTAAAGCATTAATTTTGAACTCGTTTAGGGGGAAATCTCCAAATTGAAAAAGGTAATATTTAGGGTGTCTTTTCGAAACCACAAGCTAACAAAAGGGTTACTATAATCTCGCCAAAGAATCCTAGAATTAAACCTTCTTCACTAATATTGTGATTTTTTTTATGTTTTTACCCTTTTTTTAATTTTGGATTTTAAAATTCAGAAATAAAATAAAGGTTAGACGAGAAATTTTTTTAATTTTAAATTAAGTCACACATACGATTATTTATAACGAACAGATTTTCAAATGCGATTAGTTACAATCAGATAGACAAACATGATTATTACATTTATGTTTTACATTTTATGCAAATTTTTGTTTCATTCATATTGCTACAAAAAGTTTGTTTAAAATACGGCGCACTGGGTCTGGGACATATGCCGACAGCAGAAATCCCGACAAGCCGAAATCCCGAATGAGTCAAATCCCGAATGGGTCGAAATCCCGAAAATAGATTTTTGTCCATTTCTCGATTTTTTTTTAAATATTAGAGACTATTTATTTATTTAGTAATTTAGTTAGTCAGTTAGTTAGTCAGTTAGTTAGTAAGTTAGTTAGTCAGTTAGTTAGTCAGTTAGTTAGTCAGTTAGTTAGTTAGTTAGTTAGTCAGTCAGTTAGTTAGTCAGTTAGTTAGTTAGTTAGTCAGTCAGTTAGTCAGTCAGTTAGTTAGTCAGTCAGTTAGTCAGTCAGTCAGTCCGTTAGTTAGTCAGTCAGTTAGTCAGTCAGTCAGTAAGTTAGTCAGTCAGTTAGTTAGTCAGTCAGTTAGTTAGTCAGTCCGTTAGTTAGTCACTCCGTTAGTTAGTCCAGACTGACTAACTTAGTCTAACTGACTGTCAATTAGTTAGTCAGTGAACTGACTGACTCACTGACTGACTGACTGACTGACTAACTAGCTTACTAACTAACTAACTTACTGACTGACTAACTAACTAACTAACTGACTCACTAACTAACGGACTAACTGACTAACTAACTGACTGACTAACTGACTGACTAACTGACTGACTTACTGACTGACTAACTGACTGATTAACTAACTGACTGACTAACTAACTGACTGACTACCTAATGGACTGGCTAACTAACTGACTGACTGACTAAATAACTAAATAACTAAAGAAATAAAAAATAAGTAATATTTTTTTTTTAAATCGAGAAATGGACAAAAATCTATTTTCGGGATTTCGACCCATTCGGGATTTCGTCTATGTCGGGATTATGGCCTTTCGGGATTTCGACGTTCGAGATTCTGGCTTGTCGGTATTTCGGCTTTCGGGATTGTGTCCGGAACCCCGGCTCACTTTATCGGTAATATAAACCACATATTACAGAACGAGAGTGTGTGTGTGTATGTGTGTGTGTGTTACGATCCTAACACGATATTTAAGGAAAGCAAAATAAAATTACGCAGAATGATTTGACAATGATTTTTAACCAAGGCAGTGGGCACTAATCATTTTAAATAATCAATGTGGTAACAATGAAATATGCTAAACACCGAATTCCAATAATATTTTAGGGTTTTAATTTTTAATATAAAACACACTTTTTGAAATTGTATTGGAAATAACATACATTCAAAAACATAGTAATCGATATAATTTAATGTTAATTACACAAACAAAATACATTGTATGCACTTGAAACAAGAAAAGATTTTTAGACATTTGACAGACATCAATAATTTGAATAAACATTTACCATAAACGCTTTTCAACCACCAAACGATAATTCAAGTTAGTATTCAATTTGATAAGTAATTTTTTACACGGTCCCTAAAATTCGTTTTTTTCAGTATTTTTACAATAACTCGGCAAATAATTGACGTTGAATTAAAAAATTCGGAATTTTGGTTTTACTTGATCTACTTTATCGATTTATGTAAAAAAAAATTGGGGTTGCTATTCATGTTTTATTTTTTCTTATTTAAATTTAAATAAAAAAAATAATAAAAATGAAAAATTGATGAAAAAACTTGTGTGATTTGTTTTTGGAAGATTAAGAAGTATATAATGAAAAAAAAATTGGTTTAATTCATTTTATTTGTGGAGGTATGAATAAAAGTTTGTGAAACTTTTTTAACATTATGGGCGTTCAACTTTGAATGCTTATATCTCAACAAATAAAAGCAAATTAATAAATTTTCTTTTGGATCTGGGGTATTTTGAAGACGATAAACATTTATATATAAAAAAAATTGGGTGTTGCCATTGGAATTTTCAAAGTTGGTACGCATTTTAAGAGGACTCCATTTGGAATCTCCAAGTCAAACCTCTAGATTTTCCGAAATCCAGATGGACCATAATATGCAGTTTATCGCCTTTCGCTGTAATGAATACGATTGACTGGGTCTATTCAGGCTAAATTGGCCCCCCACTATGACAGCGCTCCCCTGAAGAGGGTTTGAGGAGTGGGGGGGTTAAAATCGCTGAAGGGGTTTTTGTCTGGAGCGTTGTGTGTCAGGCGAAAGAAGAATCCAAGGCGTCTCTGACCACATGCATGTGTATGTTTCCAATTTCTTACCTTATCAGTAAATGACTTTTTCCCAATAGTAGAATATTGGATGCACAAGACGAATAGTAATATTGACTGTGAACTTTGAAAATTATTTATCCTACGCTAAACAAAAATAGCACACATAGGAATCGTGTGAAAACTTATATCAATAATAAATTGGATGGTATCCGAAAAATAAAATTGGAATTACACAGGAAATACAAAGACGTTTTGCACCAATCTTGATCGATAATAAAATGTAGCTTAATTAAAAATGACGTATTTTTACTTTCAATTACCTAATATGAAATATAAGGTAATGAAAGTAATTGTGATGATGTCGCAAATTCGAAATACATATTTTGGTGTTTTCTACACGTTTTGGAGGTTGCTAATTCCGAAAAAGGGGTCATTGAAACGAGGATATTTTTTTGTATAAGTGTCTTTTTTGTGTTATACTCAATTGTCTTTTTTTTAGTTGCCTTGGTTGGTTTGTGCCCCTGTCTATCTGAAACTACTGTACAGATCGAACTAAAAGGCATACGAACTTCAAATTTGGTATACGAGTTTCTACACAGCTCAAGTTTTTTTTATGAGTAACAACAACAATAAATATGTTAATATTTTAACTTTCGCATTTTGCTTATAAGAAAAGTACAACGTATAATAACACTGCTCGTCCATCTGTATATCCAAAAGTACATCACACACCGTCACACAGTATTATGATACGCTACATTGCAGCAGTATCAAACTAAAGATAATTTTAAATTAAGTTAGAAAATTCGTGAAAAAAGTTTGTAAAATTTATTTTATTTTTTAAAAAAACCCTTAAACTCAATCACTAAAATTATTACTTTCAATTACCTAATCTGCCGTGCGGGCAGGTAAACTGCTGTATATAGACTAACGATTTGGACTATTGTTGTATAAGCACTCAGTAAATCTAATCCATAACAAAGTATACTGAAAAACTGTTTATTTCAGAGGAAAAATAGTGTCCAATTCATCTTCGTATTTACTATAGTTTATCCGCTCACGATTGTAGTGGGAAATATAAGGTAATTAAAGTAGTGCGATTAGGTCGAAATAGACAAATGTGCTTTTTTTTTAGCCAATTCTGGGGATCCTCTAGTTGGCCTCTGTCTCTAAAAATTAGATGGATTCACTTATGTGTGTGTGTTGTGTCTGTCTTACTTGACGAAGGTTTATAGGCGGGTCTCTGACCAAGCACACAAACCTGAATATATATGTCTACCAACCAAGTGTGTTTTCTATACGTTTTAGATGGTATACTTAATTTAAAAAAAAGAAGTGGATTTTGAACACTTGTGCGTCTGTCAGGTCTGAAAAACAACACCTGTTGGATGTCATTATAAGGTTTTCGTAAAAATCGCGCATGCGCAAACTGTTGCTACCATACAACTTTTTTGGTTTTAAAGTAATTAAAAGTCATGCATTTTTCACATCCCCAGTTTTTAATTAATCATCTTTTGAGAATGCTTGAAAATAACTTGTTAACTATCATAACTAACCACATATAAAATTATAAGACAACTAAAGGTTGTGCTGTTTTTCAATAAAGACAACGTAATAAGGTAACAAATGAAATGACATAGCCAAAAGGCTGACTAAAGAAATAAATCTAAATCAGTGTTGTTGTTATTGTTTTTTAAATATTTTTTTAATGTGTCCATTCAACTAACTAGCTTTTCTCAGTGACCCTCTTTCCTCTATGCTCAGTGAATAAATACTATGAAAAACCAGATAAGGTTAGAGGTCCCTGTACCCTGGGGCCTATGACTACAAACAGGTGAAAATGGATGGACGATTTTTGAACTGACGGTCTAGAAAAGATATGGTTGATGGTTGAGGTAATATAGAGATAGAGACAATAGTTCTTGGGCTAATTATCACGAATTTTGTTTGAATTTTTTTAAACAGTTTGATAACTCAGATTAATAATATTTAATTTAGTGCTCGTATAATACTATTAAAAATTCAGAGATTCAGTAATTAAAAATTCAGTATTTTATATAGTATAATTTTGTATATGATTTTCAAGGTTAATCTTTGATAAGACTAATAGTTGAGTAAAAGAACTAATATTCAAAAGTAGGACTAATTGTCATATGTCTTTAAATCTAATTTCCATAATGAATATACATTTAATGTTATGATAGTGTATGACACCGTATTGGATCAGAGGCCCGAAAATCCAACACAATGGAAATCTCATATCCTCACAAAATTGTGAAAAGTAACATTAAAAACTTTATAAACCAATACAAAAAAATGTATCACAAGGCAACACCAAGTCTATAAGGATAACCCTAATTAATAGGTTATTTAAAAATGTCTTCGCTCAACGGATACAGAAGTTACTTTCAGCATCGGGGCCAAAAAAAAAATTAAAATGTCCATTATCTTATGCAGCCATGAACTATTTTTCTAATATGCATACAATTTTTAAAGATAATGTGTCGAATTAATTAGAATGCCATAAAATACATCAAAGAACAATACAAGTGCAGTGGGGAGGGGCATGTTGAAAATATTCCGATGTCTATTGGTTATTCAGACGAAAATTTCGCTCTCTTTCTTCTTATTTTTTTCTTAATTATCATTTTTGAATTAAAAGTAATTTTTATTAAAATTGAGTTTTAAAAAAACCTTGAAGTTAAAGGTTATTCTAAAACAAAAGAAAAATGATTCTAAGGGGCCACTTAGAAGCTGCAAGGCCCGTTTGCTTGCCCTAATTGGTAATCCGGCCTTGTGTGTTTCCTATTATATTACTTAACTTATCAAAAAAATTACTTTTCCCCAATATTGAATACAAGAAAAGTAGTATTGGCGACAAAACGAAATATATTTTTCTTACGCTAAATAAAAAATTAGCACTCATAAAAAAAAACATAAAAGTAATTGTTTGAAAACTTTAATATCGATAACAAATTGGTTGGTACCCGAAAAATAAAAATGTAATTACACAGGAGAATAACAAGTAAGGTTTGCACTAATATTAATAAATAATGCAATAATGTAATACAGACAAATAAAAATTATATACAGTTTTTTTATTAAAAACAATAACCCGTATAATCGAGTTTTGTTTTAGTTTGTGCGTTTTGTTTATAAGAAAGGTATTACGTATAATAGCTTTGTCCAAGAAGCACTAAACCTATGTCCTGTTTGGTATATAAATACTACTATGAAATTCCCCTATTAACCAAATCACAGTTTATCTTCTCGAAATTCCAGCCACCGAATGCGTTTTTTCAGAAGTCCTTTCATAAAACCCAGCCGAACTCATTGACAAAATGCAAAAATCTAGACCTGTAAGAAGATCCCTGCCCCAAAAACCAGATGTTACAACACTCCACAGCCAAACTAAGCCCCGGGAGAAGTTCCCCCCTTTCTTAGAATCAGGGTCTGGCCACACCACGCTAATTGACCCATGCAGAGCGACAGATAACAGCGTCATTAGGTCATAGGGTTGCTGTAAATGTACATTTCATTTCTGTGTAACTTTTCGTTGAAAATTTCTAAAAAATATAAATATTTACATTAAAATTTTTATAACAATTTAAATCAATGTGGAAAAGTATATTCTGTTTACGAGTGAAAGAATTTTTGCTCTATCTTTATTCGTTAGAGAGTTGTGTTACGTTGAAGTTAGAACTTAACACGCACTCAATTTTTTACAAACTTAAAAAAATTATTAAAAATACTAAATATGTGATTTTCACAAAACAAATTACTGTTATGAAATCTACTCCTTTCGTTCTTTACAATGATACAAAAAACTAGTAACCTTTTATTAAAATTGTGGCGGTAATTGACTTGCGATTATTCTCCATAGGAATAACATTACGATTTTCAAGATGTGAAATTCTAAATGGAGTCCTCGTAATATGTAGACGACCCCTTATACAATTTTTGTCCAGCTCTCATTTCTTTACACTATTTCTTGAAAAATGACACCTTTCACAAAATTCCTTGACCAATAGCAGCCGAAAACCGAAGGGTGGATCGTTTTTTTTTCCCCCAGCTGTACAATATTGCCAGTCATAGTCATATTTCCCATGCAAACAATCGCTTGTATTCTCAATAAAGACGATTGTTAGGATACTTAAACACTGCAATATTTAAAACTTAGCAAAAATTGCCCAAACGGAAAGTATTTATGTAAGCAAGCAAATAAAAATAGAATTAGATAACAATTTGCTACAACTAAAATTTTGCACTCCAGATCTATGTCTCACTGTAATTTAAACCAAATGAAGGAATCAATAAAATATACACGTATTTTGTCTTGGAAACTGAAGGGGTCCTCATTCCAACTAATTTCCACCACAGCAGCAAATTCAGTCACACACAGCGAAATAACAGTCAGGTACATGTGGGAGTCACCCTTTTCAGTTAGTTTCTGAATTTTAATTTATCTGAAAACCTTAAAACCGCATACAATCGATAATTTCATGATCTATTTGTAATTGAAGAGCACTGAATAAACAAAAAAAAGACACGTGGCCTTCACCACATTGGAATCACAATAACTTCGAAATTAAACTTTCCTTGAATGCGTCAGAGCATCAAAGACCCAAGTCTACTTCTTTCTTTGGACTATTTCAGTTCCAAACCACTCATTCTTTTTAATGCTTTCTTAACGCCTTTGAGTGTCCTCAGAAAGGCAATCTTAAACAAGTAGGCTTTTGTAACAATAACTGCTACTTAGAACCACTTCCACACACTATCCATTAGCTTGTTCCAATTTAAATTTAAAAGCCAAAATTTACCCTTTTCATAAATTTTCTTTCGCAGATTTAATAAATGTTCTTTATCGTTTTCAAAAAAATTTGAAGTTCGAAGAATAACGATCTATTTTTTTTGCCATAACAATTGAAGTGAAACTAATCATAACATCATTTAACTCTATATTATTTTGAAAATCAAAAATAAGTCGATTTTTATGCAAAAAAAAGTCGCTTTCTTAATAAGTCGCTTCGCTTTCTTAGTAAGTCGCTTCGCTTTCTTAATAAAAAAAACCTTTTAATTGCAATAATTGCCCATTTTCATTAGCTTCCGTTCCCCAATTGATTTAATATTATTTATTGTTTGTTAAATTAATTTGTAGTTCGAAGAAGAAATATTTATAAAATTACTGAGTTAAAAATAGATTACAAACTTTAAAAAAAATGTATGCGAAAAATGTTAGAACGCTCTCTGCATCTTTCTTAATACATATCTAATGAACCATCAAAAGAACTCTATTGTGATATATACTAGACTTCAATCCAAACTGATTTCTATTCCTTCAAATTTCATTTTTATTATAACTTAAGTTTCTCGTGCATTTGACGAAGTTGCAATGCTGGAAATATCGAATAAAAATTTCATTTTCTTGTTATTTCAACGTATATTAAATTGTTAGTTATTAATATTTTAACTATACTTCTAATTTAAATTTTATTAATGAAATTTGGGTTATAGCCTTGCCTGATTTTTTACTGCGCTGCAATTTGGCGTATCCCACTTGTTAGTAAGATTTGGGGTTCGTTATGATGGGTAGGTGACGGACAGACAGACGGAGACAGTCTTCATACAAGTTTCCATTTTTTACAATATAAACGCAGTGTGGAATCTTAAGCAGACTTGGGTCTCTGTTGCTCTGAAACATCCACGTGTGCTTAACGGTTTTAGAGTCTTAATCGTGATTACAAAGACATTTGTTTATTTTGAAAACTATGATTTTATTATATTTGAGGAAGCGGATAGCCTTCGACTCTAACACCACAATTAAAACAAACTATTCCATAACCAGTTTGCTTTAAACTGAACAAAGCGACATTGTAAAAAAAGAACCGATTGGGTGGAGCAATACCGTTAATATTATCTTAACAAATACAAGGCCGAGGCATCGCCCTGATTAAGAAGCTTTACTTTTTGGTAATATGATAAGAATCAGCAAGGATAACAAGGATAGCTATAGTTCTTCTTTTCACTCATAACCATATATAAGTTGCAGATTTTTCGTTTCATGATATTAGCAATCCTAGCTAAGCATCTATAGCAACCAAAATGTTTGCAAAGGTAAGAGTATTTTGCTTCATTTAAAATGTTTATACTCTAAAGTTTCAGAGTTCAAATATTGGATGAATCCAGATGAAATAATTATATTTTATAATCTGAAATATTAAAGTGATTTTGGGGCATTGAATGATTTTATGAAAAATTATTTGTAATATTTTTTTAAAAAATGAAGTAATATAACTTCCAATCATTAATAATGTTTGCAGTTTATTGATTTTCTAATAATTACTAAGAGAATTACAAAAAATCAAAAATTCAAAATTTCAAAATTTTAACTTTAAAGTGAAAATCAATCTCTTTTCATGTGCATATATTTTTATGCCTATTTCGAATTTTTTCTGTATCGCGTCAAATTTTCTGCAAATGTAAACAAATCATAAAACTATTATTATTATTTCGATAGCTACTTACATTTCAATCGTTTTAAAGATTTTTTTTTTAAATAACGTTTAAAAACAGTAACATACATAATTTTGTGTAACTATTGTAATTTTGTGGAACATTTGTGTAAATAACTATTTCGTATCAAATAATAATTTTGCAGAATACCAGCTAAATTTTTGATTACCATTAATTAGTGATTAAATTTAATAACCATTAAAGTTATTTTTGTCCGAGAAACGTTTTTTATAAAATTCCCAAATTCATCATTATCTTCAAAAATGACAGTCTTCAGAGTTCTAACTTGATGTAGAATTAGAATTTCGTGGCCACAAAAGTTCATTTTATTACAATTTAATACAAAATATTACGAGTCGAAAGAATGTTATTACTACGTGTAAAAAACACTGAAATCTTTTGTATTTTTTATGCTTTGAATATCTTTCGTTAAGTTGGAAAAAGGGAGATTTACTGCTTTGACTATGAGCAAAGATACATTCTCATATTTTGCACTACTAAATGATAACTTTGTTACTAACCACTAAGCATTTGATGATTTAAAATAACTTTTTTAAATACTATCGTAAACAAAAATATATTTATGTGCAGATATTTTTTTTACCACGTACATGGTTTGCATTGATATTAATCTTGCCATGCTTTTTAAATACAAATTGCAAAAATTAAAATGAAACGTTCAAGACGGCATATTTTGTTACTGAAACTATATGGGTATCGGCGATTGCCGCTAATCCCAGCGCTCGGACACTTGGCCATGCCCTCATAGTCTTAGCCATTACGAAAGGTTAAGTTGACGGCGACTGTACCTTAACTTTTAATTTCAGATATAAGAAACTAAATTGATAAGATTTCTGGGAGGTATATCACTTACCAAATAATAAGAATAACTTAGTAAATGACATATGACATCGTTATTTTTCTCGTGTCTGGACAACTATTATATAAGATTCTTGATTTTGGTTATCTATTTTTCGTTGTTTTTAGGTGTTTTTTTTGTAACACATTGATTTCTAAATGACTTCCATAGTTTCCATAGTTGCAGGTTAGTATTTTCTGTTTTCATTCATTCATCAGTTTTATGCACTGAAGACGTAACTTCGTTCAAATCCCGAAACGGCTGCATGCTCTTTAAAATCGTTTAAAGTTTCATTTGCGTTTGAATGCCTTTTTTTAACTCTCATTTAGAGTAAATGTGGCAACTATTCCCGTAAATTTATTGTACGTTATCGACCCGGCTTTATTGGAGAATAAAAAGGTTTGTTTGACCTTCCAGTGCATATGCATACTGTTGCCATTTGCCAACATACACATTAATCCACTTTATGATTGAAAAAAAATTATGGATGTCAACGTTATTAATTTGTCATCTATTGGAGGCTATATTGATGTTTTAAAAATGAATGAAAAGTGCTTTTTAAAGAAAAATATTATTTTTATTTTGTATTCAATTAAAAAGATACAATTACCCCTAATTTAATCCACCACCCTTAATGCTAAGTCTATGCATTGCCAATGTTTTAAAATTTTAAATAGTTGAGTTGAGTTCGAAAGACGTTGTACTAGAGCTACATGAGATATCGGGCGTCGTAATTAAGAACCAAATTCCATAAAATTTTAACTAATTACGTTCCAATACAAATAGATTTTTCTAATATTTTTCCCGTAATGTATGACCATCAATGATCAAAAATGGTTTTTTTTTAATAAAAATAAAAAAATGATACACTAGACGGTTAAACACTTTTAACAACTGTTCACTACAATCCGGCTTCGTAATTTAGAACCACAGTCCATAAAATGTTAACTAATTACGTTCCAATGTAGGGATTTTTCTAATATTTTTCCCGTAATGTATGATCATCAAAGATAAAAAATTGTTTTTTTTTTAGTAAAAATAAAAAATCACGCACTAGACGTTTAAACAATTTTAACAACTGTTCCCTACAATATGTTCTTAACCATTCCAGGTCGCCGTCCTGTTCGCCGCCCTCGCAGTGGCCCACTGCTCGCTCCTGGCCTATGGCCCCGTCCACGGACCAATCGCCGTGTCAAGGCAGAGTGCTGTGATCAGCCACGTCGCCCCCGTAGCACCGGTACTTGCTCATGGAGTAGTAGCACCCTACGGACTGGCAGGACGCGGATTGGTGGCACCCCTCGGATTAGCAGGACACGGACTACTAGGTGCTGGTGCTTACGGAATCGGCGGGCTCGGAGTGGCTGCACCTCTTGGCTACGGTCTTGGGCTCGGAAAGGGCTTGGGCCTCGCCCCTGCCTATGGCGGTCTTGGAAAAGTCATCCTGTAAATTCTGAATGGAGTTTTGTTGTTTTAAGTTCATTGGAAATATTTATTTAATTAATATATATATATTTTAAAAATTTGTTTTAAAGAAAAAAAAATTTTAAATGTAAGAAAAAAATTGGAAAATAAATGTATGACTCTATAAAGTTTAAATAATAAATGATTTTGTTGCAATTCTGTTGTGATTTGGTTCAATGATATATTCAAGTTTGGGAGAAATAGTCTTTTTATTAAAAAAAACATTTAAAAATTATCTTTTAATGAAAATTAGTTAAAATAAGAAATTTATTTAGTTTTTTAATCAAATATAAGTGTGATTTATCTCAGGGTACACTGTTAAAAATTTTGTGCTTGGTTTCACCATGATATTGGTTCCTAGTAGCTGCAACAGCTGAATGGTGAAACGTTCCACCATATTTTTGGTATTCGGTTGAACCATTTCTCAAGTTTTTGTTTCCAAATCCAGAAAAATGGTTCAACCAAACACCGAAAAAAAGGTGAAACATTTCACAATTCAGCCGTTGCAGCTACTAGGAACCAATATCATGGTGAAACCAACCAATATCATGGTGAAACGGCACTAAATTTTTAACAGTGTACACAGATATTATCATACTTATTATTAATTTAACACGAATGTATTATAATTGTTATTTAAAAATTAATTAACTGTGTGATAAATTAATCCTATTACATTGCTGATGAAGAACAGTTTACTAAATATATTTGACAGCATAAATATTCCTTTTGCATTTCTTTTAATAATAAAATGGCTTTTTTTTTATTAAATCCAAGTTTCTTACAACGTCTGCTGTCCTTTTAAAACGTATTGCAGATAAAATCTGGGGCTTTTAGTTTTTTTTTTTAAAGAAAATCTATCTAGGATTTGTTTTATTATTTGTAAAACTTATGCTTCCACTATTCCGATATTTCTATTGAAATATCCGCTACAACGGGCATGTTTCAGGTCTTAAGAGGTCAAACGAAATGCTGAATAAAAATTAATTCTTTATTGAGTCTCGCTTGGTAAATCAATGTCACGTTGCTACATAGTACCGATCGTAACATCGATCGAAGGTGCAGGAATGAAAGTTCGAAGGAGCCCTACTGTAATAAACAGTGTTTTCAGGGTAAAATAAACAGTGCGCCATGATCTAGAGAATTATGTTTTCTAACACCTGGACCTTATAAGTTTTCCTACATGGCCAAAATATAATTTTAACATTCTATTACATCATACTTTTAGCCATTCAAAATTCATTTATTGATATACTTACTCTGCAAAGAATTTACTTCAAATGTTATACAATTAACTGTTCCCATACATCAATGTAAGGACTTTGGTCGGACCTTACTTTGATCCCTTCTCTCAATATTTCAAGCTGATACATAACTAATTTCTCAACCTCTGGGACTAATGGAGGACAAGTACGTAAAACTACTAGGGCTTTTATTCAAATGAAAATATGAAACAAATACAAAAACTCCTATTCCGAAAATTTCTTAACTCGCATGTAAAGTGCAAAAAATCGGAAAAAAGAACAATAAAAACTATAAGCACCTAAAATTGAATTCTAAAGATAATATTTTTAGTAATTAATAAACAAAGATTTTATTGAGGTATTTTCCAATTGTTTGCTTTTGACATATGTAAAGCACCAATAATTTGTTGATCTCTAATACTTTATTCAGAGAATATCCACGCGCATGATACATGAGAAGATTCATGAAGAATACAACGTAGGGTATTGGTACAAATAGTTTATTAGTACAAATTATACTAAAAAACTATTTGCTTCAATAATCTACTATGTTTTCTTCATGAATCTTCTCATATGGACAAACTAATGTTAAAAATGATGTTCCCATATCTAAAAATTATAGTAAAAAACAAGATTTATTGAGCCCTTGAAAGTTAATTTTCAGCCAAAACGTTGTTGATGAAGGAAAACATTTAACATAATGAACCACAAATGTATAACAATTTTATTCCTCAAGCATGTTTTGCTAGTTTCGCGGGTCTATTCAGTAATCGGGCTCTCATGTACATGGGAAAAAGAAATCCATTTGAAACGATTAGGGACCAAGTAGTCAAAAGTCGAGAGCCTTTAAATTTCTTTTTATAATTGCGTGAAAAAAATCCGATTTTTACACTATAATTTTAATATCAGACGCGTGCGAAAAGTTATACTTTTTAGAAACAGTGATAAAAAAATTACTTTTTTTCACCCAAAAGCAGTGAAAAAAAGTACTTTTTTTCACTCTTTTCATAAGATGCCATCATTTCAAGTAAAATTTCTATTTCATAATATTCATAAAATCCAGAAATTTATTGATCTGCTTTATTTATAAATATTATGCGCGTGAATGTTATTATTTTTATTTTTTAATCAGTATCCATGTTCAAATGTTTGACTTTAAACTAAAAAATAAGTTTGCCTTTTGTAGTTCCAGAGATTTATCGATGCCGATCTTCTTTACGTAAAAAATTAGCACGTGAATTATTTTTGAACCAATGAGATTTGATTTTTTTCACGTAATTATAAAAAATAGTCTATGAAACATGTGTGAAAAGTAAACTTTTTAAAACACGTGTCATTATTTCACTCGCTCGTATCCACTAGTTTTAAAAAGTGTTACTTTTCACACTTGTTGCATAAATAACTATTTGTTAATCCCTTTCTTCAACGTTTCACCAAACATGGCGTTAAAGAACCATGGGAACAGACCTCCTAGCGAAGAAAGCCTTCTTCGGCAAACATTCAACAAAGAAGTCCCATTTACCTTCGTCAATTAATCCGCGGAGGCATGTCAGTTGTCACAGTGTTGATTGTGCATATGAGAATCAAGTTTTTGGCCACACGCAAATAATGGTTCGGATTCCCTAAGGCTATGTCCTCACTACGACAACAAACGCCACAAAGGCAACAAAAGCAACAAAATTTGGCGACTGCCAAGCGCGCCAAGCAATGCAATAACATGGTGGTTGACTCTGCCAAGTCGCCAAGTTTTGTTGCCTTTGTGGCATTTGTTGCCTTTGTGGCGTAGTCAGGACATAGCCTTACAATGGTAAATATTTTGAATGTTGCTTTGTGGGACTTGTTCAATTGACAGATGGAGCTGTTAGGTGTGAACGTTTCTGGCTTCCTAATTCCGACCTACAAAAGGCTAGAAGCTGGTAAATTTGATCCTTCCCTTTGTCAAGTGACGGAGTGTAATTTGTACAGCTCTGTACCACGGAGTCAAATAGTACATAATATCCTCCTTCTTATCAAGAACATATAAAGAACTAGATTTGATTTCACTTTACATTCGAAAATAACATTGTAAAACCTAAAATTTAGACGATATTCTCACTTGTTTCTAATTAAAGCCTTCAGCCTTTAGACCATTTTATACGTGTCTCCAGCTTTTATATTTTTAACAACTCAGAAATTAAAAGTGTCGATAAATGGTTAAAATTCTACTAATTTTTTTCTACTGATCTCTATGAATTATTAAAAGCTGAATTGTTTGAATTGATAATTAATTGAATGCTTAGATACATAGTATAATTGTAATAAATAAAACGTTTTGTGAAATATGAAGATGAATTTTTCACAATTTTTATTGGAAAAATCTAACGTTTTGAGAAAATTACTCACTAATACATTTCAATTAAATGAACTGCATTCGTAAAAGTAGCATAAGATATAGAGGAGAGGAGGGTATTATGGAATACCATTTATATTTTTAAGAATAACTCTTTTGGTTTTAAATTAAAAAAAATCCTCAATATCATTTTCCGTACGTACTATAACTAATGGTAATGAAATGCCAATGGTGAAACAAAACAATATTTATTTTTTTGTTATGAAAACATGTACTTTGAAAAAAAGTTACAAGAGGAGGGTAATATGAGATAGTCGGGTAACATGGGAATAAATGTTTACAATTATTGAAAATTTAACAATACTTCACAGAACATAGTTATTTTTTAACTAAAAACAATATTTGAAAATTTTACGCTCAAATAGTTTTGTTTTTAAGTCTTTTTACAAAAATCACAAACATAATCTTCTTTCTCTGCTCCAGTACAGTCAAAATGAGCCTATAAAGAACAGCTAATGCGTTAAATCTAAATTTCATTGATCTACGGAAAATTTTCCGGTACAAAAGATACATTCAGCAACTTCCCATATTATCCGACACACCATTTTGGATTAAGAGCCATTTTACTGACGGATAAAACATTGATGGCTAAAAAACGGCTACAGCATAAAAAAAACTACTATGCATTATTCTTTACAACAATATAAAGTCTTACAATTACTGGTAGATTAAAATGTTTGATCACTTTCCGACAAAACTTTAAAAAAATCCGAAAACACACTTTGTTTTGCAGCGACTGTAACGACAGCTTCAAGAAGTTAACTTTTTGTTCACTGTATCATGGGGGATTTCTTAGGTCTTTCATGGCATTTCCACGTCATGGCAGCACGAGAGAGGGCTGAAACTTCAATATTTCACATTCCCCGACTATTCCAAAATACCCTCCTCTCCTCTACCATACATAAATTTAAAAAAATTAAGGTATACTCTTTATATTTAACTAATTGAAACTTTTAGGGAACAAATAGCGAGCAACTGGAAAAGCATGTAAACAATAGGTACAAAAGTTATTTTTCAGAAAATACTCGTATATTGCAAAACACTATCAAAAGCTTTAAAAAAATAATACCGATATTCTTTTTAATACTGTAAAATATTTAAATATTCTTTTATGTTCTAATATAATCGAAAATATTTATTTAAACTTGTATATGTAAATTCAAATATGCATTTATACATTTTATTTTATAAGAAAAGATGACTCTGCCATTTAACATTATAAACTTTCGGCAATTTTCTCATAGTAGGTCTTACTGCAATTTGGGGATTATCGCAGACTTATGTTTAAAATTTGAAAATTTACTTTCTTTTACAAACAACAAAAGGGATAATTTGTATATACAGTCAATACTCGATAACTCGTAGGGGACCCCCAAAAATATTCGAATTATCCGAAGTTCGAGTTATCGAAGTTACTTCCGATAATCCCATTATTCCTCTCTAATGATACTTAGGATGGGTCGACATGGTTTAATAGGTGCCATAATACTATAGTTATAAGCATTTTAATTTTTTTAATAGCCTATGTAAACAACAAGAGAAGAATGGGGTCAAAAGGTTTATTAAAACTCAACTTTAACAAAATTTAGCCTCATTATTTATTAATTAGTATACAAACCATGTAAATATCATCTGAAAAAATAGATATTTCTTGTTTGTATTTTTTAAGGTTGTTGGCATTCACAAAGTCACCTAATTTTTGAAGTTTTGAACTGAATTGTGTTTTTATAGGGGAAATCTATCTCAAAAACTTCGACATGGAAGATGTTCACTTCCAGTTATCGAGACAGTTTTTTGATAGAAAAGTATAGATATGATTCGGGACTTGATCAAAAGTTCGAGTTAGCGGATTATTTGACTTATTGGAAGTCGAGTTATCGAGGTTTGACTGTACTACCTTTAGTATCCAGTATTCTAAAGTTCCCAGTAATTGCGGTAAAACTTCTTCAATCATTTCTTTAAATATACGATTATACTTACAAGAGGTATAAAAATGATGTATAGATTCGGGAACACACACGACGACTTCATTCCTGTTATAAATAAGTTTAGAATGATTGATCGTGTGAAAAATGGACAGCAGTCACCGCATCTGCGAGTGAAAATGGCCGCACTTTTTTCTTTGTCAATGGGACCACTAGGAAGGTTCAAATTCAACAACAATGGAAGTCTTTATTTGCGGCTAGAGACCATATTGTTACGCTTGGGTACATTTTCCCAGGGTCTCATTTTCAAGTGACCTTTACAAGTTATGAAAAGCAATACCAACGTTCCAATAACACATCTTATTGCTTGTTAATTCAAAACTTAATAAAAAAAAAATCTCAGAAATGTTCTTGTAGCCCCAAGAATGCTTGTTTCATTTCGATGTTCAACACACTATAAAAATTTAGAAGAAAGCTTCTCCGTAAAACAGGTGGTATCATATGTTGTTTTCGTTTTCAGCTTTACGGAATAACGTTACACCATAAATTTTGTGTAACGTTACTCCTTAAATTTAAGTAATTTAGCTGGAGTTACACACAGCACATGATGCTATCCGTTTTACGGAGTATTGTCTCACCAGATTTTTTGAGTGCGTATAATAAACTTTATAATAAAAAGGTACTTTAAGTAACGAAAGCTGTTGCGTATGCATTTGCGAACTCACTCGCAAACAGCTAGTCTAATTTATTATTTTCTCATACAAAAAAAATAATTGAAGTGTACTTTTTCTACAGATAAGATAGTTTTCGCTAGTTTTAACGCTACACCAAATTCTTTACAGTGTATCAACTCAAACCTTTTTATTGATTAGAATCACGCTAAATTGATACCATATTATATTTGTTAACAAAACTTCTCTTGGAAAATAGTAGATAATTGAGCATAGATATTTCAAATTATCAATGCATAATCTAATGAATATTCCAATATATATTAATGAAATACAGTTAATTTTTATGTTGTACTGTTAGTAAAGACAATAGATAGATTTGAATTGGTTATTTATCCTTCTTTACTGTCTTACTTTAAGTTTGTATACATCATTAAATTTTAATTAATAACATGTTAAATGTGTTTAATCATATATATTAGTAATGAATAATAATTTATTTTTTCAAAGTTTTTCTCAGGCAGAAAATCAGTTTGGTTTGATTGCATTATTTTGACAATTTTGTTTATCCTTAGATGTAGCAATTTGATTTTTACAAATAAAACTGACGTTCAATTACAATAAACAATAAAAGTAAAGCAATAGATTTTTAAATCGAAAACATCCAACAATTCAAGTCGGAAACAAATACTACGAGATTTGACAGTAATCAACAATCGGATTAATCAACAAAAATAACACAAATGGTCTCAATTGATAATTTTTTTCCATCTCATAGTACATCTATATTGTTATTCAAAATACAATAGAATAGAATTAATTTTTTTTTATTTAATTAAGAACCTCCGATGCAAAAAATAATTAAAATGAACTTTAAGAAAAAAAAGACCCACAAACGTTCTAAAAAGGACTAAAACAAACTTCAATAAATTTCAAAATCTAATTAATAATCTCAGTAAAGTAATATTTTTATGTTCTCTCCTCTGTTGGAATACTAAAACCCCAAACTTTCCAAGAACCCCTCCACGTTTTTCAGGTGCCAAAACTCGTCCACCAATCACAGACCCACAAACGTTCTAAAAGGGGAGGGTTGGAGCAGGTAAGGGGCCATTGTCAAGCCCATCCCACCCTCTTCTCCGAACAGGGCCATTCAACTCTTTTACAGTTTAGATACAGGTGGTGTGCATGCCCGTGTGTCCGTAGTTGGAACTTAACTACAGTAGCCATGATAGGACAAGGTCTGGTCTCCAAGCCGAGCATCGTATATGTTAATAATATGATGATGCTGCCGTACTACGCGAAGATGCTTTGGAAAAGGATTTTTATGGATTTGTGTGAAATAACTAAGAAAAGGCCACGGCAGTTGGATAACGTTGATGTTGGCAATTTGGAGCCGAATGGAGGTAAGCTTGTAGTTTTAATTATAAAAAAATTGCTTGAAGTGTGGGTAGACGCAGAGTGATGGGTACTTTTTAAGAAAATGAGCTGGCATCCCATTACTTCTAATGCCACTTAAGTCCATTCCCCTAACTTGTTATGTTTTTTAGCTGATTTGCAATAAAATAAAAATAATTTAAACCTATTTATTGCTTTAGTTGTTTTCATACACACAGGCTGTGAAATTAACCAGACTGAGTAAACCGCTGTTTTAAGAGGAGACCAGATGTTTTCTTTTTTTACCCACTCCGAAAAGAGTGAATTCCTCTATAGAGAGTGCATTTCGGCAGAAGGATGAAATAACTCAGACTGAGTAAAATCGCTCGTTGTTAAGAGTGAAACATAGTAAATAATATAAATACTTCATTTATTTTCATCCCATTATGAGGTAATATTAAAAATACTTCATTTATTTTCATCCCATAGTACTCCCAATTAAAAACGTGCATGCAAAATATGCATTAAAAAATTGTAATACTATGACTCTTTACCAAGAAAAATGAATAAATAGCATTTATTCAGAGGGGAGGGGGCGGTGTACTTGCAGTTAAATTATGGGCTTTACTTTTTTTTATATTGCTATATCTTACGTTTTTGCCAATTCTAAAATGTACGGCAAAGTTAGGAATTTGAATTATTTTTTTAATATTTAAGGAGCTTGAGCACAATTCAAGACGTATTCGAATTCGACTCAACCATCTCCACATTCTTAACACATCCCTAGTAACACATATATTATACTAGTCTCGATATTACATGTCAGAATGATATTGCGGATTGACAGCGAAAGGATGTCAAATAAAATTGTGTGCTTCTAGGTAGGTGAATTAAAAAAAAATTGCTGATCAGGAGAAAAAAAATGTGTTTTTTTTTAATTTGGACATGCCTGGTTCTGTTCACCAGCTTTCTTGTAGAAGTCTCTTGATTTTTATAACATAGCAGTTTTGTATGAACGCATGTGTGTTTTTTTAAGTTGTCCATACGTCCTTGGGCTGGTATTTTATGGATTTAATTAACTTATTTGTATTAGTGCTTAGTTAAGTATTATCAATCTGTCCTATATTATTTCCTTATGGATTTAAAAGAGTTGCAAACTATAAACCATTCCTCTAATCTTTACTTCATTTCTAATTTTTATTGGTTAAAAAAATAAATGAAGCTACCAGCGGTCAATTTATGTAATAGTTTTATTTTGCAAATAGAATTCTAATTATTGCCCAATAGTCATAATTTAACAAGTTTTGTTTTTAGCTCCACCCCCTCCCTTTTTATTTTTGAAAAAATAAATGTTTTATTTATGAAAATAGTTTTAAAAAATATTTCAATTACTTTTAATTTAAAATGGTGGTTTGGAAAAACCGTAAAACTTTGCATGGATATGTGTACCACCGAAATATCCTAAAAATAAATGAAAATCCACCTACTGTTTGTTAACTCCTGATGTGTTTGTAGTCTATAATATATATAGTATGGCATATTATAACTTAACCCCCTCAAAAACTTTAATTTGAACTTAATAACTTAAATTACCTCTTTCACATATCCTTAATATCACTTATTAATATCTTTAACATCCCAACAACAGCGTCATCTAGTCGCACCAAGTATAGCCTTTCCCATAGAAACTGTTAAGTCATCAGATTTTAAAGCTCACCTTTTAAAACTTTCTCATCATCGATGCTGAACCCTAATTGGTCAATCGAAGAACAAGCAGTAATAATCTGTAGCTGTGAAAGTGAATCCCTTTTTAATTAGACTTCGACATGTGAGTTGTGTGCTTCTCAGCGGCCGTTCTAGACCCTCTCTCTACTAGACGTAAAGGCTTGCATTTTAATACTTTAAGTATTTTAAATGAATTAATAAGAGAACCTTGGAAGTCCAATATTACTTCATTTCTAGAATCAACTAAAGAATATGTTTACTACTCTTTGTGAGGGAATAATCCCTTACATATACATAAGACATTCACTTTTGGTACTTTTCCGTTAGCCTGGCGTACATACCCTCAATTCGTCTCCAAACCTATGTCGTAATCTTCAACAATGTAAGGTTGCGTGATCGTTGCCATAAATGGCTCTTTATCCTTAGCTTGGCCCGGCTAAAGTACCCTTCCCTTTCGGTGTAATTATTTGTGCACTGTTTGCATTGAACACTCGTAGGCCTTCTGAGTGATAATAATAGTCTATCTAGCTAATAATAAAAATCTATCAGAACTGCCAAAATAACGGTGGTGGTAACTTCACTTTTTACTTGAGACATTTTATGTCTAAATACTATTTAGTATTATATTCGTCTAAAATTTCTTTCTTCTTTAAAAAAAAACTTCAGCATGGAGAAATTTGTAACTGAATAATATTATATTTTCTATCTGTAAGTGCTTAAACTACCGTGAAGTATTAAACATTGTAGTTAAGTTCATTTTGTTTTGTTATAATTCTTAATACTGTGTTCAATATATTTCAATAACTTCAACATTTTGATTCGTTTCGGTGAAGTTAAGATAAGTTAATAAATTCTTTTTTATTTGCGCCTTTTTACAAATGTTGTATTAAGGACGTAATAAGTAAACTACTTTGTTGGTTTAATTTTATTTTTAAAAAAATATTTAAAAGTCATCTTAATGAAATTTGGCGCTTTTCTGTGAAATATTTTCCCTATAAACTATGCAACTTACAATTGAAGGCTGTAGTTGCAAAACGCACAATCGCCAAAGTATAACTAATATGATGAGTCCTGTTCGTTCATTGCGACTTTTGACTATTGTAAATTCGATCGGACAAAGTCACCAATGAACTATCAGGACCCTATATAGAGGATTTTATGTTTGCAAACAAACCCGGCCCCCTCTGACTTCCGGTTTGGGACCGGAACTTGATTTTCTCCTGCCGTAGCGCGATGTGGTGAGGAGAAATGGGTGTTTTGAAAAATTCATTTTTTCCCCCCCAAATATAATTTGAATCATTTGTATTTTATAATATGTTATTTGACTCAAAAAGATTACAATTTGAGAAAATCATTTTTATTTTTAATCTATTTGCTTTTAGATTGAGAAACTTAAATTATTTACATAACCTAACTTAACGTTTGTGCGGTTTAAAAAACAATTTAGTACTTCCCCAAATATAAAAGCAATTACTCCCAATTGCATATTGTGTTTTATTATTTAGATAGAAGACTGTTTTTGTGAAAATCACTGCCATAATGACATTATTATTTTTTTGTTTATTATCAAAACTAAATAAATGTCAATAATACAAGTATTGGACCATTTATTACTATTTATTACTATATAGTGCACGTAGATGACGTGTGTGTTAAACAATAATACAAACAAGATAAGACAATTTATGAATAATAATTTTCAATTTATGGATTGTCATTTTAATCAATTGTAAGATTATATAGTTTGGTAGACTCTTACATAGTTTTAATAATTTAAAGAATTGTGCTTTTTTTGACAAATATTTGTAGTATTTTACCTCATGGACAACTCTAAAGTCTTCTTATTGATTAAAATTATTGATCGTAATTACGATTCTTATTATTTTTAATTTGATGGTAAAATCGTTGCATTTGTGTTTTAAATTCTATTTGATGCTAATCAATGTTTAAAATGGTCAACAACAGCTTGGATCATTAAAATCAAGTGTTGAATATTACGAACTCGGAAGCTGTATAAAAGAATTTTAAAATCTAGGCATCCGATTTGATGCTTCCACGTTCGTTAAAAACATTGCCAAAAATGTTGCACATTGGTTTGTACAACACAATAATTGCTGAATATATTTTCGTTTTTTGAGTATTAAAAGGTATGCATAGTCCTTTTTTGCTTTAAATTTGCCTTTGCTGAGATATTTTCAGATAAGTCTTTCTTTCGCGTACAAATTTGAGCGATTTTGTACGCGAAAGAAAGCCCTATCTGAAAATATCTCAGCAAAGTCAAATTTAAAGTAAAAAGTGACTATGCATACCTTTTGATACTCATAAAACGGATATCCATGCGAAATATTTTTGATCTAGGTTCATTTGGTACGATTTTGTGATAATTTGAATTTTTACAAAACTTTAAACGGCTCTTCTGAAGAACGGTCCTGAAAAATTTGCTGATAAATTTATTCTAAATATTAAGGAAATATACTTATGAAGAATACTCATTTTTACTTAATGCATTTTTATAATCTAATAATATATTGATCAACAACAAGAATATATATATTTTTTTTTTTGAATTAAATATAACAAAAAGTTTGTTTAACCAATTTAATGAAGTTTATGTAATAAGGTCTATCTCTTATCATGTAATTACGATATCATTTTTAAGTAATGTTTATTTTTATAATTTAATATGTTCAATGATTGAAATCACAATAGTTTGTTTATATAAAAAAATAGGTGTTATGAAACGAATCACTTTTACAAAATCAGGACGTACAAGATAAGAAATGATATCCACATTTTTCTACAAAAACCATTCAATCTAATTTTTTACTATTTATCTTGTTTAAAATTAAAAAAATTAATTTGAAGCATTATTAAAATTTTAAAATCATTTTAAAACTCATGAAAATATAGAAAAAAGTCTTAAAGTTTAAAAGTAAGTTGTAGGATGAATTCATTGACTTTATATCGCAAACTGTCAAGTTGTAGCAATTGAGTTTAGATTTATAGTAAAATACCGATGTTAAACGATTTAAAACTACTTATCGTTTGCTAAAATATTAAATTGAGAAAAATATATTGACATATCAATTTGCAATCTATGCATATTACATGAATTTTTTTTGTATATATATTTATTGTACTAAGTACCACAAAATTGAGCTTTTGAAATGGGTTTTCTTAAATGAGAGCATTTCAAATAAAGAACAAAATAAACAAATTAATTACCGACTTCAACCTTTCCATTTAAGCATTTCAAACTTAACTTCATTGCCGTATAGCAGCTGCAAACACATAGCGAAAAATCGCCAGGTGCGATAGGTCTTTCTTTCCCGCTCATTTTCATCAAAAAATGAACGCGGAAAAAAGACCTATCTATTAATTGCAGACTAACTAAGGCTCGGATCGCTATGCCGATTGCACCAATTGATAGATATCGAAATTTTGCATCCCATAGTAGTGTTAACTCAAAAAGTCAATTTTGTCCGATAGGTCACTTTTCCGCGTAAGGTGCGATATAATCTTACAATTGATTAAAATGACAATCCATAAATTGAAAATTATCATTCATAAATTGTCTTATCTTGTTTGTATTATTGTTTACGCACACGTTATCTACGTACACTATATAGTAATAAATAAATATACATATATACTTGTAATAAATGGTCAAAAACTTGTATTATTAGCATTTATTTAGTTTTGATAATAAACAAAAAAATATTAATGTCATTATGGCAGTGATTTTCGCAAAAACAGTCTTCTATTTAAATAATAAAACATAATCTGCAATTAGGAGTAATTACTTTTTGGGGAAGTACTAAATTGTTTTTTAAACAGCACAAACGTTAAGCTAGGTCATGTAAATAATTTAAGTTTTTCAATATAAAAGCAAACAGATTAAAAATAAAAATGATTTTCTCAAATTGTAATTATTTTTGAGTCAAATAACATATAAAAATACAAATGATTCCAATTATATTTGGGGGAAAAACTGAATTTTTCAAAACACCTATTTCACCTCACCACATCGCGCTACGGCAGGAGAAAATCAAGTTCCGGAAGTCAGAGGTGGACAGGGTTTGTTTGCAAACATGAAACCCTCTATATTTTAGCTATACTTTGGAGAATGTCAGTTTTGCCACTAAACCCTTCAAATATTAATTAATATGGCAAATAAAAATTAATCGATAATTCAGAGAAGAAAACGTTTAAAGTAAGAGGTTTAGATTAAAAAAGAAAACTAAGAAGTTTTGTTACATGTCCATCATAAATTGTATTTATTAAAGGAAATATTTTTAAAAAAGTTTTTTCATTTAATGTTGTTAACACTAACAAACCATTAATATATGTGTTTTGATGTGGAATCGTGAAATAATAAAGAATATTGTTATATTTGCAGTCACACGAAAAAAGGAAGATGAAAATTTGACTAAGGAGCTTCCGGAGTCAAAAGTTCTGTCCAGTGAAGTGATTCAAGATGCTAAAATCGATTTTGAAAAAGTCCAGGATGAACATGGTAAGAAAACATTTTAAAATTAATTTTTTAATCAATCCTGCAATGGAGCAATGGAGACAGAACCAGACAATAGATTCTCTGAGGGATAGGTCTTTACAGGTCAAAACAGTCAAGGTCAGTGACATTATTCATTGCAGAATTTCGGATGCATGTGAGCATTGCTCTTTGGCTTGAACTGGCAAACTCTATATTTTGGTTCATAGTCAACTTATGGTTTTACTCCATTGTTCCATTACTACATTACTTTTAGCCGCAAATATTAAACCACCATACGAGTGATTTTTTGTGAAATTTCACACCCTTCTCACTACTGGGGGGCCTATTTTATACTGACACTAAATAAGATCTAGATGAAAACGAGCCTATATCTTAATTTTCATTTCAGCTATATTAAACAGATTTATCAAATGTATTGATGGCTCTTGAAAATGCTCTCATAACTGTTTAAAATAATATAGAATTGTTTAATAATGAATTGTAAAGAATTATCTAATAATTAATTGTTAAGAATTGTCTAATAATTAATTGTTAAGAATTGTCTAATAATTAATTGTTAAGAATTGTCTAATAATTAATTGTTAAGAATTGTTTAAAAATTGATTTTTAAGGTAACCCGTTTAGAAGCGATAAAATTTTTGTTTGACTTTTAATTACCTAATATTAAATATAATATAATGAAAGTATTGCGATGGGGTTAAAAATTCAAAATTGAGATTTTTGTGTTTTCTATCCATTTTGGACGGTGCTGTTTATAAAACAAGTTGGTTTGTTACAAAATCTGTCACTTAAACCGCTTCCACACAACATTTGTGCTCAACAGGAAACACTATTTATACACCACAGAAAGAAATTCGCCAAACAGCGCCTTTAGCTAGTTGTAATTCCAAAATTAACTAATTTCTTTAATCTTCTTTTGCAGATCTGAAAATTAATCTTTATCGTTTGCTAATTTTTTTTGAAGTTCGAAGAATAATGATATATTTTTTTAATAAATATCTTTTAGTAGCCACCAATTTACAGTTCGAAAAATAAATTAATAAAATTGATGCGTTAAAAATAAAAGCGAAACTTTGCATATTCTTCATGCAAAGTTAGAATTCTTTATGCATCTTTTGCATACATATATTGAACCCTCAAAAGAACTCTATTGTAATATTACAACAATCCAAACTGAATTATATCACATAAATAAATATTCCTTCAAAAGTTTTTATTTTAAATAAATTTTTATCGTACGTTTACGAAATGGCAACAGTGAAAATATTGAATAAATAAATTTGGCTAGTTTCATTAAAATTTTATTTCGAAAATTCAATAATTATTACTTATCGTTTGCAAAAATTAATCTTTATTTTAAAGAATAAATATGTAATATTCCCCGCTTTTAAATAGAATGAAAACATTTCATATCAACCTACAAAGAATCTCGTAGTGAAATATATTTGACGTCATTTCAAACTGTCACATAAATTTATTGTCTAAAAGAATTAAAGTTTTTCGAGCGATTGTTGCGATGGCAATGGTGATTAAATTCTAATAAAAATGGCTTCCTTTGCTTTTTAAATGAGCATTAAATTATGCAGTTTTTTTTTAATAATTGAAGTACTTCGAATTCGAATTCTTTTCTGAAATTTTCAATGTATTCTAATTTCGATTCGCCGAATTTTTTGACGTATCACACTTTTCTGTAGCATTTGTAGTTTGGGCTATGAAAGTGGGTGACAGACAGACGGACTGAACGATTGTAATACCTTCCATTTTTTACATTATAAACGTAGTGTGGAAGCTAAAAAGGAGTTTTTCATACTGTATGTCTGAAACCACTCTACAGATCGAACTAAAGAACTACGGCCTTCAGATTTGGTACATGAGTTCGCAGTAAAGGGTTGCTACCATATGACTTTTTTTTTATTTTAAAGGTATTGAAATTTCCTTTGAGGGTATGCAATTAACTTTAAATGTGTAGTGGTTTATTAAATGGTAATTGGAAGTCGTGTGTTGTTACACCCTTCTAGTCTTTTAGAGTATTAGAGTGCTTGTTTGTGTTACTATACAATTAAATTTGCATTAAAATTTAACCTCGAATAGGTTAATGGGGCTAGTCTTTTCACCAATTCAAATTTCAAAACTGAGATGTAATTTTTTATTAGAAAACTAAGCGATTATTTCAGCAGCGGATATAAAGAATTTTTGTGTTTGATTGTTGTTTGAAACGCGTATGTAAACTGAAGCTAAATTCTAATTTATTAATCATTTTAAATAATCTTATTTAGAAATATTTTGATTAAAATGTTTTCTAAATATTACAACGTTTAAGTAAATGCTTATAATATACAATCTTATCTGTTTTTTTAAAACCAGTTGTCACTCTTACAGATTTAGAAAATCCGAAAGAAGCAGTCAATACACCATTACCTGATGCCAAGTCGGTTAAAGCCAAGAAGAAACGAAAGCGACAAAAGAGAAAAGGCAAAGCAGCAAATGGTAATTTTAGACTTGTTCAGTTAATTGAGTGGAAAATAAACGGGTTAGGTTCACTTTTGACTGGCTCGATATTTTATCTAAAATTTGTATGTATGAAAAAAGATATTAGAGAATCGAATTAATTTTCTCTTATTAAAAAAATGCAAAATACACGTGGACTTGTGTCCTTTTTATCTGACAAATGTTCTTTTCTTTTCATTTATACAGGAATTCAATCAAAATATACTAATTACAGAAAGAAGTTTGGATGTAAATAATTTTATTTAAAATAAATGTCTAAGATTTATTTTTTAGTTGCTGAAATATACAATTAAAAAAAAACTCCTATATCCCCCCCCCTACTAGTTCATAATTCATATTGTTCAACTGCATATATTCATTTTAGTTAATAGTACAAGTTATTATTATTAATTGTTCATTGTTGTTATGGGTAATTCTACCATAATTTTAACTTTCATGTCCCCTGATTGACACAACTTATTATTATATGAATATTTTTTTAAAAAAAAGTTCTTCTTATACACAGTAAGACTGGTACTTATATAACTATATAATAACCGTTTATAGATATAAATATTGCAAAAAAAATGGAACATAAAATATTAATGCCCCGTTATTATTAATGATGGGAAATTTAATTTCTAATTTTTGTATAATATTTTTGCATTTGGGACGATTAATTTTTCTTTTAAGAATAATGTAAGCATAAAATACTTTGGATTCGAAAAATTCGAAATGCATTTTACCAGAAATCACACACATAATTGATCGGAGTATTTTTAATGTCGATTGTTTATGTTAATTTAATTAGTATTTCATATTATAATTTGGATTTATTTATTATATGGTCTGGCCATGATGGATATAATTTTTTTTACAATAGGTAATGTAGTAAGGTATTTGTGTTTTTAGCCCTGAGTTTAAATATTTAAAAGTACACAACAATTTTTAACATAAAACAGTTTCGATATTATTTATAATTAACATTCTAAATTCGAAAAAAATCGAGAAATTTCACACAAAAAAATTATCGTGTCGGAATTTAGATCCTGTCAGGTTTTGGCCTTTTTTACTCAGCTAAATTTCAATAAACACCCATCATTTACTACATTGTCTTTTTTTAATACTTATGTGTAATTCCTTTGTTATTTTTCTTTACAGTTGCTGCGAAGGAAATCAACAGAAAAACTGAGTCAGCAACAAAATTGTTGTCCCCTCTCGCTCTTTACTTTATATTGCCACCGGAAGAAATATACGACAAACTCTCACTCTACATCTTGACCGATCAGCAGCTGAAGATGAAAGACTTTCCCATGGAATCGACCGAAAACCCTGGATACATCTGCAACAAAAGCTGCATAACACCCAGCACCCACCCCGAGCGTCACTGCACCAGATGTGGCCAAACCTTCATGGTGGTTGATGGTCAGTACTCGTCACTAACCTCTTGCACTTACCATCCAGGCAAAATCTCTTCTAAAAACGGCGTGATAGCGGCTGGCAATTATTTCTGTTGCGGCGGTAACTTCTTAGCTGAACCATGCACCAGACACAAGTTCCACGTGAGTGCCGAACGTTTCCTTGGTGATGTACCTTTTTCCAAAGTTCGGCAAAAACGTCAAGTACGCCGAGGTCAGCGTCGCTCGATATATGCCCTGGATTGCGAGATGTCCTACACCACTGCAGGTCTAGAGGTTACCCGGGTCGCGGTAGTAGGAGCAGATGGACTGACCGTCTTCCGTACCGACGTCCGACCAGAACATTCCATCCTGGATCTGAACACCCAGTTCAGTGGAGTCACCGATCGCGACGTCAAGATGGCGACTTCGACGTTGGAGGACGTCCAGGCGTTCCTCTTGACTTTGCTGAACGCGGATAGTGTTTTGGTTGGCCATGCATTACACAACGATTTGTTTGCTTTGAAAATGATTCACGAGAGAATAGTTGATACGTCTGTGGTGTTCCCCCATCCCTTAGGAGGGCGCCGTGGAAGCTCCCTCAAATTCCTGGCGAAGAAACATCTAGATTTGAGTATTCAAGACAGTTCAAGTGGCCATGACTGTATTGAAGATGCACGGACCTGTATGAATCTGATGTTAAAGGAAATACATGGCTAAAACGCTCGATGTGATAATCAGTTTTGATATGTGCAATCATTGAATCTCCTGCTTATATTTCATATGATATTATAAATAAAATCCTTATTTCATAATTATGAACATGACTGTTTACTTAATGCATTTCAATTCTGGACTCACCGATTAGTTGAATCCTAAGTAGTTATATGTTTTCATCCCCTCTCCACTAATCCCCTTCAGTTAAATTATATAAAAAAAAGTATCAAATTCTGAAAGAGTTAGGCGTGGTAAACACGAATATCTCAGTGAAAAAGTTTTCTTAGCTTTAATTTCTGTGGAATTCAAGTTATCTTTTGTTCAATTCCTGTTTTGCACAGTATGACTTTTGTAATTCGAAAAAAAAGTTGCATTTTCCCACTTTTCCTTAAGATAACAATCAAAATAATATTTTACTCAAAAACGATCTTATTGAGGAAAAATAAACTTTCATTTACCCTTGAACATATTTTTTCAAAAAAATTTATGCCTAACAAAACGTGCCAAAAAACATTAAAACCAACTGGTTAATACCCGTTTTTTTGGAGAAAAAAAATTATTCGCCTATATTGTAAAGTATAATTTATTTTATGTTTTACGGGCTATGTTAACAACTAATTTCTATACTAAAAAATGCTCGTTTTTTTAATATAAATAATCTTATCAGTCATAGAGAAAAGCGTGAAATGCAACTTTTTTCAAACATAAAATGTCATTTTGTGACAAAACTGTTAGAGAAAACGGGAAAACTTAGCCTGCATCAAAAACCACGTATGAGGAACATTTATTGCGTTTCAAAAAACTCTCAGAAAAAAGTTTTGTTTTTTCAGTTGATATTTATTTCGTGCGCCTCTTTCATACAAAAAAGTGAGTATCTTAAAAACTAGAGCTAAGATTTTTTTGAGTGTGATATTTTGTGTTCAGCACGCCAAATCCTTTTAGAATTTGATGTGTGCATAGTTTCCTCCCTGGGCCTTTTTACTACTGTTGAATAGTGAAATAGGACTCGGGTAAACTTTCAAGGGAAATTTCCGTGCAATGGATAAACTTTCAAGGGAACTTTCGGTACAATGGATAAACTGTACAGGCAAAAATGTCTTATAATAACCAATCAGGTTTTTATTTTACAATATGCGCCTTTTTATCATTCACATAGCAATTTAGGTTTGAATATTATATAGTAACTATTCATATTTGAAAACTAAAACTCCTCGGCGCAACAGCCTGTTAGTAGACCAAGGCCTGCCGTGGCCATTCCAGCTTACATGACCAAGGGGGTGCCAGGCATATGTCCCGGTAAGGTGGTCAGCCTCACGCGGAACCCCCAGTGTTTAGTTCCCAAGCATGCTTGGTACTCATTTTATCGACCCACTTAAGAGATGAAAGGGTGAGTCAACATCGCCCAATCCGGGACTCGATCCCCGGACCTGTGGCGTGGCAATGCGAGGCACTACCACTAACCCACTGGGCCTCTATTCACATTCAGTTTAAGCCAATCTTACATGAAATTATCATTTTTTTTATTTCAAATATTTAAATAAATAAAAATTGTATTTGGAATGTTTTACACTACTTAAATTTATTTAAAAACATTTCCTATACACTATAAAATGGGATTATTAAACCGCGCCAGTCAGCCTTTCAAAATCAGCTTATCTCAGCAAATATTTTTCCCTGACCTCATCTCTCATGTTTCACATGAATTGGTCTCACCTCTAATTGGTATAAAGTAGTATAAGCTACATAAAGAAGTTTTAGAAAAAAATTATAACATACAAAAATATTGTACGAATGCTTTTGACTGGCAATAAATGTCGTTAGGTAACCATAGAGTTAAGAAGAAGAAAGAGATGCTTGACGAGAAAATCATTGAACACATCATTTTATTCCTTAAAAAGTGTTGATTAAAATAAATACTGTTTGCGCAGTTATAGGCTGTAGCACGAGGTTTGAATTTTCACTAGATGGATGTAATTTTCTTCATAGGTAAGAAAAATGTATTGCAATTATATTTCTTATTAGAGAGTCATAAATCGCCAGGTCGATGTAGTAAGCTTTCTTCACTATAGAATAGCGCCAAATGCTTCGCCGGGAGCGTTTGTTTAGGCTTACTAAATAGCGATCGATGGCTTCACTTAGCAAACCAGCTTCTCCATCTTCTTCTTAACTCTATGATGCTTCTTAACTCTATGATGCCCTTTTACGTTTGCCAATGCGCAGTCCATTTTATATAATAGTACATGTATTTCAGGGGTGCCTACAGGGGGGGGGGGGGGGGGGGAGGTCAACGACGCAAACTGCATCGTTGAAATTTTAAGAGGGGGGGGATGATTTTTTTTTAAATAAAAATTAATAATAAATGGCATATTTTGGCTACCAAAAATAACCTAAACAAACTCTTATTATTTTTAAGTATCTGCGCCTCCCCCTCCCAGTATTCAGGCGAATTTCTTTTGGTTAAATCACAAAAGTAGGCGAAAACCCCGAAAAGTGGTCAGATTTTTTATTATATTTTTAACTTAAAATATAAGAATGGGTAACCACAATCCTCTTAACAAAACTAAAAAGAGAGAGGTTATAAATAATGTTCTAAGCGTCTACCAGACGCATATTTCTGACAATTATTACCCATATATCTTATTACTCTTACACAATTTTTGCAGTAAAAATGGATGCAGAATTGCTTTTTTGCATATTCGAACGCACTTTATTTTTGATTTAATATATTACGGCATCAAACGTTTAATGCTCAAACTACGTTAATAAACCAAAATGGGTGCACTAATTAATTGAATTATATGTCTTAATTGTGCGGTATTTATAAAAACGTATTAACTTCAAGCTATTTAGAGAAAACTATTCAACAAACGCTAAAATTTAAAAATCATTATTTTAAGGAATAAAAAAATCATAGTAGAAAGCAAAAGTTAATCATCCAATTAAAAATTGTTTAAAAAAAATTCCTAATTTTTTAAAAATCACATAAAACAGGAATCGCAACGAAAATCGTTAACAATTTGCAAAATGATAATTTTACTTTAAGAGGGGCCCGGCGTCGAAGAAAGCAATGTGCTGACAATTATTTCTCATAAACATTCCTTAATCGTTGTTATAGTATTTGAAGCAGGCATCATAAAACTTTCGAATATCGTATAACAATTCTATGAATGATTGACCTTCCGATAATATTTCTGGCTTAGCATACATACCCAGGCCCAAGCCATTTTCCCGCCAAATTAGACACGAAGCGAAAATAACTAATTGATTGCTTTAGAAACAGTAAAAGATATTTGTCGTCTTGTGTCAAGTGTGTGGGTGATTGTAAGTCTCTCAATTCCGAGTTTTACGGAAAGAATTTTGTTTAATATTTAACTTTAATTTTAATTTTTTGTTTCTTTTTTAAGTGAAACTATCTCTAAACATTATAAAATAATTCTGATTTGTTTGATATTATCAAATGTGATGTGTTGTATTAGGTAAAAAGCTATACTAAGAGAAGTATTTTTATGCATTAAGATTTGAGGGAATGAATTGAAAGTCGTTTTTAATTGGATCACGTGTTCGACTATTTTTATAAACTTAAAAAAATAATATAATTACTATTTCATTTTTGAGCGTAAATTTTTTCCAATTATGCTTGGGATTATACTTTCAGGACAAAGTTACCCAATTCGATGGTATTTAAACAACATTTACTATAACGTTTCATGTATATACACCGTAATGATTCCTATATATACACCGTCAGTGGTGTAAATTACTTAGGGTTCGAGTTACTCCATGAAGTGTTCAATATAATAATAAAAATCTACACTGTTTTTTTTTTTTTTTTTGGGGGGGGGGGGGGGATTTAAAAAAAATCTAGGGGGGGGGGGGTGCGTTGTTGGGGGGATCGGCACCTCTGTGTATTTTCCGGTTTGTGTGCTTTATCAGAGACTCGCTTATAAACCTTTGTCAAGTAAGACAGACACAGACAGAATTTTTACTGACACAGAGAGAGACAGTACACCCAGGGCAAAGGCGGGAATCAAACCCGCACCCGGTACAGTGCGCTGACTGTTAGCGTAATGGGCTGCGATCCAAACCGCTAAGCCACCCGGGTGCCTATGTAATGTGTTTCGCAATTTCAGCGTTTTCGCCTGCCTATTTCTAGCCTCCTAATTTAACCTCCTAGCTTTAACACAGCCAAATTACACCTCTTAAGAGGGATTGTCAGTCCCATAGAGCAAATGCATTAGTTTTGGAATCACAACTTCTGAAGAAGTATTGCTTTGCCGTGTTAGCCCTTTTTCCCCAAGTATGGGAATCAGCATAACCTCGAAATGAAACAAATTTGAAACGAAAATGTTATCTAGTTAATTAATTATAAATTTGTGAAGTTTTTTAAAATGCCAAAAATATACAGCAGATGGCTGTTTTAAAACTTTATCAATTAATAATTAAATAACCGAATGTTATTTTCTTTTCAATTTTGTTTTAAATGATGTTATGATGATTCCCATACCTGGTGAAAATGGGATAAGATGGCAAAGGCAATTCTTTTGCAAAAGTTGTGATTTCAAAACTAATGCATCATCTTTATGGGACTGACAGTCCCTCTTAACCGCTGTAAGTGACGAATCTCTTTCGTAACATCACAGAGTAAAGGGTATATCACACGAGTGGTTTTTCCCCAACCCAACTCAAAACGCAACCTCTGTTCCGACCATGATTGGCGGAAATTGCCACGTGCTATGACGTAGGCGTTGGAGAATTTTTCTCCAACTCTGTCGATTCCTCGCGACGGAGTTGGCCAACTTGACCCCAACAACCAATCAGGTGAATCGGTGACTGTCGCTACACTGACGTCACGGTTCTGTTTTGGTTGAAGCCAAATCTTCAGGTCATATTGCGCCAAATTGCCAAGCTGTTGTTTATTTATTTTACAAGCACGATATTTTGATGTTCAATCTGAAGTATAATAAGCTATTTGACACAAAGAGGAAATATAACTCTTTGATTTGACATTTCTTCTTATTTTTTCGATAAAAAAATGTTGAAAAGTTGTGGAGGTTTTAACGAAATTTTTTACTTAGAGCCAATTCCACACAAGATTTATTTATATATCTTAGAAAAAAATCATTTAGCACAGCTTTTAGTTCAACTTTAAGTGTAAGAAATAAGCTATTTTTATGGATTTTCTTTCGTTAATTCAATAATTTTATATATCATTTGCTATAATATATCATATATGTAAAGTAGATGGGTAAAACTGCCTCTTTTGTTCTAAATGTGAAAGCTAAACTGTATATCAGCTTTAATTTTAAATTTGTAAAAAAAATATTTGCAATTTTAAGCAAAATTCCAACAATTTATAGCCTACAAAATATCTCTCAACGCAAGTGTGTTAATTTAACAATCTAGTTGGGAAAATTAAAATTTTCAACTTATATCTCTCAGTGTTTATTTGTTTTATTACAGAATATGGATTTTAATAGTATATATGAAATCATCAATGAATTCAGATATATATTAATGACAATTTCAGTTTGACTTGTGAAATTCTTTTTAAAAGTGAGCAATCTTTATCAAATTGTAACATTGTTTTTTGCATACTCTTCACAACTTTTTCTTTTTAATGTCACCACTGAAGGATATGTAAAGGAAAAGAAATAGCCTCCACAACCAAACCCCAAGAATAAAAATATTTTTTTATAACATATACATCAAGTGATCATTTCCATCACTAAACAAAAGTGTGTGAAAGAAAAAAATAATAATTATAAGAGAAATCCTACGCATGCGATTAAATAAAACTCAAATTAATCCGAAGGTCCGATTTTTAATAAATTGGAGCCTACTGAAGAGATACTGTTTTAGTTATGACAGTCGGAAAAGAGAAATCTTTCCCTCCTCTGGCAACCCTTAAACAACTTTTGGGGGGCCGAAATTTGGGGGGGAAAGTTGCGTTGGAGGTTGGGTTGGGGAAAAACGCTCGTGTGATAAGGCCTTTATGTGATGTCACCAGAGCCAGAGACATATTATATGGAATGAACTGCGCATTGGCAAACCAAAAAGAACCCTTGCATAGTCACGCAACTTTTTGCTCACCCTGTATTATTACGTCTGCAATGATAAAAGAATAACTGGCGACACGCACCACTGACACTTTTGATTGTCTGAAATACAAATCATAAGAACATCGCGACTGCACAGGTAGGACTACTAAACCTTGAGATAGTGTTATTTTATAACAACCAATTAGAGATCGCACGTGGCCGATAGTGTTACACCGAGGACAAAGATATAGAAAAATAGTTTCTTACTGCTCGTTATTTGTAATGACGTATCGGTTCGTTGGGATGCATAGCATCGATTTGGCGAGTTAAAGACGGTTTCACTTTTTTCCCCTCGGCAAGTATCTCATTTAAACTCCATTTTTACTAATAAATGCTTGGTTGACCTTAATCCTGGTCGTTGAAACAGCTGTTAAAACGTATGGAAATGACATTGTGATACTGTTAACTCTGATAAACTTTTTGTTATATTTATATAACTCTTTTGCAATCTAACTTTATGGTCCAAAACTGATAACAAACACTTGAATCGCTTTTATCAACATTTGAAAAAAATAACAGTGCTTGAGTAAAAATAGCAGAATAAAGTTATCACACCTTAAATAACAAGCGAAAAGTTCAGTTTATAATTTTAAACAATATCGCATTATTCGTAAAATATTCGAAATTAGGATGATTTTAAAAACGATGGTAAGTGTGTAATTCGTTTATTTTTACAAATTATTTCATTTTTTTCGAATTATATATTTTGAACGTTTTTATGTTTAATGTAAAGAGTCTACTGTATATTTTAAGGGTTTTTAGCCTACTTTTCTTTTTAGCTTCCCCACTATGTTTATAACGTAAAAAGTGGAAGGTATTATAATCGTTCAGTCCGTCCGTCTGTTTGTCCGTCCGTCTGTCAACCACTTTCACAAAATGAACTGCTAGTCTCACAAACAAGTGGGATACGTCATTTTGAAGCAAAAAATCAGACTAGGTTACATTCCAAATTTCATTAAAACATTTTAATTAGAAGTTTATTTAAAATTTAAATAACGAAAATTTTAATCTACATTGAAATAACATGCAAATTCCATTTTTATTCAATATTTTCACTGTTGCCATTTCGTTAAACGTACGAGAAACTTTATTAAAAATAAAACTTTTGAAAGAATATTTATTCATGTGATAGATATAATTCAGTTTGGATTGTTGTAATATCACAATAGAGTTATTTTGATGGTTTACTATATATGTATGAAGAAAGATGCATAGAGAATTCTAAACTTGCATAAAAAATGTGCAAATTTTCGCTTTTATTTTTAAAGCATCAATTTTACTAATTATATATTTTTCGAACTGTAAATTAATTTAACAAACGATGAAAATGGGAAATTGTGGCGACTCAAAGATATTTATTAAAAAAATTACATTATTATTCTTCGAACTTCAAACAAATTTAGCAAACGATAAAGTCTAATTATTAATTCTGAGAAAGAAGAACGAACGGTTGGGCGGCAAAGGAAATTTTGGCGTTTAAAAGTTTGAATTACAACTAGCTAAAGGCCCTGTTTGGCGAATTTCTTACTGTGGTGTATTAATTGTTTGTTTCCTGTTGAGCACAAATGTTGTGTGGAAGCGTTTTAAGTGACAGATTTTGTAACAAACCTACTTGTTTTAATTCGAAAGAATTAAAAACAAGAAGTTCATAAAGAACTAAAATAGCCTACTTTCCTGTTACTTAAATACTTACTGAAGTTCTAATCGGGAAAAAAACTAGGTTTCTAAAGTAAATATCATCAACAGCCGTTTCTACACTAGATTTATACACATTAGAAAAAAACAGCCAAAAAAGCCAAAATCAACTATTTTCCTTAATATTCTTTCGTAAATTAATTAAATATTATTTATCATCTGCTCGTGATTTATTTATAGTTCGAAGAATAATTAAATATTTATTAATAACAAAAGTAATGAAACCACTCCGAACTGCATTAAAAAATAAGAAATGTAAATTAAAACTAAGCATAATTGCATGCAAAAGTATGCCTTGCCGCTTTCTTGGTAGATAATTAATGAATAATCAAAGAATCAAATTGTGCTACATTTTCTGACGTCATTCCAAACTGATTCATGAAAATATTATTTTGCTTCAAATATGTTTAAATAAATAAAGTATCTCATGCCATTGTTGATTTGGCAACAGTGAACCGAAAGATAGTAGATTTATGTCCGTCCGGACGTACAGACAGACGGACAAAAAGTATGAAAGTTGGGTATCTGAGGTCATAGCTTTCTAACAAAAAAAGAATTTTTAAGATCCGATGGATAGAACCGATTTTGGAAGGGGGGTACGGACAGACAGACAGACAGACGGACAGACGGAAAGACAGACAGACATACGAACAGACAGACAGATGGACATCAACCGCATTTCAATACCTACAGTGATTTAAATGACTCAAAATTGAATTTCAATGCTAATTCAATGGGAAATTCGCCGACAGATAGTAGATTTATGTCCGTCCGGACGTACAGACAGACAGAAAAAAAGTATGAAAGTTGGGTATCTGAGGTCATAGCTTTCTAACAAAAAAAGAATTTTTTAAATCCTATGGATAGAACCTATTTTGGAAGGGGGGTACGGACGGACAAACTGACAGACAGACGGACATCGACAGCATGTCAGTACCTACTTTTTCATTTTTAGCCTACTTTTCTTTTTTTAATGCGAAAGAATTAAAAAATGAAAAAGTAGGTATTGACATGCGGTCGATGTCCGTCCGTCTGTCTGTCCGTACCCCCCTTCCAAAATCGGTTCTATCCATCGGATCTTAAAAATTCTTTTTTTGTTAGAAAGCTATGACCTCAGATACCCAACTTTCATACTTTTTGTCCGTCTGTCTGTACGTCCGGACGGACATAAATCTACTATCTGTCGGCGAATTTCCCATTGAATTAGCATTGAAATTCAATTTTGAGTCATTTAAATCACTGTAGGTATTGAAATGCGGTTGATGTCCATCTGTCTGTCTGTTCGTATGTCTGTCTGTCTTTCCGTCTGTCTGTCTGTCTGTCCGTCTGTCTGTCCGTCTGTCTGTCTGTCCGTACCCCCCTTCCAAAATCGGTTCTATCCATCGGATCTTAAAAAAAAAACAAGAAGTTCATAAAGAACTAAAATAGCCTACTTTCCTGTTACTTAAATACTTACTGAAGTTCTAATCGGGAAAAAAACTAGGTTCCTAAAGTAAATATCATCAACAGCCGTTTCTACACTAGATTTATACACATTAGAAAACAAGAAGTTCATAAAGAACTAAAATAGCCTACTTTCCTGTTACTTAAATACTTACTAAAGTTCTAATCGGGAAAAAACTAGGTTCTTACAGTAAGTATCATCAACAGCCGTTTCTACACTAGATTTATACAGATTAGAAAAAAAAATCGAAACACAGCATCCAGCTAATAATTTAAACTCCTAAAAGCCAAAATCAACTATTTTCCTTAATATTATTTCGCAAATTAATTAAATATTATTTATCGTCTGCTCGCGATTTATTTGTAGTTCGAAGAATAATTAAATATTTATTAATAACAAAAGTAATGAAACTCCAAACTGCATTAAAAAAAAATAAGAAATGTAAATTAAAACTAAGCATAATTGTATGCAAAAGTATGCCTTGCCGCTTTCTTGTTAGATAATAAATGAACAATCAAAGAATCAAATTGTGCTACATTTTATGACGTCATTCCAAACTGATTCATGAAAATATTATTTTGCTTCAAATATATTTAAATAAATAAAGTTTCTCATGTCATTGTTGATTTGGCAACAGTGATTAAAATGACTCAAAATTGAATTTCAATGCTAATTCAACGGGAAATTCGCCGACAGATAGTAGATTTATGTCCGTCCGGACGTACAGACAGACGGACAAAAAGTATGAAAGTTGGGTATCTGAGGTCATAGCTTTCTAACAAAAAAAGAATTTTTAAGATCCGATGATTAGAACCGATTTTGGAAGGGGGGTACAGACAGACAGACAAACGGACAGACAGGCGGACAGACAGACGGACAGACATACGAACAGACAGACAGATGGACAGACAGACAGATGGACATCAACCGCATTTCAATACCTACAGTGATTTAAATGACTCAAAATTGAATTTCAATGCTAATTCAATGGGAAATTCGCCGACAGATAGTAGATTTATGTCCGTCCGGACGTACAGACAGACGGACAAAAAGTATGAAAGTTGGTATCTGAGGTCATAGCTTTCTAACAAAAAAAGAATTTTTAAGATCCGATGATTAGAACCGATTTTGGAAGGGGGTACAGACAGACAGACAAACGGACAGACAGGCGGACAGACAGACGGACGAACAGACAGACAGATGGACAGACAGACAGTTGGACATCAACCGCATTTCAATACCTACAGTGATTTAAATGACTCAAAATTGAATTTCAATGCTAATTCAATGGGAAATTCGCCGACAGATAGTAGATTTATGTCCGTCCGGACGTACAGACAGACGGACAAAAAGTATGAAAGTTGGGTATCTGAGGTTATAGCTTTCTAACAAAAAAAGAATTTTTAAGATCCGATGATTAGAACCGATTTTGGAAGGGGGGTACGGACGGACAGACAGACAGACAGACAGACGGACAGACGGACAGACGGACATCGACCGCATGTCAATACCTACTTTTCATTTTTTTAATTCTTTCGAATTAAAAAAAGAAAAGTAGGCTAAAAAAATCGAAACACAGCACCCAGCTATAATTTAAACTTCTAAAAGCCAAAATCAACTATTTTCCTTAATATTCGTTCGCAAATTAATTAAATATTATTTATCATCTGCTCGTGATTTATTTGTAGTTCGAAGAATAAATATTTATTAATAGCAAAAGTAATGAAACTACTCCGAACTGCATTAAAAAAATAAGAAATGTAAATTAAAACTAAGCATAATTGCATGCAAAAGTATGCCTTGCCGCTTTCTTGGTAGATAATTAATGAATAATCAAAGAATCAAATTGTGCTACATTTTATGACGTCATTCCAAACTGATTCATGAAAATATTATTTTGCTTCAAATATGTTTAAATAAATAAAGTTTCTCATGCCATTGTTGATTTGGCAACAGTGATTTAAATGACTCAAAATTGAATTTCAATGCTAATTCAATGGGAAATTCGCCGACAGATAGTAGATTTATGTCCGTCCGGACGTACAGACAGACGGACAAAAAGTATGAAAGTTGGGTATCTGAGGTCATAGCTTTCTAACAAAAAAAGAATTTTTAAGATCCGATGATTAGAACCGATTTGGAAGGGGGGTACAGACAGACAGACAAACGGACAGACAGACGGACAGACATACGAACAGACAGACATACGAACAGACAGACAGATGGACATCAACCGCATTTCAATACCTACAGTGATTTAAATGACTTAAAATTGAATTTCAATGCTAATTCAATGGGAAATTCGCCGACAGATAGTAGATTTATGTCCGTCCGGACGTACAGACAGACGGACAAAAAGTATGAAAGTTGGGTATCTGAGGTCATAGCTTTCTAACAAAAAAAGAATTTTTAAGATCCGATGATTAGAACCGATTTTGGAAGGGGGGTACAGACAGACAGACAAACGGACAGACAGACGGACAGACATACGAACAGACAGACAGATGGACAGACAGACAGTTGGACATCAACCGCATTTCAATACCTACAGTGATTTAAATGACTCAAAATTGAATTTCAATGCTAATTCAATGGGAAATTCGCCGACAGATAGATTTATGTCCGTCCGGACGTACAGACAGACGGACAAAAAGTATGAAAGTTGGGTATCTGAGGTTATAGCTTTCTAACAAAAAAAGAATTTTTAAGATCCGATGATTAGAACCGATTTTGGAAGGGGGGTACGGACAGACAGACGGACAGACGGACAGACGGACATCGACCGCATGTCAATACCTACTTTTTCATTTTTTTAATTCTTTCGAATTAAAAAAAGAAAAGTAGGCTAAAAATTGTTAGAAAGCTATGACCTCAGATACCCAACTTTCATACTTTTTGTCCGTCTGTCTGTACGTCCGGACGGACATAAATCTACTATCTGTCGGCGGATTTCCCATTGAATTAGCATTGAAATTCAATTTTGAGTCATTTAAATCACTGTAGGTATTGAAATGCGGTTGATGTTCATCTGTCTGTCTGTTCGTATGTCTGTCTGTCTTTCCGTCTGTCTGTCCATCTGTCTGTGTCCGTCTGTCTGTCTGTCCGTACCCCCCCCCCCCCTTCCAAAATCGGTTCTATCCATCGGATCTTAAAAATTTATTTTTTTGTTAGAAAGCTATGACCTCAGATACCCAACTTTCATACTTTTTGTACGTCTGTCTGTACGTCCGGACGGACATAAATCTACTATCTGTCGGCGAATTTCCCATTGAATTAGCATTGAAATTCAATGTTGAGTCATTTAAATCACTGTAGGTATTGAAATGCGGTTGATGTCCATCTGTCTGTCTGTTCGTATGTCTGTCTGTCTTTCCGTCTGTCTGTCTGTCCGTCTGTCTGTCCGTACCCCCCTTCCAAAATCGGTTCTATCCATCGGATCTTAAAAAAAAAAAATTGTTAGAAAGCTATGACCTCAGATACCCAACTTTCATACTTTTTGTCCGTCTGTCTGTACGTCCGGACGGACATAAATCTACTATCTTTCGGCGAATTTCCCATTGAATTAGCATTAAAATTCAATTTTGAGTCATTTAAATCACTGTTGCCAAATCAACAATGGCATGAGAAACTTTATTTAAACATATTTGAAGCAAAATAATATTTTCATGAATCAGTTTGGAATGACGTCATAAAATGTAGCACAATTTGATTCTTTGATTATTCATTATTTATCTACCAAGAAAGCGGCAAGGCATTTAAGTAAGTATTTAAGTAACAGGAAAGTAGGCTATTTTAGTTCTTTATGAACTTCTTGTTTTAATTCTTTCAAATTAAAAAAAGAAAAGTAGGCTAAAAATGAAAAAGAAGGTATTGACATGCGGTCGATGTCTGTCTGTCTGTACCCCCTTTCCAAATTCGGTTCTATCCATCAGATCTTAAAAAATTCTTTTTTTTTTTGTTAGAAAGCTATGACCTCAGAGACCCAACTTTCATACTTTTTGTCCGCCTGTCTGTAAGTCCGGACGGACATAAATCTACTATTTGTCGGCGAATTTCCCATGAAATTAGCATTGAAGTTCAATTTCGAGTCATTTAAATATCTGTTGCCAAATCAACAATGGCATGAGAAACTTTATTTATTAAAAAATATTTGAAGCAAAATAATTTTTTCATGAATCAGTTTGGAATGACATCATAAAATGTAGTACAATGTGATTCTTTGATTGTTTATTAATTATTAACCAAGAAAGCAGCGAAATTTTTTGCACACAATTCTGTTTGATTTTAATTTACATTTTTTATTATTTTGATGCAGTTTGGCGTAGTTTCATTATTTTTGTTATTAATTAATATTTAATTATTCTTCGAACTACAAATAAATCGAGCAGACAATAAATAATATTAAGTTAATTTGTGAAAGAATATTAAGGAAAATACCTGATTTTGGCTTTTAGAAGTTTAAATTATAGCTGGATGCTGTGTTTAGCGATTTTTTTCTGTGTGTAAATCTTGTGTAGAAATGATTGTTGATGATATTTACTGTTAGGAACCTAGTTGTTTCCCTATTAGAATTTCAGTAAGCATTTAAGTATTAGGAAAGTGGGCTATTTTAGTTCTCTAAAAACTTCTTGTTTTTTACATATTTGCACTGATACAAGTTTGAAATGTTGCTTTATAGTGGTTTTATCCAGTTGTTGTGGCTGGTGTGCTTTCATGTTTAACACACGTTGAAAGCTTGGAATGTCCTGATGGACTAATTTGTCCCGAACGTAAGTATTTTACTTTAAACTCTAATAAACATGCGCTACTGTGGAACATAGTAATTCAATTTGTATTTAAAATCATTTGTTAAAATAACTTGCTCTTAAAATAATATAAATATTAAATTTATTTCATTATTTTTATTATTATAGAATTCTATACTTGTTTCGAAAAGTTTATTATCTAACACGTTAATTTAAATAAATAGTTATTCATGTGAATAAAGTTAATTTTTTTTAGCGAGAGTAATGTTTTTTTCCACGCAGAATAATTTTTTCCCCGAGTTAAAAATTTCATAAAGTGTTTTTTCGCGTGCAAAACAAAAATATGTTTAATTTACAGTTAGAATAATAAAAAGTACACAAAATTTCCCACCAATGGTTCATTCGACCTTTATCCTAGAAACAGAAAGTTTTTGGCTTTCAATTGATGAACAACATTATGAGTGGATTGCTTGAAACAAAATTTGCGTAAAAGTTACTCTTCATACTAAAATAAGTCAAACTTTAATCGTTTTAATCGAAACCCTCATTTTAATTTCATGTTTCAAAAATACGAAAACAGTTAACGGGAAATGTCAAATTGCAACGTATTTCATTTCGAATTTGCGGAATTATGAGCGTATGAATATTAAAAAGACATAATGCTATTATGGTAGTAATAACATACGGTCATATATTAACAGTAACCATATATTGATTACATTGTTGCTACTGTTTAAGTTTTTTACACGTAAAACTACTCGTAAAAGTTTAAACTTTCCAAACAACTTTTTTTCGTATAGTACTTCGCGATTCTCCAATCCAAATGTGCATAATTTAAAAAAATATATTGTTTTATTTAAAAAAGTATTTTTTTGAATTTAAATCAAAATACTAATAAATTTTTTGTTTTTACAGTAATCAATACAGGACTTTTAATTAAGCCGTAATCCAACATTTGTACTCTACAACTAAAACTTACTGGGGAAATCCTGATTTGTATTTTCTGTTGTTGTTGTTACAAACCCCTCAAACCTGAAACAGCTGTTGGGGCATGATAAATTTTTAAAAAAAAAAAAGGGGAAAGGGCATCACACCTAGGCCCGGGCCCAATTTTTGGGGGTTTGGGTTTTAAAAATTTGGGAAAAAAATTTCCTTTAAAAAAGTTTTTTTTTTTTAAAAATTTTTCCAAAAAATTTTTTTTTTTAAACTAAGGTTTTTTCGTTTTGTTCCCCCCTATTTTTTTTTTTTAAGCGGGGGGGAAGAAGGTTAAAGGGGGGCAGGGGGGGAAAAAATTCTCCAAAGGGGAAAAGAAAAAACCCCCCCCAAATTTTAAAATTGGGGGGTTCTTTAAAAAAAATTTTTTGGGTTAAAAATTTTAAAATTTTTTTTCCCGGGGGGATTGGGAAAAAAAAAATTTGTTAAAAAAGGGTTTTTAAAATTTAAATTTTTTGTTTTCTTTTTTTAAAAAATGTGGTGGGGGTTTTTGTGTCAAATTCTTGTAAAGTGGGAAAAAATTTTTTTCCCCCAAAAAAACCCCCTTTTGGGTTTTTGGGGGGGGATGGTGGGAAGTTTTGGAAAAGTTGGGGCCTTTTTGGTTTTAAAAAAAAATTTTAATTTTTTTTTTGTTTTTTTTTTTTTTAAATTTTTTTTTTTATTTTGGGGAAAACTTTTGGAAAAATTTTTTGGGGATAAAGGGGAAATTTTTTTTTTTTTAAAATTAAATTAATTTTTAATAAAATTTTTGGGTTTTTTTGTCAGTCTAAGAAATAAACCGTTTTTTTGGTTTTTGAACAAATTTTCTTCATTTGGGGAACCGGGGTTTATTTGAAGGGTTTGGGGTCCGTGATTAATACCGTAAATAACATTTTTCGTTGGGGACAAAAAAACGGGTTCGAAAAAATTTCAACAGCAAAAAGGATTTCAAAAAAGAGATTTAAACCGGAATTGGGAAAAATTTTTAAAAAGTCCATGCGGTTTGAAGGAAATTATTTTGGGCGATCGGATGTCCGGTTTTTACCCCCAATATTTTTTTAAGCGACTATCCCGTGTGTGAAAGCGAAGGGAAAAATTTGGGGGAAGTTTCGAAAGGAAAAGTTAAAAAAAGCCAGGTTTGGAAGGGAAAAAATTTAGAAAACAAAGGGTTTTCAATCAAGGAGCAGAAAAAAGTTGGGAGCCGTAATGTTTTAAAAGGGGTTTAAAAATTTCTTTCCAAATTTTAAATTTGCGTTTAGTGTGTTTAAAAGGCGCATTTTGGAGCAAAATCCAACTATTCATGATGATAATGAATCCCCCAAAAAAAAATTAGATTTTTTAAACCCCCTTTCGGTCCCCCCCCCAACGGGGAATTCCCAACGGGGAAGCCCCCCGTAAATTGAAAAAAATTTTGAAAACTCCTTTTAAAAATTTTTTTTGAAATTGTTAAGTTTAAATGGTAATATCAGTCAAAAAATAAAAAATTTTTCTTGACGCTTTAGAAATGGGTTTTAATAGGGCTGGACTCTTTTTAGACAACTGTTGTGAAAAGGGGTCTCAGTGCTGTGGTGGCGAATGCTGCCCGCCTGGATCTCAGTGTTGTGGTCGCGAATGCTGCGAGGCTAGGTCTCAGTGTTGTGGTAACACATGCTGTAAGGTTCAGTCTCAGTGTTGTGGTAGCGAATGCTGTCCGTATGGGTCTCAGTGTTGTGTTGACAGTTGTTGTCCGTATGGGACCCAGTGCTGTGGTGACAGTTGTTGTCCGTATGGGACTCAGTGTTGTGGTAACCAATGCTGTGCAATCAGGTCTCAGTGTTGTGGTGACAGCTGCTGCCCGAGTGAGTCTCAGTGTTGTGGAGACAAATGCTGTACGAAGGGGTCCCATTGTTGTGGTGACAAATGCTGTATGGACGGGACTCCATGCTGTGGTGACAAATGTTGTACGCCTGGGGCTCAGTGTTGTGGTGACCAATGCTGCACCGCTGGGTCTCAGTGTTGTGGTAACAAGTGCTGTACGGCTGGGTCTCAGTGTTGTGGTGATCAATGTTGCCCGTTTGGGAAGTGTTGTGGTTATAAATGCTGTACATCTGGGTTTTAGCACAGTAGGTATCCACTTATCCTTTATTTCGCGTATCCGGACTGCAATGGTATCATTGCGCTCCATCCATTCACGCATCCACAAGTTTAACACGTAAAAGTGTAGCCTTTTTATTTTATCTCAAAGCTCTTTTTGTTTTAACATAGTCTCTTTCTACCATTCTCAACATAATTGGGTAAACTGTACCCTAACAGTAATTGGGTATAGTAACTAACTGTAATTGGGTAAACAACTAACAGTAGTAATTGAGTAAACTATGCCCTTATTATCTATTTTTTATTTTTTAATTATTGAATTGCCCCTTCATTTCATGTTTCAAATGGTAAGCAAATAAGTCAGTCATTTTCTGACTAAATTAAAATTTTATCAATTTGCAACATTATAACAGAAATCGGGTAATCTAAATCCAGTTTCTGTAGATTCCAATATTTCTATAATTAAATGTTTTTTCCCTTATTTAAACTGAATTCTTTTTATTTATAAATATGGTTTTAACTCAGGTTTAATTTTAGATAATATAAATAATTTAACTACATTCCACTTTTTTAGCTTTTACATAATATTTTGTAGATTATGAGTATAAATTTCTAAAAGAATTTCTTGCTTCCCCGCGTCATCTAGACGTACTTCTACCGGTTTATAAAGTATAAAGGTGCGATTCAAGAAGTACATATCTAGCTACTTTAAAGAGATTATAATACTATCTTCCACTTATTACGTTACAATGTAGTGTGTAAGCAAAAAATTAAATGTGTGATATTTTTGTGCTTTTTTTATTTGTAAGATTATTTTAAGAATGAATAAAACATTTAAAACTTATAGGATTGTTTGTATTATTTTCACCACCTTAGCCGTCAAGAGATCTGGGAATTCATATATTTTACTATCGTAATAGTTATATAATAATATTTAGTATAAATAAAAACAAAATTTAATTAAAAAAAATCATTCAAATTACTTGGAGCTTTTTTTAACAAAAATATTTGTTTTTTTAAAACACAAATGTATATTTTATTTCTAACTGTAGTAAGTTAAAGTAGAGTAATTGTAAACATATTTTGATGTTGAACTTTTAGTACGTTATAGTCAGGATAAAATAATGTAATTAATACCATTATCTTATGCAACTCTCCTATTTCAGAAGTCATTTTTTTAAATATATTTTTTCACTCTGTACTAGGCTTATTAGAATTCCACCACTTCTTTAAAATTCCCTGTCATTTTTAGGTAATTATAGCCAGCTATTTTTCTTATTTTGAAATCAAATTTGGGAGACATTTAAATTAGAAGTTTGGATAATGAAATAAAAAAAATCTATTTCACATGCTCCTTTAGCGCCCGTTTGGCGACACATAGGTACAATTGGCAAAAAAAAAGGGGGAAGAATATCTAAACAGACAATATATATTGTTCAACGATATTCGTGAATGGTCAAAGGGTTTTAAAAATTTATATAGAAATCTAATTTTTATATAATTGAAATTCTCCTAATTTCATTTAAAGAAATTTAATAAATTTAAACAATATTAAAATATTTATTACATTATAACTACATATATTTTACATTATTTACAAACAATGTTGCATGATTTATTGTATGGCCTTTTCTGCATAGCATTTTGTCCACGTTTGTTTATTTCTTTTAAATGATAAATTAAAAAAAAAATTGTGCGACGTAAATAAGTTAGAAATAAAGTCAAATATATTCCCAAAGTGATTGTATGTTAATATGAAATGTTTTGCTTCGATTTAAAAGAGAGTATCTTTATACATTTATTCTTGGAATATAAATTAATTTAGCAAAAGATAAGAAATACTTATTGAATTTTCGAAAGAAAATAAATGAACCTAGCCAAATTTAGCTTGTAAATTTTTAATATAGAATTAATACTGTGTTTTTTTAATGCTGAACACAAATGTTGTGAGGAAGCGGGCAGGAAGTGACAAATTCTGTTACAAACCTACTTGTCTTTTTCCCATAGGACTAATGCTAAAATTTGCAGGACACAACATCGTACAGAAACATTGCTGAGAAACCTGAAATATTTATCAAGAGACAATAAGTTTAACTGGAATAAATTACAAAATTTTACTGCGAAATGACATGTAGTTTGCTTTGAATATTTTTTTTTTAAATATGCATTTGTGCTGTAGTGCCATCTATAGTGAAACTATTAAGATAATAAAAACTATATTGATAGTATATATATTATATAATAATAAAAATAAACTACATGTCGTTTCGCAATAAATTTTTTGTTACCCGAGCAAAATCCTACACGTATATTCTTAATCTAAACATACTTTTCATACAAATATATGCTAAAAAGTATTTTTGCAAAGTAATTTTTAAAAAAATTATGTTTTATGGTTACTGAGAGACACGCCTTAAGCTCTAAAAATACACATTTTTAATGCTATGCTATAAATGCAAAAAGAAAGGCCGTATCACTTATTTGTAGTTAAAAACAATGTTAAAATAAACTGTTAATGAAAAATTCCTTTAAAATTAATTACTAAAATAACTTTTTGAAAACTTTGAAAAAAATTTAAACTAATTTTTTTGAGAACTCTAAGATCGTATTGACCCTCGTTCAACTTCATTTTTATAGAAATAAATTATTGACACCTAAAATCAAAGTTTGAAAACTGATATTTGGATCTTTTTCTATCGGACCAGGTCAGTTTCGGAACTAATTAACACGTTAATTGTCTGTGAGGAGGTTTTAAAAAATGTCCCTAAATGGGGACGCCAGGTCGCAAGAGCCTTCCTCTACACGAAGTATTATTCGTCGTTAAATCTCAAATGAGCTTAGAATTCAAAAGCCAAAACCGTTACTAAATAAATATGAACTTATTTGTGACAGCTAGCAAATAAGTCCGTAGAAGATGTGGCTACCTACTTAGCACTAAAATCTAACAATTTAAGCTCTTTATATAAAGAAACATATACAATACAGTCCCTGTAATAGATTCCCTTAAAGATTTTCTTTCTGATTTGTCTAACCAACAGAATCGTGTTAAGCACACTTCACCATATTCGGGAAGAAGTGTTTTGGGCGCCATTTTCCAAAATGGGGGACGCCGATTTTGTTTTGTATGTATTTTTGCTTCTGTGACAGTTATACTCATCATTTATGTATCTAATTTTATGTTTTTGAAGGTAAGGAATCGACTAAGATCATTTTTAAAGTTACCTGACTAATTTATCAAAGAAAAATAGCTATTTGCAATTTAGAAAAAAATATTGGGACAAAAGTGGTATACAAGCAATATTTTATTTGAAAAGTAATCTTTACACTTGACGGCTCAATGGCTGGGAGGAATTGCGGGCCCGCCTCAGAAGCTCAAGATCGCGGAGTCGGCATATTTTCAGGATGGGAAAATCGTCGACAAGCCTGTTTCATGATTTTGTGACATGTAAAAGATACATTGAGTGCCTATTTGGCTTGGGTTCTCTAGGCAAAATAAAAGTTTTGCATGACTCCGATATTGTCATCACACGTAAGTAAGCTATCCTTCTTCATAAATGATTTTCACTATTTTCTCGTGCTTATTAAGTTCGTTCAGGCCCAGGAGTCCAGCCAGAAAGTATGGTTTTTGTAAGATTTCAAAGTTAAGGAAGACCTGCTTTGTAATGAGACCGCCTAAAGGATACATGGTGAAACACTGTTTGTGAAGATCTCGTTAATTAAACGTGTAATACCATTAGAAACAGCTGACAGTATAATTGTTCCAACATGAGCTAGATATAGTTCGTGATATCAACTGCGACTACCACTCTCATGCATGTGGGATTTCTTTCATTCATTCCCAAGCCAGTTATAAAACGTGTAACAATATTTTCATCCAAAAATTTTCAGGATATTTTTTCGTAGCTGAAATGACAAGAGTTTCCAGTATTTTCAGACTAGCAATATGTATCCATCATATCATTGTTATTATACAATAAACAAAGCCATCTGAATTCCATGACGATATTCTCATGATCGTTAACTTCGTTATGCACAATATTAGAAAGTATCTTCAAGGAAATCGCATGAAGGAAGCACTAATTGAGTGCAATGTATTTGATGTAAAAACAGCCAAATCAGTTAAGAATGGATTCCCCTATGTCAGATCTTAGATCTAGTAAGACTTACTGATTCTTGAAGATCAGCGTTTTAGAAATTTAACAAGGAAACTAAGAGGATTACACTTTAAAATTCTCAATTCTGAATTATAATTAAGTTTTTTAAATAAAAATGTGAATTCAACCCCAACCGAGTTTAATTAACTTTTACATTGCTTGAAGTTTTGGGCAAAGACTTTCACAACTTTAGTAGTGTTTGCATGTGCTATGAATTACGAAATGTGTAGGTACTGGGATACATTCTTTTACTGTGTAAACTTGTTGAAATGTCTCGTAGCGTCTGACATAAATAGTTATTAGGATATCCACCTTCAAGCTATTCAAAAACTTTTATCTGTATTCCTTGAACTTGACAGTATAAACTATTTATCATATGCGTAATGGTACCTGGGTTAATGAAATGGTTTGAGCAAGAGCATCTGAAGTGTATCAGAAATTCAAAGCAAAGAATTAATGTTGTGTATAAATTTATGAACACAAGTGGACATCCATCCAAACTCATCTTCCTAATTTTATCGATAACAAATGTGTGTTTGTAGATAAGATGCTCTCCGTCTGATGAATGTCAAAGTGTATGGAAACGAGGGATATGAACAGTTTAGAATTTACAGTTTAGTAAATAAAACATCAAAACTTTCTGAAGCTATCAGAAACTGACTTCGTGCCTTGTTTCACACTTGGGAGACAATTCGGTGCTGCATTTTACAATACTTTAATCTAGGACCACATACTTAAAGGTTGTGATGTCACGTATGCGATTGAAACGAAATTATCTGTAATAAAAGCATCTCCTGGAACTTTATTTATTACTTTGATTCGCAGAATATAATACTATAACTGCTGAAGAAACAATTGACCAGCAGCAGAGGAATACCTTTTTTTAAAGTTTAAGATATGATAAACTTTGTTATTTTTAAACAAGCATAAACACATGCCACTCTCTTATCAATAAGAAATGGCCAGATCCAACGATTCTTTATATTTGATGGAATGATTAAACCAATAGCAAAACTTATTTCCTGATACAAGCCTACAGGTGACAGAATGTGGAGCAAAGATGTAAATAGTTTGCTTTCTGATCGTCATTGAATAAGATTTAAAAACACTTTTTTTAAAAATATGTTTGGATCAAAAAGTTAGTCAATTTTGGTAATAAAAATGAGCTAATATAACTGTTAAGATCCAACCTGGTAGCCACTGTTTTTATAAAAAAGGATTGTTTAGAAAAAGGTACGCAAAAAAATCCTATAGATGGGGCTAGTGCATGTGAAATTCGTTACAGGTTCAACGTTCTGAGGCCTGTTATTTATTGTTTATAAAAAGTTTATACTATAAAAAACATTTTTGCCAGCTTAAATAAATTTGGTGTAAGTAGAAGCTTAAAAGTATAAATAACACAAATTATGCGCTTAAAAGGCCGTTGTTTTACTTTTCATTGTTCTTGCTAGAGAAAATAACACATTATGTTCGATCTTATTTGTTTAAATGTGTTTTTTTTTTAATTTTAACTATATATGTTTTTGTTCGCCTGTACGGGAATTTTTTCCCCTCGGCGTGCCATATTTTTTTTTATTGTTTGTTTGTCATTTTTTGTTTTTGTAATAATAAAGATTATTATTAAAATAGATGGTAGTGGGGCTTTTTTAATGAAGAATGTGGTTTCAACATATGAAGGACCAAAAAGGTAACACATATATTTTCCTTCAACAAAATGTTATTTTAGTCAATGCAATTTAGAAATTATAAGTAAAAAAAAGGAAAAAAGAAAATAAATTCAAGACATAAAGTACATTTTATCTTCCAACTATTTTTTACCATTTTATATTCTAATTAACTGCAATAGCTATCATTAAAGTGTTCAAAGACAAATAAATAAAATTAAAACTTAATTCGGGGCATAAAGGGTTAAAAATAACAAGTTTCCCCTTGTTTATAAACTTAATTTCAGTATATTTATATGGTTTGCAAATACCGTTTTCAACACATCTGAGTGCAAACTAAAAACTTTAAAGCTAATTTTCATTTTTTTTTTCACTTAGCACGTTCTTCCACAAAGCTCTTCGATTATATGATTCTTTTCCCCTTACAGCCATTAAATAGTAATTTTAAGCAAAATCATACTTTATGTTAGCTTAATTGTAAATTATAAGTTTCTGTAAATTTTGTTTCTCCTTGAGAAGGTACTACGAAAGGACAAGCCAACTTTACAATGACTGAAATTAACTTGTATGCTTTATATGCCATGCATGGTGCATAATTTATCTATGCCTCGCATTAAATTTGGTTTCGATTGAATTAACAGCACAGTTCACACTGGAAATGTACTAGGCCTATCGCAGTCAAGTTACGACAAATAAACAGTGTATTTATTGGTGCGATTTTTTTATCGTACACTATCCGTAAGTAGGATTTCTGACTAAGAATAGAACCTATAAAGGTTAGTTCTATACGATATACAAAAAAAATCAAACTGAAAACAAAGTTCTGTCTCTAAATGGTTAAGAATATTTAGTAGATATTCCACTTGAAACTCATACTAAAAAAAGCTTCGATGCTGCAAAAGTAGGAGAATATCTATGTTACGAATTTAGAAAAAAAACATATGTTAACAGATCAATATTTGTCTAGCTATTTAATATTCTATGCATCATTCATTCAAACTTATCTGTTAAGATAGCAAAACTTTATTGATAATGGTTTACCTAATACTAAAATATAGAAGAATTGCTTTTGAGTTTAATCAGTTTTCATTGTTTATAAAAAAAGATAAGCTGAAAATTGTGTGAAATCTATTTTGCAGGTGAGCAATCGAAACCAATGACTGATAAATTGCCTCTTTCAAACTAGGTTAGTACTATTGATACTGCTTCATCGAAAGGCCGTTAAAATTTCAACGCTATATTTACGAAAAAAATATTACAATATTTTATTTGCCGATAACAATTATAATATTTCTTGCGTTCTACTTCCGCATAAGCCATGTCAAGTGCACATCGACGTATTGTGAAGGAATTCACTCATTTATGGAAATTAGAACAACTGCCTTCGCTACTGTCCGAAAATAAGGAAATATGGAGCCCGAAAATTCACGTAAGTGCCAATAACTGGATACAGTTCTGTCTGGATTCAGCAGGGACTGATGTAATCAGTGATGTTGCTAGACTGACCGTAAAAAATAGCGCTTATTTGAATGTGTCCCTCATAAATTGTGATTTGAACCTGGACGATGTTCCAACGCCCTCTTTCAAGTCTGTCAAGATACCGTACTTAAGTCTTCCGGGTTGGAAGTTCCACTACGATTCGAATCAGGAACGAGTGAAGAAAGGATGCTTCTTGTTCCACATCCGTTTGTTTATAGCTGAGAATGCCTATCAGAATGGTGAAACTCCAGATGTAGATTTGAGGAAGCTTTCTATAGATTTTGGTCCCCTTCTGAATTCCACCAACAGCGCAGATCTCGTTTTGGAGACCAGTACAGGAGATGTCTTCCGGACCCATTGCGCTATCTTGTCTGTTCGATGTCCAGAACTACTGCGTTTGCTTAACCTAGTAGAAAACGATCCTTCCCCTTCGCCAAGAAAACGAGTACTGTACACTGTTCCTAATGAAGTTCTAACGGTCTTACTTGGCTATTGGTACCGCGGGGAACTTCAGGTAGGCAGGACGGATATCGAGGCATCTCTCAGAAACACTATCAATTATTTCAAGTTGGGAGATCTCATGTCCAAGACATGTGCATATCCTACAAATACAACTACCATCACGAGAGTCAAAAAGTTTACACATAACATCTTCTGGCCTATCAAAGACATGAGATTTCCGATTCCAAAGAAAGTTTTTAACAGTCCTGTATTTTACCCAGTGGATAAAGTCTCTCTCCAACTTATGTTGATGTTGGAGCCAATGAACGAATTCGGAAAAATTCGAGTCAGCGTTCGTCTCAGTCCAGACTTCGTTCCTAGCAATTGCACCATTCACCTGAAGACGGCCTTAGTCGACGTCTTCGAAGAACTAACCCAAGTTCGATCGTTTGACTTGCACCCTCAACTGGAATGGAAAGAAGTGGCCGTTCTAAATCAAGATGACCAGGAGGGCATTCTGGATGAGGACACGATGACTTTCCACTGCGAGATGACCATCCACCAAACAGTCCACGAAGTCATCATAAATGAATACTCGAAAGAATCAATCGGGGGACTTACACCACCACATCAAGATTACGCTGGTCTAAGTGCCAGCTTGAAAACCCTCTACGAATCTGGGAAGTTTGCTGATTTGACGCTACAGGCTGGTGATAAAATGTTCAAACTTCACAAGGCCATCTTGAGCGCAAGGGCTCCGAAGCTCTTCGAAATTCTTCAAGATGTGAGTCGAGGTAGAAGAGTGTTTCAACAAACCGGTGTGGTAGATGAAGAACCAGATGTTCTGAATACCCTACTAATGTACGTGTATTGTGCTCGAGTGGAATTGGTCAACATGGGAGATGCAACAAAGCTTTACTTGGCTGCCTCCAAGTACGAGTTGGGACTTTTGAAAAAGAAATGTCTTGCTTACATTAAATCTAACATTACATTCTAAAATACGTAACAATTGATTTAGAAGAAAAATAGTATTCAAACTAATTTGTAAAACTGATAGGATTGATTGAATATTCATAGTGTTGATAGTGTCTATTTAGTATTAGTATTTTATTCTGCGGTAAGTAATATCTGGGTATATAAACTTATTGCTATTAACTTAATGGTAGAGTATTTATAGAAGTTTGGTCTAATGTAAAAAATCCTAAATAGTTATGAATATTTTATATCATGAAATAATAGTCAAGACTAATAGAAGTTATAATATATTGATTACTTTATTAGTAAAAAATAATGCGTTGTTTTGTTGGTTTTAAAATTTTATTTTTTATATACCTGCTTCATTCATTTATTGGTACAATAAAAATGTGTTATTTTTATTTTTTTAATTTTAATTTTTTAAAACATGTTTCCCGATTATATGATACATATCGAAATGTACTCGAAAAATATTGAGCTGAAATTTTGTTGTTTGAGTTATTATTACTAAAATGTACACAATTTTTATATCTATGGAATTAATGCTAGTAGTCCAGTCAATAAGTCTTCAAAAAAAAACAACGAATGTAGAAATTTTTTAGCGTAATATTTTTTTTGTTATGTTTCATTATATGTTTTCGAGGTCCTCGCATATTTTCCGAAAAAGTAGTTAGCACGAATATTAACACGATTTTTCGGTATAACGTTTCACCAATATTGGAGTAAAGTTATACTAGGCTTTAATTGCGGAGATAGGTTTCACAAAGTGGCAACCCCAATTTTGAGATTGTTCCTAAAATGATTATCTAGTGCTCCTAATTATACCCGACCTAAACAATGTTGTAATTAACCCGCGATTGTTGAATGAAAAACTGTTAATTATGAAACTTCACTGTCTTACAGTAGTGTATGCATATTTGCTTATTGATTTAGGGTGATACTTTAGGAAAGACCTGGGAATATAATAAATTGCAATATTAAACGGTAATCAGTATCATCATCAGTAATTTTTTAATTATTTTTTGCTTTTAAGAACTATTGGATAAAGAAGTTGGGAACTATTGGATTGCTTTTAAGACTTGATAATAGTAATCGAACGTCAGCTGGCTTCTTTTGAATGTAAAATAAAATATATAATATACATAGGATGTCTTTCTGATAATCTGTTTAAAATGATGACAGTTATAATAGTTTTAGAAGTAAAGTCTATATGCATAGGAAAGTGGTTACACAAAGATATTGTTCGCAGCGCCCCATAGCGGCAAACTTTTGAGTAAGAATTTCTATTTAAAAAATGGTTCAAGACGGAGAAAAGAAATGTCCGTCAAAAATTTATAAACACATTAAATTTAGTAAGAATATGTACCTCTTGATTCATTTTAGTGCCTTTTATATAGTTTTAAATGACTTTTTTCTCTACTCTACTCCATTTTTTGAAATAAAAATGCTATTTTAATTTTTGAATTTGAATTTAAGAATGAATATTTTACTATGAACCTTAAATTATCAACTTTAGAGTAAGGGCACGGTCATACCTCATACCAACCAATCTAATTAAAGAACTCCAACGACTCTTTTAGACATATTTTTTTCGGAATCCCAATTTGAAGATTAATGCAATAAGAGCTGCATATATTTTAAATCTTAATCTATAAAGAGAAATATGGGTTTTGGAAGCGAAAATGCCATTTTTTAAATAGCCTACTTATTAATGTGATCCATTTTTTTTGTTTTGGAATAAACATTGTTGGCAAGACCATCGTCCAATTCTTTACTTACTTCGAGATTTCTGCAAAATCAAAGTATGGATGTTAATAAACAGCAATTATATACTTTAAAAAAAACTTTGCGATTCTGTATTATTAATATATTATATCATTCTTTGAAAAATATTTGAGCATCAGTAGAGTAGATTGTTCCTAAAATGATTATCTAGTGCTCCTAATTATGCCCGACCTAAACAATATTGTAATTAACCCGCGATTGTTGAATGAAAAACTGTTAATTATGAAACTTCACTGTCATACAGTAGTGTATGCATATTTGCAGTTATGCATATTTGCTTATTGATTTAGGGTCATACTTTAGGAAAGACCTGGGAATATAATAAATAGAAATATTAAACGGTATAATCAGTATCATCATCAGTAATTTTTAATTATTTTTTGCTTTTTAAGAACTATTTGTTGACTTGATAATAGTAATCTAACGTCAGCTGGTATCTTTTGAATGTAAAATAAAATATATACATAGGATGTCTTTCTGATAATATGTTCAAAATGATGACAGTTATAATAGTTTTAGAAGTAAAGTCTATTATGCATAGGAAAGTGGTTACACAAAGATATTGTCCGCAGCGCCCCATAGAGGCAAACTTTTGAGTAAGAATTTCTATTTAAAAAACGGTACAAGACGGAGAAAAGAAATGTCCGTCAAAAATTTATAAACACATTAAATTTAGTAAGAATATGTACCTCTTGATTCATTTTAGTGCCTTTTATATAGTTTTAAATGACTTTTTTCTCTACTCTACTCCATTTTTTGAAATAAAAATGCTATTTTAATTTTTGAATTTGAATTTAAGAATGAATATTTTACTATGAACCTTAAATTACGTATCAACTTTGTAACATTTAGAGTAAGGGCACAGTCATACCTTTTACCAACCAAACTAATTAAAGAACTAAAACGACTCTTTTAGGCATATTTTTTTCGAAATCCCAATTTGAAGATTAATGCAATAAGAGCTACTAAGAGAGCTGCTAATTTTAAATTGAACTAATACCATGTCTTAACAAATTCCAATAAAATGTTGCCTTTTGATATTTATAATGTGGATATCTCTTCTCTTAACTTTGTCCCTGGATTTTGGCGCAGCCGAAAAAAGTAAATTTTCGAGTACAAACTTCTAATAGGACTCAAAAGTTGCGTGTTGTCATGCTGATTACTGGAATAATAATAAAAAAAATCCCAATTAATATTAAGTGCTGCCTCAAAGCGGTTGAAGTTAAAAAAAAATTTGCCAAAAATCAACTCATTTTAATATTACCGCCAAAATATACTGATTACATTTCGTACTTCAAAAAAGACATAATATAGTTCAGTTATATATCGTTATCATAAAAAAAATATTATAAAAATTATCTTTAAAATTTTAAATTCGTAAACAAATTGTTAAAAATACGATTTTGACGAAAAACATAAATTTATAGTTTTTAAACTGAACCTGTTTAGAAGTTTAAATTATAAAAAAAGTGCTCTTATACAATGGAAGCTTTATATTATGTTTAACCGATATAAGCAGCAGCACAGGGCCGTGTGGTGCTATGATGCAGAGAGGCGGCAGCATCGGGCGGCAATTCAGTGGGGGCGGTATTTTCGGTTTTGACAAATACACACATTCCCTGATTTTTTTTAAAACAAATTTTTCTAACTCTTCTTAAATAGAAAAAAAGATAAGAAAGCCAATTCTGATTAATGCACCTTTGTTTTCATGTGTTTTTAATGAGGTGCTTCAATATTTTGTACTACACACACAAAGCTGTTTAAAGGTCATACAAATTTATCGATATTGCCATAATGTAAATAAATAATAACCTTATCGCCTCTCTCCTAACGAATTATTTTCTAAGCAATGGTAATTTTGAGGGGAGGGGAAACAAAACTTTATTGTTATTTATTAAAATTATTGTGAAAATTCTTTTTCCATTCTTAATACCAAATCAATAATTTTTTTCTATTCACTTAATTTTAGAAAGCCATGCTTTATCCATGATATTTTAGAGAATATGAGTATGAGGAGCTGACGGGTAACTGATAAGCAATTTCTCTTTTAATATTAAGAAGGACGGTTATTTTTTCTCTTAATAACTTTGAATATACATATTACTATTACTGAAAATAATTTCAACTCCGATATAATGCGAATTTCTTTATTAGTTATAATATTAGTTGTTAAATTTTTGATAAAGCGAAGCAAACTTTAATTGAACTTATTAGACTTATTTCGATTGGCATTTAAATGAGGTTCTGATAATATTATTTAACTCATTAATGACAAGTGGCAAAAAAATTTGCCAAGCGAAAATGAGCTTTCTGCTTAAATTTATACAAATAAACAAATTATAAGACAAATGCTGACCATAAACCATAGTCCTGAGTAAACTATGTATGAAAAATTAAGTTGCCCGAAAACGAATTTTAATCGAAATTAAAGGTGTTAATTGTATTCACGAAGTTGTCATTAATAGGTTAATAAATAAGAAAATTTAAAATTATACTATTTTATGACAATTTTCTCAATGATATATTTAAAAAACCTTATACAATATTAATTGCAATTTGTTGAACGATTCATTATTTAGATCATTGAGATTGTTGCATTATTTAGTACACGAGTCAAAATTTTTAAGTTGCTGAGATTAATTTTTATAAAGTGCGGCAATTTAAATGCTTGCATAACATGATATTTTTTTACCACACGCGGCGCTGAAGCAGCATAACAGTTATTACGAAAACTCAGGGCCGTAGCGTGGGTAATGGGTAAGTTTGCCCCACTATAGTTCAAATTGTAAAATGCAATCTTATTATTTCTATTTTTTTCTATTTTGTAATTTTTTTAAAAAAAGATAATCTGAAGCATGCTATTAAAAAAGTTCCATATTTTGTAGCTATTGTACCTTTCCATTTTTTCCCTTAGCAAATGACCCAATATTCATCAAGGAGAGGTGGCTCCAATTCGAGTTCTATACTCGCAATGAACCATTAAACCAATTAAGGTTTTTTTTGTTATTTGATTATGACAATGTCTTAAATTGTGTATTGTTATCAATTATTAGAATTATAGATCATGAAAGCATAGACACCTCTTTCTAACGTTGACAAAACCATAAATCGCAATTTATGGGCTACAAAAGTGTGAGGTTCCAAAAAAAAATTCTTATTTCGTTTTTCTTCTTTTTAAAACTCTTCAGAGTTTAATGTCAATCAAAAATTAAGCTTAAAGAAGATAATAAATGAAAATGGAATTTTCGATATTAAATTTACTCAATTAACTATATTAGATTCAATAAACTTTAAATAACCTATTTTTTACGTTGTTGAAAAAAAACGCAGTGTTGCATTCAAGTTAAAAAACATAATTCTAATTTTTACTATAAGTATGGGTTGATACATTTTGAAAAAAGGGCGAAAGCTATTACATGTAATGTATAACAGAGAGAAAGAAATTCGTTATTGCCATTCGCACCTGTGGACACTTGAGAATAAATGAAATACGAAGATATGGCATGCCATTTGAAAAAGTTCTCGATTCGTTCCAGTGAAATGAGCGGTTGCAATTTTAATACAGATATAAAAAAAAGTTTTTAATTACTAGAAAGTAGGCAGGGAAACAGGTGTTCGATTTTTGATTCCCAAAAACTAAACGTGATAAACCTTCCAATGCCAGAAGATATTCTTGACATGTAGGCATATTCCTTGAGTCATTCCCGATGACTAACAAGTGCAAACAGAGTTTTAAAGTTATACATTTCGCAAAACTGCTTATCAAGTAAGCTCGAAATTAGTGTAAATTATTCATTAAAACATTTGTTTCTGTTCGAAATGAGGTTTAAAAAAAAAGGTACCATACGGTGACGTATATGGGCACGGCCAACTTCAATAACAAGGCCAGAGAAGCTTTCCCAAACATGAGCGTAGACGGAATTTTTGACGTCACTGTTCCGAGTGCCGAAGATCGAGAGGCTAGTTCGGGCGCATTCGGAACCCTAAAAATGTGGGCAGCCGTGAACGAGTGATTCCGAACTGGTTTCGAGACGGGTTATTTTCATCTTCGGAACAACGTCAATCGGAACTATGACGTCAAAATTTCCGTCCGCGAGCGTATTTGGGAGAGCTTCTTTTTCCTTAGTAGTTGAGTAGGCCGTGATATGGGCCCAAAACACATATTTAAAGTAATTGAAACGACAACACATATGTCAGCCTAGCTAAGTAAAGTATGAAATACTTTACTTATACTTACTTATCCTGTCGTACAAATAAAGCATACTTTTGTCATCCTGAAACTTTCTACTTTCCATTATAGTGGGTAGTTTTTTTGCAACATTCTAAAAAAATAAGTTATTTAAAGTTTCTTGAATATATAGATAGTTGAGTAAATCTAATATCCAAAATTCTATTTTCATTTTCTTATTTTTTTTAAGCGCAATTTTTTAGTTGCATTTTTTTTAACTTCAAACTGTAATGTCTTTTTTTTTTGGAACCTTTGTGGCTCATAAATGGGCTTTATGGTTTTGTCAATATTAGAAAGATTTGCTACAGCATCTGCAAGTAAAATTTGTGTTCCAACAAACAGAGACAGTTATATTCAGGTAACTTTGCTTCCATGATCTATAATGCTAATATTTGATAACAATGCACAGTTTAAGACATTGTCATAATCAAATAACAAAAATCTTAATTCGTTTGATGGTTCAACGCGAGTAGAACTGGAATTGGCAGCCACCTCTCCCTGATGAATATTGGGTCATTAGCTAAACGGAAAATATGGATTGGGACAATATCTACAAAATATGGAACTTTTTTAATAGCTTGCTTCAGATTATCTTTTTCTTATTATTTTTCACAAAATAGAAAAACAATAGAAATAATGAGATTTCATTTTACAATTTGAACTATAGTAGAGCAAACTTGCCCATTACCCACACTACGGCCCTGACTTTTCGTGATAACCGTTATGCTGCTGCTTATATCGGTTAAACATAATATAAAGCCTCCATTTCTGTGTATAAGAGCACGTTTTTATAGTTTAAACTTCTAAACAGGTTCAGTTTTTTAAAAAAGCTATAAATTTGTAGTTTTTCATAGAGATGTGAAAAAAAGAACACCATGTTCTTTTGAACAGGTTCTTTAAAAAGAACTGGAACAGTGTGTTCTTTGCTTTTGAAAAAACCCGTTCTTCTATAAATTAATGATTTTTCATCAGAATTTATTTTTTAGTAAAAAAAAAAAATTACATCCCTCTTCTAATTCTAATTCCGTTACTCGGTAAATCCTCTCATAATAAGCATAAAGTTCCTAACAAAACGAGCAACAGCCTCTCCTCATAGTTGGTGAGTGGGTTTGAACGAAAAGGCATCTTCTCATCTTACGTCACGATAGCCCGAAACGCTATACCCACTATTCCGGCAATGAAACAGTTTTCAAAACGATTACGATGAAAGAACACTGAACAGGTGTTATTTTTGTATGTTCTTTGATGCTTTTTCGCAGTGCGATAGCTCTTTGCTTTTCAGAACAGTTCTTTTTTTGAGTTGTTCGGAGCAGTTCTTTTTCGCGAACTTACAAAATGGCATAGGTTGTTCTGAGTCGTTCTTTTTCGAGGTTGTTCTTCGAACCGTTCTTTATTCCGAGGCTTTGGCATTGTCTTTTCTCATTCTTTTGGCATTGTTCTGAACGGTTGTTCTTGCGCTCTTTCAAACATTCAAATGGCAGGATTGGATTTATCGTAGTTGGGTTTTGGCTTTGTGCGTGTGGGATATCTTTCGTTTATTTATTGTATTTATTTTACTATTATTTTATTTTATTAATATTTTATTATTAATTTATTTTATTATTATTTTATTATATTATTATTTTATTTTATTAATATTTTATTATTAATTTATTTTATTATTATTTTATTATATTATTATTTTATCTATATACATAAAAGGCAACTTCCGTTTGTTTGTTTGCTTGTTTGTTTGTTTGTTTGTTTGTATAAGACACGAGATCTAAAGAACCACGCAACAGATTGTCACGAAATTTGGCACAAAAATTCATCTCATCTCCGGAACAAACATAGGCTAAGAATTTTTTGAATCAGACCATTCCTTCTATCGTTTCGAACGTTTTTCTGAAAAAACTACACCACTTTGGCTCAAATCCGATCATTTTTTTACTTTCCTGATGCCATCGGCTGAAAAAATTAAATAAAACTTTTAACAAAAGTAATTAAAATTGAAAATGTTTATTTTATTCTGTTGCCATTAACTTCAGATACTAAATTCATTATTTGAAAAATAATTGACATGTTTCAAGTGACGTAATTCCGGCAGTCTCCATTCCCGGATTTTATTGTGGGTTTATTTGATGATTTTTTCATTGATTTTTCTGTTGACTGCATGTATGCATATTTAAGCAATAAATTTATCGTTAAGCTATTACTGAACTATGATGGTTAATAAAGGCCGTCGCACTAGAGCTGCATATTAGGGTTTTATGTCTTTATTTTTTCGCCAAATACGTTGCCAAACTCGCCAAATTATTAACTAAAACTCGCCGAATGGTCATTTTTTTTATAAATAATTTATAAGCTGGTTGGTTGTTCGAAGGTCATTGTGTTAGAGCTGTATAATGGGTGTGTTTGTAGCTATATCTATTTTCTCGCCAATTTTTTTTCCCAAAACGTGCCAAATGAGCTAAAAGGTTTTATCTATATACATAAAAGGCAACGTTTGTTTGTTTGTTTGTTTGTTTGTTTGTTTGTTTGTTACACGAGATCTAAAGACACGAGATCTAAAGAACCACGCAACAGATCGTCACGAAATTTGGCACAAAAATTCATCTCATCTCCGGAACAAACATAGGCTAAGAATTTTTCGAATCAGACCATTCCTTCTATCGTTTTCGAACGTTTTTATGTTTCCCATTCAATGCATTGAAGACCTTGGAGGTTTATTGCTCCTTATTCATTTTAATTTGAGCTTCTTATCAAAGGTATTTTTGAAATTAATATTATTTATTACTATATCCAAGTTGGGTAATTAAATGGAAAATTACTGGGTAATCTTCATATCTTACGTAACTAAAATGAAAGAAAAAAAAATAGTTAAATTGACTGTTAAATTATTTTTCCACCTCTACCCGTGCAACGTCGGGTATAACAGCTAGTTTTATTAATATTTTATTTTATTATTAATTTATTTTATTAATATTTTATTATATTAGTATTTTATTATATTATTATTATATTTCATAATTCTTTTATAATATTTTATTATTGTTATTTTATATTATTTTATTATTTTATTTTATTATTTCATTATTATTTTGTTATTATTTAATTTTTTTTCGAATTTGCGTTTTTTCCCCTTCTGGTGCATATGTAATCTTATTTTTTTAAAAATCTTACTTGACGGTCTTACTTGGCTATTGGTACCGCGGGGAACTTCAGGTAGGCAGGACGGATATCGAGGCATCTCTCAGAAACACTATCAATTATTTCAAGTTGGGAGATCTCATGTCCAAGACATGTGCATATCCTACAAATACAACTACCATCACGAGAGTCAAAAAGTTTACACATAACATCTTCTGGCCTATCAAAGACATGAGATTTCCGATTCCAAAGAAAGTTTTTAACAGTCCTGTATTTTACCCAGTGGATAAAGTCTCTCTCCAACTTATGTTGATGTTGGAGCCAATGAACGAATTCGGAAAAATTCGAGTCAGCGTTCGTCTCAGTCCAGACTTCGTTCCTAGCAATTGCACCATTCACCTGAAGACGGCCTTAGTCGACGTCTTCGAAGAACTAACCCAAGTTCGATCGTTTGACTTGCACCCTCAACTGGAATGGAAAGAAGTGGCCGTTCTAAATCAAGATGACCAGGAGGGCATTCTGGATGAGGACACGATGACTTTCCACTGCGAGATGACCATCCACCAAACAGTCCACGAAGTCATCATAAATGAATACTCGAAAGAATCAATCGGGGGACTTACACCACCACATCAAGATTACGCTGGTCTAAGTGCCAGCTTGAAAACCCTCTACGAATCTGGGAAGTTTGCTGATTTGACGCTACAGGCTGGTGATAAAATGTTCAAACTTCACAAGGCCATCTTGAGCGCAAGGGCTCCGAAGCTCTTCGAAATTCTTCAAGATGTGAGTCGAGGTAGAAGAGTGTTTCAACAAACCGGTGTGGTAGATGAAGAACCAGATGTTCTGAATACCCTACTAATGTACGTGTATTGTGCTCGAGTGGAATTGGTCAACATGGGAGATGCAACAAAGCTTTACTTGGCTGCCTCCAAGTACGAGTTGGGACTTTTGAAAAAGAAATGTCTTGCTTACATTAAATCTAACATTACATTCTAAAATACGTAACAATTGATTTAGAAGAAAAATAGTATTCAAACTAATTTGTAAAACTGATAGGATTGATTGAATATTCATAGTGTTGATAGTGTCTATTTAGTATTAGTATTTTATTCTGCGGTAAGTAATATCTGGGTATATAAACTTATTGCTATTAACTTAATGGTAGAGTATTTATAGAAGTTTGGTCTAATGTAAAAAATCCTAAATAGTTATGAATATTTTATATCATGAAATAATAGTCAAGACTAATAGAAGTTATAATATATTGATTACTTTATTAGTAAAAAATAATGCGTTGTTTTGTTGGTTTTAAAATTTTATTTTTTATATACCTGCTTCATTCATTTATTGGTACAATAAAAATGTGTTATTTTTATTTTTTTAATTTTAATTTTTTAAAACATGTTTCCCGATTATATGATACATATCGAAATGTACTCGAAAAATATTGAGCTGAAATTTTGTTGTTTGAGTTATTATTACTAAAATGTACACAATTTTTATATCTATGGAATTAATGCTAGTAGTCCAGTCAATAAGTCTTCAAAAAAAAAACGAATGTAGAAATTTTTTAGCGTAATATTTTTTTTGTTATGTTTCATTTTATGTTTTCGAGGTCCTCGCATATTTTCCGAAAAAGTAGTTAGCACGAATATTAACACGATTTTTCGGTATAACGTTTCACCAATATTGGAGTAAAGTTATACTAGGCTTTAATTGCGGAGATAGGTTTCACAAAGTGGCAACCCCAATTTTGAGATTGTTCCTAAAATGATTATCTAGTGCTCCTAATTATACCCGACCTAAACAATGTTGTAATTAACCCGCGATTGTTGAATGAAAAACTGTTAATTATGAAACTTCACTGTCTTACAGTAGTGTATGCATATTTGCTTATTGATTTAGGGTGATACTTTAGGAAAGACCTGGGAATATAATAAATTGCAATATTAAACGGTAATCAGTATCATCATCAGTAATTTTTTAATTATTTTTTGCTTTTAAGAACTATTGGATAAAGAAGTTGGGAACTATTGGATTGCTTTTAAGACTTGATAATAGTAATCGAACGTCAGCTGGCTTCTTTTGAATGTAAAATAAAATATATAATATACATAGGATGTCTTTCTGATAATCTGTTTAAAATGATGACAGTTATAATAGTTTTAGAAGTAAAGTCTATGCATAGGAAAGTGGTTACACAAAGATATTGTTCGCAGCGCCCCATAGCGGCAAACTTTTGAGTAAGAATTTCTATTTAAAAAATGGTACAAGACGGAGAAAAGAAATGTCCGTCAAAAATTTATAAACACATTAAATTTAGTAAGAATATGTACCTCTTGATTCATTTTAGTGCCTTTTATATAGTTTTAAATGACTTTTTTCTCTACTCTACTCCATTTTTTGAAATAAAAATGCTATTTTAATTTTTGAATTTGAATTTAAGAATGAATATTTTACTATGAACCTTAAATTATCAACTTTAGAGTAAGGGCACGGTCATACCTCATACCAACCAATCTAATTAAAGAACTCCAACGACTCTTTTAGACATATTTTTTTCGGAATCCCAATTTGAAGATTAATGCAATAAGAGCTGCATATATTTTAAATCTTAATCTATAAAGAGAAATATGGGTTTTGGAAGCGAAAATGCCATTTTTTAAATAGCCTACTTATTAATGTGATCCATTTTTTTTTGTTTTGGAATAAACATTGTTGGCAAGACCATCGTCCAATTCTTTACTTACTTCGAGATTTCTGCAAAATCAAAGTATGGATGTTAATAAACAGCAATTATATACTTTAAAAAAAACTTTGCGATTCTGTATTATTAATATATTATATCATTCTTTGAAAAATATTTGAGCATCAGTAGAGTAGATTGTTCCTAAAATGATTATCTAGTGCTCCTAATTATGCCCGACCTAAACAATATTGTAATTAACCCGCGATTGTTGAATGAAAAACTGTTAATTATGAAACTTCACTGTCATACAGTAGTGTATGCATATTTGCAGTTATGCATATTTGCTTATTGATTTAGGGTCATACTTTAGGAAAGACCTGGGAATATAATAAATAGAAATATTAAACGGTATAATCAGTATCATCATCAGTAATTTTTAATTATTTTTTGCTTTTTAAGAACTATTTGTTGACTTGATAATAGTAATCTAACGTCAGCTGGTATCTTTTGAATGTAAAAATAATATATACATAGGATGTCTTTCTGATAATATGTTCAAAATGATGACAGTTATAATAGTTTTAGAAGTAAAGTCTATTATGCATAGGAAAGTGGTTACACAAAGATATTGTCCGCAGCGCCCCATAGAGGCAAACTTTTGAGTAAGAATTTCTATTTAAAAAACGGTACAAGACGGAGAAAAGAAATGTCCGTCAAAAATTTATAAACACATTAAATTTAGTAAGAATATGTACCTCTTGATTAATTTTAGTGCCTTTTATATAGTTTTTAAATGACTTTTTTCTCTACTCTACTCCATTTTTTGAAATAAAAATGCTATTTTAATTTTTGAATTTGAATTTAAGAATGAATATTTTACTATGAACATTAAATTACGTATCAACTTTGTAACATTTAGAGTAAGGGCACAGTCATACCTTTTACCAACCAAACTAATTAAAGAACTAAAACGACTCTTTTAGGCATATTTTTTTCGAAATCCCAATTTGAAGATTAATGCAATAAGAGCTACTAAGAGAGCTGCTAAGAGATTTTAAATTGAACTAGTACCATGTCTTAACAAATTCCAATAAAATGTTGCCTTTTGATATTTATAATGTGGATATCTCTTCTCTTAACTTTGTCCCTGGATTTTGGCGCAGCCGAAAAAAGTAAATTTTCGAGTACAAACTTCTAATAGGCTAATTTTAGGTACAAACTTCAAAAGTTGCGTGTTGTCATGCTGATTACTGGAATAATAATAAAAAAAATCCCAATTAATATTTAAGTGCTGCCTCAAAGCGGTTGAAGTTTAAAAAAAAAAATGCCAAAAATCAACTCATTTTAATATTACCGCCAAAATATACTGATTACATTTCGTACTTCAAAAAAGACATAATATAGTTCAGTTATATATCGTTATCATAAAAAAATATTATAAAAATTATCTTTAAAATTTTAAATTCGTAAACAAATTGTTAAAAATACGGTTTTGACGAAAAACACAAATTTATAGCTTTTAAACTGAACCTGTTTAGAAGTTTAAATTATAAAAAAAGTGCTCTTATACAATGGAAGCTTTATATTATGTTTAACCGATATAAGCAGCAGCACAGGGCCGTGTGGTGCTATGATGCAGAGAGGCGGCAGCATCTGGCGGCAATTCAGTGGGGGCGGTATTTTCGGTTTTGACAAATACACACATTCCCTGATTTTTTTTTTAAAAACAAATATTTCTAACTCTTCTTAAATAGAAAAAAAAGGGAAAAAAGCTAATTCTGTTTAAAACACCTTTTTTTTTTCATGTTTTTTTTTTTTAATGAGGTGTTTTTCAATTTTTTTTGTACACAAAACCCCAAAGCTTTTTTTTAAAGGTCATACAATTTACGATATTCCCCATAATGTAAAATAAATAAAAAACCTTATCCCCTCTCCCCCTCCCCAATTATTTTCTAAAAAATGGGAAAATTTTTAGGGGAGGGGAAAAAAAACTTTTTGTTTTTTAAAATTATTTTTGGAAAAAATTCCCCTTTTTTTCCCCCCTTCTTAATACCAAAAAAAAATAATTTTTTTTTTCTATTCACTTAATTTTTTGAAGCCATGCTTTATCCATGATATTTTAGAGAATTGATTATGAAGGGGGCTACGGTAAAAATGAAAAAGCCAAATTTTTCTTTTTTTTTTTTTAAAAAAGGACGTTTTTTTTTTTTTTTTTTTTCTTAAAACTTTTTAATTACATATTTTTTCTATTTTCTGAAAAATAATTTTTCAACTCCGGAAAAAATGCGAATTTTCTTTTTATTATAAAAATTAGTTTTTTTTAAATTTTTTTTTTATTTTAAACGAAGCCAAACTTTTAATTGAAAATTATTAAAACTTATTTTCGATTGGCATTTTTTAAAAGGGGGTTCGATAAAATTATTTAACACATTAAATGACAAATTTTGGGAAAAAAAAAAGTTTGCCAAGCAAATTTAGCTTTTCTGCTTAATTTTTTTCCAAATAAACAAAATAAAAACAAATGCCCACCATAGTCCCCCCGAGCAAAACTTGTATAAAAATTAATTGCCCCGAAAACGAATTTTTTTTTCGAAATTAAAAATGTTAAAATTTTTTTTCACGAAGTTGTTCCCCCTTAATGGGTTTTTTTTTGAATAAGAAAATTTTTTAAATTTTTCTATTTTATGACATTTTTCCCCCCCAGATATATTTTTAAAAAAATTATGAAATAAAAA